>CM065176.1:6774652-7104844 GCA_033026295.1 Channa striata | reverse complement strand
GTCGCACCAGTTTAGTCCAGTTTAACTCCCTTTAACGGAAGAAACCTGAAGCAGAACCAGGCTTTATCAAAGAGGAAAGTTTTGAGCCTAGTCTTATAAGTAGAGAGGGTGTCTGCTTCCCGAATCTGGACTGGGAGCTGGTTCCACTGGAGAGGAGCTTGATAGCTAAAGTCTCGTGGTCTATTAGGATGATCTGGTACAAGGAGATCTTTTAAGTATGATGAGCTTGACCGTTTAGAGCTTTATAGGTAAGAAGAAGGGCTTTAAATTCTATTCTACATTTAATGGGAAGCCAATGGAGAGAAGCTAATGAAGGTGAAATATGATCTCTCTTTGCAATCCCAGTCAGCAATCTTGCTGCGGCATTTTGGATTAGTTGAAGGGCTTTTAGGGAGTTACTGGGGCTGCCTGAAAGTAGACAATTACAGTAGTCCAATCTAGAAGTAACAAATGCATGGACCAGTTTTTCAGCATCACTGCTACGCTGATGACACGCAGTTATATCTATCTATGAAACAAGTCCGTTATCTGAAGCCAGAAGAAGATCGTTGGTGACTTTAATCAGTGCGGTTTCTGTGCTATCTACTACTACTACTACTACTCTTTCGGTTTTTCCCATCAGGGGTCGCCACAGCGAATCATCCTTTTCCACTTTACTCTATCCTGAGCATCTTCCTCTCTGACACCAGCTAACCTCATGTCCTCTGTTAGACGTCCATATATCTCCTCCTTGGTCGTCCTCTCGCCCTCTTGCCTGGCAGCTCCATCTCCAACATCCTTCTACCAATATAATCACTATCCCTCCTCTGCACATGTCCAAACCATCTCAATCTAGCCTCTCTGACTTTGCTGCTAACACAGGCAACGGCGCTGTCCCTCTGATGAACTCGCTCCTAATTCTGTCCAACCTTGTCACTCCTAAGGAGAACCTCAACATCTTCATCTCTGCTGCTTCCATCTCTGCCTCTTGTCTCTTTCTCACTGCTACTGTCTCTAACCCATAGAGCAGAGCTGGTCTCACCACTGTCCTGTACACCTTTCCTTTGAGTCTTGCTGACACTCTTCTGTCACACAACACTCCTGACACTTTCCTCCACCCATTCCAACCTGCCTGCACTCGCCTCTTCACCTCTTTTCCACACTCCCCATCACACTGAACTGTTGACCCCAAGTACTTAAACTCCTGCACCTTCTTCACCTCAGCCCCTGTAACCTCACGCTTCTACCTGATCCCTGTTTACACACATGTATTCTGTCTTACTACGACTGACTTTCATACCTCTTCTTTCCAGAGCAAACCTCCACCTCTCCAGCTGTTCCTCCACCTGCTCTCTACTCTCACTGCAAATCACAATGTCATCTGCAAACATCATTGTCCAGGAGATTTCTGTCTGACCTCGTCTGTCAACCTGTCCATCAGCATAGCAAACAAGAAGGGACTTAAAGCCGATCCTTGGTGTAGTCCCACCTCTACCTTGAACTCCTCTGTCTGACCCACGGCACATCTCACCACCGCCATGCTTCTCTCATACATGTCCTGAACTACTCTGACGTACTTCTCTGCCACTCCCGACATCCTCATACAGTACCACAGCTCCTGCCTCGGCACCCTGTCATACGCCTTCTCTAAATCCACAAAGACACAATGCAGCTCCTTCTGACCATCTCTGTACTTTTCCATCAACAACCTCAAAGCGAAAATGGCATCAGTGGTGCTCTTACGGGCATGAAACCATACTGCTGCTCACAAATCTCCACCTCCTTCCTAAGCCTGGCCTCCACTACTCTTTCCCACAGCTTCATTGTGTGGCTCATCAGCTTTATCCTCTGTAGTTGCTACAGTTCTGCGTGTCACCCTTGTTCTTAAAGATCGGCACCAGAACGCTTCTCCTCCATTCCTCAGGCATCTTCTCACTCTCTAAAATCCTGTTAAACAGACCTGTCAGAAACTTCACTGCTGTCTCTCCTAGACACTTCCACACCTCCACAGGTACGTCATCAGGGCCAACAGCCTTTCCGCTCTTCATCCTTTTCAGAGCCTTCCTCACCTCATCCTTTCTAATCTCTCCTATTTCCTGCTCCATAACATCCACATCTTCCTCCCTTCTTTCCCTGTCATTTTCCTCATTCATCAGCTGCTCAAAATACTCCTTCCATCTTCTCTGCACACTCTCCTGGCTTGTTAGCACCTTTCCATCTCTGTCTTTAATCACCCTTACCTGTTGCACATCTTTCCCATCTCTATCTCTCTGTCTGGCTATCCTGTACAAGTCCTTCTGTCCTTCCTTCGTGTCTAACCTGTCATACAGCTCATCGTAAGCTTTCTGTTTGGCCTTTGCCACCTCCCTCTTCACTCTGCGCTGCACTTCCTTGTACTCCTGTCTACTTTCCTCAGTCCTTTCTACATCCCACTTCCTTTTAGCTAACCTCTTCCTCTGGATGCAGTCCTGTACTTCCTCATTCCACCACCAAGTGTCTTTATCATCTTTCCTCTTACCAGATGACACACCAAGCACCTTCCTACCTGTTTCCCTGATTACCTCTGCTGTAGTTTCCCAGTCATCTGAAGCTCTTCCTGACCACACAAAGCCTGTCTCAACTTCTGCCTGAATTCCTTACAAGTTTCTTCATTCTTTAGCTTCCACCACTTGGTCTTCTTTTCTGTCTTTCCTCTCTTCTTCTTCCTGACCACCAGAGTCATCTTACACACCACCATGCGGTGCTGTCTGGCTACACTCTCTCCTACCACCACTTTACAGTCACTAACCTCTCTCAAATGACCTCGTCTACATAGGATGTAGTCCACCTGTGTACTCCTACCTCCACTCTTGTATGTCACTCTGTGTTCCTCTCTCTTCTGGAAGTAAGTGTTAACTACAGCCATTTCCATCCTCTTAGCAAAGTCCACTACCATCTGTCCTTCTGGATTCCTGTCCTTTACACCAAACCTGCCCATCACCTCCTCATCACCTCTGTTCCCCTCACCAACATGCCCATTGAAGTCTGCTCCAACAACTACTCTCTCTCCTCTGGGGATACTCTCTACAACCTCATCAAACTCACTCCAGAATCTCTCCTTCTCTTCTAACTCACAGCCAACTTGTGGAGCATACCCACTGACTACGTTCACCATCACACCTTCGATTTCTAGCTTTAGGCTCATCACCCTGTCTGAGACTCTTTTCACCTCTAGAACATTGTTCACAAACTCCCCTTCAGGATCACTCCTACTCCGTTTCTCTTCCTATCCACACCATGGTAGAACAGTTTGTATCCTCCTCCAATACTACGTGCTTTGCTGCCCTTCCACCTCGTCTCCTGCACACACAGTACATCTACCTTCCTTCTCTCCATCATGTCTGCCAGCTCTCTACCTTTCCCTGTCATTGTGCCAACATTAAGAGTCCCTACTCTCAAATCTAAGCTCCTGCCTTTCCCCTTTCTCTCTGACCACGAACCCTTCTGCCTCCTCTCCTTCTTCGACCAACAGTAGTCCAATTTCCACCGCACCCTGTAGGTTAACAGCACCGTGGCGGTCGTTGTTAACCCGGCCTCGACCGATCCGGTATGAAAGTGGTATGGATGACTCGCATGATTGTACTTGGCAAAATTTTACGCCGGATGCCCTTCCTGACGCAACCCTCTCTATTTATCCGGCTTGGGACCGCACAGAAGTTACTGGCTTGCAACCCTGTGGCTAGATTGCTATGATGAACTCTAAATCCTGACTAAAATTCTTCAAACAAGTCGTTTCTGCGCAGGTGGTCACATAATTTCGTTGCAACTGCTTTTTCAAGTATTTTAGAAATAAAGGGAGATTGGATATTGGTCTGTAATTGGCTAAGACACCTGGATCCAAACAAGGTTTTTAACTAGGGGTTTGATTACAGCTACCTTATAGGCCTTTGGTACATATCCTGTTTGTAAAGATAGATTAATGATATCTAATACAAACGTGTCTAATAAAGGTAGAGCATCTTTGAGCAGTCTAACTGGAATAGGGTCTAGCAGACATGTTGTTGCTTTTGATGCCATAATAGTTGAAGTTAACTCAGCAAGATCTATGGGCACAAAGCAGTCTAAAAGGGACTGAAGCCTTACTGATGATTCTAATTGTGTTGTATTTGTGGGGAGGGTCTGGTGAATTTTGTTTCTAATAGCTATGATTTTATTAGTGTAGAAAGTCATGAAGTCATTGCTGCATAGTGTTGAGGGAATGCTAGTTTCAACTGAACTATGGCTCTGAGTCAGCCTGTAGCAGCCTTGAGGCTTGGGTGTGATCAAATTTTCGACCCTCCCGCCTGAGAAGAAACACCTAAATCAGCAGGGAATCAATCGAATCAAGTGTTTGCTCCTTGTTTAACCGTCCTTTCACCGGTCGTAGCGGCCACCACGTCGGTTAAGCGAGGGCGAAAGCACAACTTTCATCCGTAAAGACAAACCTACAGGATTCCTGGGTCACCATCCAGGCTTTAATAACAAGACCTGGAATATCTCCTCTGTCAACACGAGCCCAAAAACAGGGGAATTAGCTCAAATGGTAGAGCGCTTGCTTTGCATGCAAGAGGCAGTGGGATCGACGCCCACATTCTCCACAGGCGCTGTGTTTTCTCTGTTCTCCTCAATGCCAAGAAGGCATTGATGCTCAAACTGTGACTGACTGACACACAGAAGATGCACCCCTTAGATAGCTAAGTCCATTGCACTCCGCTGATGTGGTTGTGTGTTTCCCATTTAGGACATGCTCGGAGTTAGTTAGGAATTTATTCAAGTATAGTCCCAAAGACACAGAGCCTGCGCCTCTGAGATAGCTGAAGAATCTCAACCTAAGTCCATCCTGAAGTGGTAGTGTGTTTCCCCTTAATGAATTACATTTTTTAAAAAGTTCTGAGCCCTCAATGAGAATGGGAAATTGCGCATCTGCAGTACTGTTGAACAGGGCAAACCAAATCTTTGTACCCCAATGGGCAGAGCACCATGGACTATAAAAGCAATCTGTAGTATATCAAGGATGATTATAGCCACCCCTTCAAATATCTGATCAGTCAAACCTGTGGCAGCCAGTCATGGTCGAGGCCTTCTGCTGAAGTTCAATTGGAAGTTCATCATCTTTGGTGGCAGACCGCCATTTCAGAAATTGCTCATTTCCTGGGACTTTCACAAACTCCCGTCTTTAGGGTTGACCCAGAATGAGGATGGGGTTGAACCCAGAGCACAATGGATAAGCAATATGTTGCTCTACTCATCAGTTTGATTTCCCTAACCTGCGGGAACTGGAAATTCGAGTTACAAAATAAGTCAGAAAAGCAGCCACGAAGCTTGGGTGTGATCAAATTTTCGACCCTCCCGACTGAGAAGAAACACCGAAATCAGCTGCGCTGTGCGTGGGGAATGTGACAGTTGATTGGTTCATTTGGCGACCTTTCCTTAGAAATTGATTGGCTCTTTTGCCCTTTTGGACCTGTGTGCGAACTTCGTTAGGAAATGTTCGAGTTAAGAGTAAAAGTAAACCAAAGAGCGTTTGGTTTTCTTTTGGATATTGGACATATGAATGTGCTACGTATCCAGTAAGCTAGGCTCGGTGTGTCCAGACGGCAACGAGGATGGGATTCAACCCAGATGGGTAGGCATGTATGTTGCTCTACTCATCAGTTTGATTTCCACATCTACAGTCACAAGTCCCGAAGAGGTCTTGATTTGTTATAACACTCAACATAATTAAGGGATACCAGACAGCGACGAGGATGGGATTCGAACCCACGCGCGCAGAGCGCAATGGATTAGCAGTCCATCGCCTTAACCACTCGGCCACCTCGTCAGTCAAACTGAGGAGTTTAACTACTTGGGAGGTCGCACCAGTTTAGTCCAGTTTAACTCCCTTTAACGGAAGAAACCTGAAGCAGAACCAGGCTTTATCAAAGAGGAAAGTTTTGAGCCTAGTCTTATAAGTAGAGAGGGTGTCTGCTTCCCGAATCTGGACTGGGAGCTGGTTCCACTGGAGAGGAGCTTGATAGCTAAAGTCTCGTGGTCTATTAGGATGATCTGGTACAAGGAGATCTTTTAAGTATGATGAGCTTGACCGTTTAGAGCTTTATAGGTAAGAAGAAGGGCTTTAAATTCTATTCTACATTTAATGGGAAGCCAATGGAGAGAAGCTAATGAAGGTGAAATATGATCTCTCTTTGCAATCCCAGTCAGCAATCTTGCTGCGGCATTTTGGATTAGTTGAAGGGCTTTTTAGGGAGTTACTGGGGCTGCCTGAAAGTAGACAATTACAGTAGTCCAATCTAGAAGTAACAAATGCATGGACCAGTTTTTCAGCATCACTGCTACGCTGATGACACGCAGTTATATCTATCTATGAAACAAGTCCGTTATCTGAAGCCAGAAGAAGATCGTTGGTGACTTTAATCAGTGCGGTTTCTGTGCTATCTACTACTACTACTACTACTCTTTCGGTTTTTCCCATCAGGGGTCGCCACAGCGAATCATCCTTTTCCACTTTACTCTATCCTGAGCATCTTCCTCTCTGACACCAGCTAACCTCATGTCCTCTGTTAGGACGTCCATATATCTCCTCCTTGGTCGTCCTCTCGCCCTCTTGCCTGGCAGCTCCATCTCCAACATCCTTCTACCAATATAATCACTATCCCTCCTCTGCACATGTCCAAACCATCTCAATCTGGCCTCTCTGACTTTGCTGCTAACACAGGCAACGTGCGCTGTCCCTCTGATGAACTCGTTCCTAATTCTGTCCAACCTTGTCACTCCTAAGGAGAACCTCAACATCTTCATCTCTGCTGCTTCCATCTCTGCCTCTTGTCTCTTTCTCACTGCTACTGTCTCTAACCCATAGAGCAGAGCTGGTCTCACCACTGTCCTGTACACCTTTCCTTTGAGTCTTGCTGACACTCTTCTGTCACACAACACTCCTGACACTTTCCTCCACCCATTCCAACCTGCCTGCACTCGCCTCTTCACCTCTTTTCCACACTCCCCATCACACTGAACTGTTGACCCCAAGTACTTAAACTTCTGCACCTTCTTCACCTCAGCCCCCTGTAACCTCACGCTTCTACCTGGATCCCTCTCGTTTACACACATGTATTCTGTCTTACTACGACTGACTTTCATACCTCTTCTTTCCAGAGCAAACCTCCACCTCTCCAGCTGTTCCTCCACCTGCTCTCTACTCTCACTGCAAATCACAATGTCATCTGCAAACATCATTGTCCAGGGAGATTTCTGTCTGACCTCGTCTGTCAACCTGTCCATCAGCATAGCAAACAAGAAGGGACTTAAAGCCGATCCTTGGTGTAGTCCCACCTCTACCTTGAACTCCTCTGTCTGACCTACGGCACATCTCACCACCGTCATGCTTCTCTCATACATGTCCTGAACTACTCTGACGTACTTCTCTGCCACTCCCGACATCCTCATACAGTACCACAGCTCCTGCCTCGGCACCCTGTCATACGCCTTCTCTAAATCCACAAAGACACAATGCAGCTCCTTCTGACCATCTCTGTACTTTTCCATCAACAACCTCAAAGCGAAAATGGCATCAGTGGTGCTCTTACGGGCATGAAACCATACTGCTGCTCACAAATCTCCACCTCCTTCCTAAGCCTGGCCTCCACTACTCTTTCCCACAGCTTCATTGTGTGGCTCATCAGCTTTATCCCTCTGTAGTTGCTACAGTTCTGCGTGTCACCCTTGTTCTTAAAGATCGGCACCAGAACGCTTCTCCTCCATTCCTCAGGCATCTTCTCACTCTCTAAAATCCTGTTAAACAGACCTGTCAGAAACTTCACTGCTGTCTCTCCTAGACACTTCCACACCTCCACAGGTACGTCATCAGGGCCAACAGCCTTTCCGCTCTTCATCCTTTTCAGAGCCTTCCTCACCTCATCCTTTCTAATCTCTCCTATTTCCTGCTCCATAACATCCACATCTTCCTCCCTTCTTTCCCTGTCATTTTCCTCATTCATCAGCTGCTCAAAATACTCCTTCCATCTTCTCTGCACACTCTCCTGGCTTGTTAGCACCTTTCCATCTCTGTCTTTAATCACCCTTACCTGTTGCACATCTTTCCCATCTCTATCTCTCTGTCTGGCTATCCTGTACAAGTCCTTCTGTCCTTCCTTCGTGTCTAACCTGTCATACAGCTCATCGTAAGCTTTCTGTTTGGCCTTTGCCACCTCCCTCTTCACTCTGCGCTGCACTTCCTTGTACTCCTGTCTACTTTCCTCAGTCCTTTCTACATCCCACTTCCTTTTAGCTAACCTCTTCCTCTGGATGCAGTCCTGTACTTCCTCATTCCACCACCAAGTGTCTTTATCATCTTTCCTCTTACCAGATGACACACCAAGCACCTTCCTACCTGTTTCCCTGATTACCTCTGCTGTAGTTTCCCAGTCATCTGAAGCTCTTCCTGACCACACAAAGCCTGTCTCAACTTCTGCCTGAATTCCTTACAAGTTTCTTCATTCTTTAGCTTCCACCACTTGGTCTTCTTTTCTGTCTTTCCTCTCTTCTTCTTCCTGACCACCAGAGTCATCTTACACACCACCATGCGGTGCTGTCTGGCTACACTCTCTCCTACCACCACTTTACAGTCACTAACCTCTCTCAAATGACCTCGTCTACATAGGATGTAGTCCACCTGTGTACTCCTACCTCCACTCTTGTATGTCACTCTGTGTTCCTCTCTCTTCTGGAAGTAAGTGTTAACTACAGCCATTTCCATCCTCTTAGCAAAGTCCACTACCATCTGTCCTTCTGGATTCCTGTCCTTTACACCAAACCTGCCCATCACCTCCTCATCACCTCTGTTCCCCTCACCAACATGCCCATTGAAGTCTGCTCCAACAACTACTCTCTCTCCTCTGGGGATACTCTCTACAACCTCATCAAACTCACTCCAGAATCTCTCCTTCTCTTCTAACTCACAGCCAACTTGTGGAGCATACCCACTGACTACGTTCACCATCACACCTTCGATTTCTAGCTTTAGGCTCATCACCCTGTCTGAGACTCTTTTCACCTCTAGAACATTGTTCACAAACTCCCCCTTCAGGATCACTCCTACTCCGTTTCTCTTCCTATCCACACCATGGTAGAACAGTTTGTATCCTCCTCCAATACTACGTGCTTTGCTGCCCTTCCACCTCGTCTCCTGCACACACAGTACATCTACCTTCCTTCTCTCCATCATGTCTGCCAGCTCTCTACCTTTCCCTGTCATTGTGCCAACATTAAGAGTCCCTACTCTCAAATCTAAGCTCCTGCCTTTCCCCTTCTCTCTCTGACCACGAACCCTTCTGCCTCCTCTCCTTCTTCGACCAACAGTAGTCCAATTTCCACCGGCACCCTGTAGGTTAACAGCACGGTGGCGGTCGTTGTTAACCGGGCCTCGACCGATCCGGTATGAAAGTGGTATGGATGACTGCATGATTGTACTTGGCAAAATTTTACGCCGGATGCCCTTCCTGACGCAACCCTCTCTATTTATCCGGCTTGGGACCGCACAGAAGTTACTGGCTTGCAACCCCTGTGGCTAGATTGCTATGATGAACTCTAAATCCTGACTAAAATTCTTCAAACAAGTCGTTTCTGCGCAGGTGGTCACATAATTTCGTTGCAACTGCTTTTTCAAGTATTTTAGAAATAAAGGGGAGATTGGATATTGGTCTGTAATTGGCTAAGACACCTGGATCCAAACAAGGTTTTTTAACTAGGGGTTTGATTACAGCTACCTTATAGGCCTTTGGTACATATCCTGTTTGTAAAGATAGATTAATGATATCTAATACAAACGTGTCTAATAAAGGTAGAGCATCTTTGAGCAGTCTAACTGGACTAGGGTCTAGCAGACATGTTGTTGCTTTTGATGCCATAATAGTTGAAGTTAACTCAGCAAGATCTATGGGCACAAAGCAGTCTAAAAGGGACTGAAGCCTTACTGATGATTCTAATTGTGTTGTATTTGTGGGGAGGGTCTGGTGAATTTTGTTTCTAATAGCTATGATTTTATTAGTGTAGAAAGTCATGAAGTCATTGCTGCATAGTGTTGAGGGAATGCTAGTTTCAACTGAACTATGGCTCTGAGTCAGCCTGTAGCAGCCTTGAGGCTTGGGTGTGATCAAATTTTCGACCCTCCCGCCTGAGAAGAAACACCTAAATCAGCAGGGAATCAATCGAATCAAGTGTTTGCTCCTTGTTTAACCGTCCTTTCACCGGTCGTAGCGGCCACCACGTCGGTTAAGCGAGGGCGAAAGCACAACTTTCATCCGTAAAGACAAACCTACAGGATTCCTGGGTCACCATCCAGGCTTTAATAACAAGACCTGGAATATCTCCTCTGTCAACACAAGCCCAAAAACAGGGAATTAGCTCAAATGGTAGAGCGCTTGCTTTGCATGCAAGAGGCAGTGGGATCGACGCCCACATTCTCCACAGGCGCTGTGTTTTCTCTGTTCTCCTCAATGCCAAGAAGGCATTGATGCTCAAACTGTGACTGACTGACACACAGAAGATGCACCCCTTAGATAGCTAAGTCCATTGCACTCCGCTGATGTGGTTGTGTGTTTCCCATTTAGGACATGCTCGGAGTTAGTTAGGAATTTATTCAAGTATAGTCCCAAAGACACAGAGCCTGCGCCTCTGAGATAGCTGAAGAATCTCAACCTAAGTCCATCCTGAAGTGGTAGTGTGTTTCCCCTTAATGAATTACATTTTTAAAAAGTTCTGAGCCCTCAATGAGAATGGGAAATTGCGCATCTGCAGTACTGTTGAACAGGGCAAACCAAATCTTTGTACCCCAATGGGCAGAGCACCATGGACTATAAAAGCAATCTGTAGTATATCAAGGATGATTATAGCCACCCCTTCAAATATCTGATCAGTCAAACCTGTGGCAGCCAGTCATGGTCGAGGCCTTCTGCTGAAGTTCAATTGGAAGTTCATCATCTTTGGTGGCAGACCGCCATTTCAGAAATTGCTCATTTCCTGGGACTTTCACAAACTCCCGTCTTTAGGGTTGACCCAGAATGAGGATGGGGTTCGAACCCAGAGCACAATGGATAAGCAATATGTTGCTCTACTCATCAGTTTGATTTCCCCTAACCTGCGGGAACTGGAAATTCGAGTTACAAAATAAGTCAGAAAAGCAGCCACGAAGCTTGGGTGTGATCAAATTTTCGACCCTCCCGACTGAGAAGAAACACCGAAATCAGCTGCGCTGTGCGTGGGGAATGTGACAGTTGATTGGTTCATTTGGCGACCTTTCCTTAGAAATTGATTGGCTCTTTTGCCCTTTTGGACCTGTGTGCGAACTTCGTTAGGAAATGTTCGAGTTAAGAGTAAAAGTAAACCAAAGAGCGTTTGGTTTTCTTTTGGATATTGGACATATGAATGTGCTACGTATCCAGTAAGCTAGGCTCGGTGTGTCCAGACGGCAACGAGGATGGGATTCAACCCAGATGGGTAGGCATGTATGTTGCTCTACTCATCAGTTTGATTTCCACATCTACAGTCACAAGTCCCGAAGAGGTCTTGATTTGTTATAACACTCAACATAATTAAGGGATACCAGACAGCGACGAGGATGGGATTCGAACCCACGCGCGCAGAGCGCAATGGATTAGCAGTCCATCGCCTTAACCACTGCCACCTCGTCAGTCAAACTGAGGAGTTTAACTACTTGGGAGGTCGCACCAGTTTAGTCCAGTTTAACTCCCTTTAACGGAAGAAACCTGAAGCAGAACCAGGCTTTATCAAAGAGGAAAGTTTTGAGCCTAGTCTTATAAGTAGAGAGGGTGTCTGCTTCCCGAATCTGGACTGGGAGCTGGTTCCACTGGAGAGGAGCTTGATAGCTAAAGTCTCGTGGTCTATTAGGATGATCTGGTACAAGGAGATCTTTTAAGTATGATGAGCTTGACCGTTTAGAGCTTTATAGGTAAGAAGAAGGGCTTTAAATTCTATTCTACATTTAATGGGAAGCCAATGGAGAGAAGCTAATGAAGGTGAAATATGATCTCTCTTTGCAATCCCAGTCAGCAATCTTGCTGCGGCATTTTGGATTAGTTGAAGGGCTTTTTAGGGAGTTACTGGGGCTGCCTGAAAGTAGACAATTACAGTAGTCCAATCTAGAAGTAACAAATGCATGGACCAGTTTTTCAGCATCACTGCTACGCTGATGACACGCAGTTATATCTATCTATGAAACAAGTCCGTTATCTGAAGCCAGAAGAAGATCGTTGGTGACTTTAATCAGTGCGGTTTCTGTGCTATCTACTACTACTACTACTACTCTTTCGGTTTTTCCCATCAGGGGTCGCCACAGCGAATCATCCTTTTCCACTTTACTCTATCCTGAGCATCTTCCTCTCTGACACCAGCTAACCTCATGTCCTCTGTTAGGACGTCCATATATCTCCTCCTTGGTCGTCCTCTCGCCCTCTTGCCTGGCAGCTCCATCTCCAACATCCTTCTACCAATATAATCACTATCCCTCCTCTGCACATGTCCAAACCATCTCAATCTGGCCTCTCTGACTTTGCTGCTAACACAGGCAACGGCGCTGTCCCTCTGATGAACTCGTTCCTAATTCTGTCCAACCTTGTCACTCCTAAGGAGAACCTCAACATCTTCATCTCTGCTGCTTCCATCTCTGCCTCTTGTCTCTTTCTCACTGCTACTGTCTCTAACCCATAGAGCAGAGCTGGTCTCACCACTGTCCTGTACACCTTTCCTTTGAGTCTTGCTGACACTCTTCTGTCACACAACACTCCTGACACTTTCCTCCACCCATTCCAACCTGCCTGCACTCGCCTCTTCACCTCTTTTCCACACTCCCCATCACACTGAACTGTTGACCCCAAGTACTTAAACTTCTGCACCTTCTTCACCTCAGCCCCTGTAACCTCACGCTTCTACCTGGATCCCTCTCGTTTACACACATGTATTCTGTCTTACTACGACTGACTTTCATACCTCTTCTTTCCAGAGCAAACCTCCACCTCTCCAGCTGTTCCTCCACCTGCTCTCTACTCTCACTGCAAATCACAATGTCATCTGCAAACATCATTGTCCAGGAGATTTCTGTCTGACCTCGTCTGTCAACCTGTCCATCAGCATAGCAAACAAGAAGGGACTTAAAGCCGATCCTTGGTGTAGTCCCACCTCTACCTTGAACTCCTCTGTCTGACCACGGCACATCTCACCACCGTCATGCTTCTCTCATACATGTCCTGAACTACTCTGACGTACTTCTCTGCCACTCCCGACATCCTCATACAGTACCACAGCTCCTGCCTCGGCACCCTGTCATACGCCTTCTCTAAATCCACAAAGACACAATGCAGCTCCTTCTGACCATCTCTGTACTTTTCCATCAACAACCTCAAAGCGAAAATGGCATCAGTGGTGCTCTTACGGGCATGAAACCATACTGCTGCTCACAAATCTCCACCTCCTTCCTAAGCCTGGCCTCCACTACTCTTTCCCACAGCTTCATTGTGTGGCTCATCAGCTTTATCCCTCTGTAGTTGCTACAGTTCTGCGTGTCACCCTTGTTCTTAAAGATCGGCACCAGAACGCTTCTCCTCCATTCCTCAGGCATCTTCTCACTCTCTAAAATCCTGTTAAACAGACCTGTCAGAAACTTCACTGCTGTCTCTCCTAGACACTTCCACACCTCCACAGGTACGTCATCAGGGCCAACAGCCTTTCCGCTCTTCATCCTTTTCAGAGCCTTCCTCACCTCATCCTTTCTAATCTCTCCTATTTCCTGCTCCATAACATCCACATCTTCCTCCCTTCTTTCCCTGTCATTTTCCTCATTCATCAGCTGCTCAAAATACTCCTTCCATCTTCTCTGCACACTCTCCTGGCTTGTTAGCACCTTTCCATCTCTGTCTTTAATCACCCTTACCTGTTGCACATCTTTCCCATCTCTATCTCTCTGTCTGGCTATCCTGTACAAGTCCTTCTGTCCTTCCTTCGTGTCTAACCTGTCATACAGCTCATCGTAAGCTTTCTGTTTGGCCTTTGCCACCTCCCTCTTCACTCTGCGCTGCACTTCCTTGTACTCCTGTCTACTTTCCTCAGTCCTTTCTACATCCCACTTCCTTTTAGCTAACCTCTTCCTCTGGATGCAGTCCT
Source organism: Channa striata (assembly GCA_033026295.1). NCBI lineage: Eukaryota > Metazoa > Chordata > Actinopteri > Anabantiformes > Channidae > Channa > Channa striata. The sequence continues at coordinate 7,090,678 of CM065176.1, read as the reverse complement.
GTACTTCCTCATTCCACCACCAAGTGTCTTTATCATCTTTCCTCTTACCAGATGACACACCAAGCACCTTCCTACCTGTTTCCCTGATTACCTCTGCTGTAGTTTCCCAGTCATCTGGAAGCTCTTCCTGACCACACAAAGCCTGTCTCAACTTCTGCCTGAATTCCTTACAAGTTTCTTCATTCTTTAGCTTCCACCACTTGGTCTTCTTTTCTGTCTTTCCTCTCTTCTTCTTCCTGACCACCAGAGTCATCTTACACACCACCATGCGGTGCTGTCTGGCTACACTCTCTCCTACCCACTTTACAGTCACTAACCTCTCTCAAATGACCTCGTCTACATAGGATGTAGTCCACCTGTGTACTCCTACCTCCACTCTTGTATGTCACTCTGTGTTCCTCTCTCTTCTGGAAGTAAGTGTTAACTACAGCCATTTCCATCCTCTTAGCAAAGTCCACTACCATCTGTCCTTCTGGATTCCTGTCCTTTACACCAAACCTGCCCATCACCTCCTCATCACCTCTGTTCCCCTCACCAACATGCCCATTGAAGTCTGCTCCAACAACTACTCTCTCTCCTCTGGGGATACTCTCTACAACCTCATCAAACTCACTCCAGAATCTCTCCTTCTCTTCTAACTCACAGCCAACTTGTGGAGCATACCCACTGACTACGTTCACCATCACACCTTCGATTTCTAGCTTTAGGCTCATCACCCTGTCTGAGACTCTTTTCACCTCTAGAACATTGTTCACAAACTCCCCCTTCAGGATCACTCCTACTCCGTTTCTCTTCCTATCCACACCATGGTAGAACAGTTTGTATCCTCCTCCAATACTACGTGCTTTGCTGCCCTTCCACCTCGTCTCCTGCACACACAGTACATCTACCTTCCTTCTCTCCATCATGTCTGCCAGCTCTCTACCTTTCCCTGTCATTGTGCCAACATTAAGAGTCCCTACTCTCAAATCTAAGCTCCTGCCTTTCCCCTTCTCTCTCTGACCACGAACCCTTCTGCCTCCTCTCCTTCTTCGACCAACAGTAGTCCAATTTCCACCGGCACCCTGTAGGTTAACAGCACCGGTGGCGGTCGTTGTTAACCCGGGCCTCGACCGATCCGGTATGAAAGTGGTATGGATGACTCGCATGATTGTACTTGGCAAAATTTTACGCCGGATGCCCTTCCTGACGCAACCCTCTCTATTTATCCGGGCTTGGGACCGGCACAGAAGTTACTGGCTTGCAACCCCTGTGGCTAGATTGCTATGATGAACTCTAAATCCTGACTAAAATTCTTCAAACAAGTCGTTTCTGCGCAGGTGGTCACATAATTTCGTTGCAACTGCTTTTTCAAGTATTTTAGAAATAAAGGGGAGATTGGATATTGGTCTGTAATTGGCTAAGACACCTGGATCCAAACAAGGTTTTTTAACTAGGGGTTTGATTACAGCTACCTTATAGGCCTTTGGTACATATCCTGTTTGTAAAGATAGATTAATGATATCTAATACAAACGTGTCTAATAAAGGTAGAGCATCTTTGAGCAGTCTAACTGGAATAGGGTCTAGCAGACATGTTGTTGCTTTTGATGCCATAATAGTTGAAGTTAACTCAGCAAGATCTATGGGCACAAAGCAGTCTAAAAGGGACTGAAGCCTTACTGATGATTCTAATTGTGTTGTATTTGTGGGGAGGGTCTGGTGAATTTTGTTTCTAATAGCTATGATTTTATTAGTGTAGAAAGTCATGAAGTCATTGCTGCATAGTGTTGAGGGAATGCTAGTTTCAACTGAACTATGGCTCTGAGTCAGCCTGTAGCAGCCTTGAGGCTTGGGTGTGATCAAATTTTCGACCCTCCCGCCTGAGAAGAAACACCTAAATCAGCAGGGAATCAATCGAATCAAGTGTTTGCTCCTTGTTTAACCGTCCTTTCACCGGTCGTAGCGGCCACCTCGTCGGTTAAGCGAGGGCGAAAGCACAACTTTCATCCGTAAAGACAAACCTACAGGATTCCTGGGTCACCATCCAGGCTTTAATAACAAGACCTGGAATATCTCCTCTGTCAACACGAGCCCAAAAACAGGGAATTAGCTCAAATGGTAGAGCGCTTGCTTTGCATGCAAGAGGCAGTGGGATCGACGCCCACATTCTCCACAGGCGCTGTGTTTTCTCTGTTCTCCTCAATGCCAAGAAGGCATTGATGCTCAAACTGTGACTGACTGACACACAGAAGATGCACCCCTTAGATAGCTAAGTCCATTGCACTCCGCTGATGTGGTTGTGTGTTTCCCATTTAGGACATGCTCGGAGTTAGTTAGGAATTCATTCAAGTATAGTCCCAAAGACACAGAGCCTGCGCCTCTGAGATAGCTGAAGAATCTCAACCTAAGTCCATCCTGAAGTGGTAGTGTGTTTCCCCTTAATGAATGACATTTTTTAAAAAGTTCTGAGCCCTCAATGAGAATGGGAAATTGCGCATCTGCAGTACTGTTGAACAGGGCAAACCAAATCTTTGTACCCCAATGGGCAGAGCACCATGGACTATAAAAGCAATCTGTAGTATATCAAGGATGATTATAGCCACCCCTTCAAATATCTGATCAGTCAAACCTGTGGCAGCCAGTCATGGTCGAGGCCTTCTGCTGAAGTTCAATTGGAAGTTCATCATCTTTGGGGGCAGACCGCCATTTCAGAAATTGCTCATTTCCTGGGACTTTCACAAACTCCCGTCTTTAGGGTTGACCCAGAATGAGGATGGGGTTCGAACCCAGAGCACAATGGATAAGCAATATGTTGCTCTACTCATCAGTTTGATTTCCCCTAACCTGCGGGAACTGGAAATTCGAGTTACAAAATAAGTCAGAAAAGCAGCCACGAAGCTTGGGTGTGATCAAATTTTCGACCCTCCCGACTGAGAAGAAACACCGAAATCAGCTGCGCTGTGCGTGGGGAATGTGACAGGCGATTGGTTCATTTGGCGACCTTTCCTTAGAAATTGATTGGCTCTTTTGCCCTTTTGGACCTGTGTGCGAACTTCGTTAGGAAATGTTCGGAGTTAAGAGTAAATGTAAACCAAAGAGCGTTTGGTTTTCTTTTGGATATTGGACATATGAATGTGCTACGTATCCAGTAAGCTAGGCTCGGTGTGTCCAGACGGCAACGAGGATGGGATTCAACCCAGATGGGTAGGCATGTATGTTGCTCTACTCATCAGTTTGATTTCCACATCTACAGTCACAAGTCCCGAAGAGGTCTTGATTTGTTATAACACTCAACATAATTAAGGGATACCAGACAGCGACGAGGATGGGATTCGAACCCACGCGCGCAGAGCGCAATGGATTAGCAGTCCATCGCCTTAACCACTCGGCCACCTCGTCAGTCAAACTGAGGAGTTTAACTACTTGGGAGGTCGCACCAGTTTAGTCCAGTTTAACTCCCTTTAACGGAAGAAACCTGAAGCAGAACCAGGCTTAATCAAAGAGGAAAGTTTTGAGCCTAGTCTTATAAGTAGAGAGGGTGTCTGCTTCCAGAATCTGGACTGGGAGCTGGTTCCACTGGAGAGGAGCTTGATAGCTAAAGGCTCGTGGTCTATTAGGATGATCTGGTACAAGGAGATCTTTTAAGTATGATGAGCTTGACCGTTTAGAGCTTTATAGGTAAGAAGAAGGGCTTTAAATTCTATTCTACATTTAATGGGAAGCCAATGGAGAGAAGCTAATGAAGGTGAAATATGATCTCTCTTTGCAATCCCAGTCAGCAATCTTGCTGCGGCATTTTGGATTAATTGAAGGGCTTTTTAGGGAGTTACTGGGGCTGCCTGAAAGTAGACAATTACAGTAGTCCAATCTAGAAGTAACAAATGCATGGACCAGTTTTTCAGCATCACTGCTACGCTGATGACACGCAGTTATATCTATCTATGAAACAAGTCCGTTATCTGAAGCCAGAAGAAGATCGTTGGTGACTTTAATCAGTGCGGTTTCTGTGCTATGATGAACTCTAAATCCTGACTAAAATTCTTCAAACAAGTCGTTTCCCGCAGGTGGTCACATAATTTCGTTGCAACTGCTTTTTCAAGTATTTTAGAAATAAAGGGGAGATTGGATATTGGTCTGTAATTGGCTAAGACACCTGGATCCAAACAAGGTTTTTTAACTAGGGGTTTGATTACAGCTACCTTATAGGCCTTTGGTACATATCCTGTTTGTAAAGATAGATTAATGATATCTAATACAAACGTGTCTAATAAAGGTAGAGCATCTTTGAGCAGTCTAACTGGAATAGGGTCTAGCAGACATGTTGTTGCTTTTGATGCCATAATAGTTGAAGTTAACTCATCAAGATCTATGGGCACAAAGCAGTCTAAAAGGGACTGAAGCCTTACTGATGATTCTAATTGTGTTGTATTTGTAGGGGAGGGTCTGGTGAATTTTGTTTCTAATAGCTATGATTTTATTAGTGTAGAAAGTCATGAAGTCATTGCTGCATAGTGTTGAGGGAATGCTAGTTTCAACTGAACTATGGCTCTGAGTCAGCCTCCCCAGCAGCCTTGAGGCTTGGGTGTGATCAAATTTTGCACCTTCCCTCCCGCCTGACAAGAAACACCTAAATCAGCAGGGAATCAATCGAATCAAGTGTTTGCTCCTTGTTTAACCGTCCTTTCACCGGTGGTAGCGGCCACCTCTCCAGCTGTTCCTCCGGTTAGCTCAGGGGTCATCTGCAAACATCATTGCACAACTTTCATCCGTAAAGACAAACCTACAGGATTCCTGGGTCACCATCCAGGCTTTAATAACAAGACCTGGAATATCTCCTCTGTCAACACGAGCCCAAAAACAGGGAATTAGCTCAAATGGTAGAGCGCTTGCGTACTTTTGCATGCAAGAGGCAGTGGGATCGCACCCCACATTCTCCACAGGCCCTGTGTTTTCTCTGTTCTCCTCAATGCCAAGAAGGCATTGATGCTCAAACTGTGACTGACTGACACACAGAAGATGCACCCCTTAGATAGCTAAGTCCATTTCACTCAGCTGATGTGGTTGTGTGTTTCCCATTTAGGACATGCTCGGAGTTAGTTAGGAATTCATTCAAGTATAGTCCCAAAGACACAGAGCCTGCGCCTCTGAGATAGCTGAAGAATCTCAACCTAAGTCCATCCTGACAGTGACAATCACCTGAAGTGGTAGTGTGTTTCCCTTAATGAATGACATTTTTAAAAAGTTCTGAGCCCTCAATGAGAATGGGAAATTGCGCATCTGCAGTACTGTTGAACAGGGCAAACCAAATCTTTGTACCCCAATGGGCAGAGCACCATGGACTATAAAAGCAATCTGTAGTATATCAAGGATGATTATAGCCACCCCTTCAAATATCTGATCAGTCAAACCTGTGGCAGCCAGTCATGGTCGAGGCCTTCTGCTGAAGTTCAATTGGAAGTTCATCATCTTTGGGGCAGACCGCCATTTCAGAAATTGCTCATTTCCTGGGACTTTCACAAACTCCCGTCTTTAGGGTTGACCCAGAATGAGGATGGGGTTCATCTCTATCTCTCAGAGCACAATGGATAAGTCAATATGTTGCTCTACTCATCAGTTTGATTTCCCTAACCTGGGAACTGGAAATTTGAGTTACAAAATAAGTCAGAAAAGCAGCCACTCCTGCTTGGGTGTGATCAAATTTTCGACCCTCCCGACTGAGAAGAAACACTCTTCCTCTGGATGCAGTCCTGCTGCGCATTGCGTGGGAATGTGACAGGCGATTGGTTCATTTGGCTGACCTTTCCTTAGAAATTGATTGGCTCTTTTTTGCCCTTTTGGACCTGTGTGCGAACTTCGTTAGGAAATGTTCGGAGTTAAGAGTAAATGTAAACCAAAGAGCGTTTGGTTTTCTTTTGGATATTGGACATATGAATGTGCTACGTATCCAGTAAGCTAGGCTCGGTGTGTCCAGGCGGCAACGAGGATGGGATTCAACCCAGATGGGTAGGCATGTATGTTGCTCTACTCATCAGTTTGATTTCCACATCTACAGTCACAAGTCGAAGAGGTCTTGATTTGTTATAACACTCAACATAATTAAGGGATACCAGACAGCATTTCCACGAGGATGGGATTCGAACTACCATCTGTCCGCAGAGCGCAATGGATTAGCAGTCCATCGCCTTAACCACTGCCACCATGCCCAGTCAAACTGAGGAGTTTAACTACTTGGGAGGTCGCACCAGTTTAGTCCAGTTTAACTCCCTTTAACGGAAGAAACCTGAAGCAGAACCAGGCTTAATCAAAGAGGAAAGTTTTGAGCCTAGTCTTATAAGTAGAGAGGGTGTCTGCTTCCAGAATCTGGACTGGGAGCTGGTTCCACTGGAGAGGAGCTTGATAGCTAAAGGCTCGTGGTCTATTAGGATGATCTGGTACAAGGAGATCTTTTAAGTATGATGAGCTTGACCGTTTAGAGCTTTATAGGTAAGAAGAAGGGCTTTAAATTCTATTCTACATTTAATGGGAAGCCAATGGAGAGAAGCTAATGAAGGTGAAATATGATCTCTCTTTGCAATCCCAGTCAGCAATCTTGCTGCGGCATTTTGGATTAATTGAAGGGCTTTTTAGGGAGTTACTGGGGCTGCCTGAAAGTAGACAATTACAGTAGTCCAATCTAGAAGTAACAAATGCATGGACCAGTTTTTCAGCATCACTGCTACGCTGATGACACGCAGTTATATCTATCTATGAAACAAGTCCGTTATCTGAAGCCAGAAGAAGATCGTTGGTGACTTTAATCAGTGCGGTTTCTGTGCTATGATGAACTCTAAATCCTGACTAAAATTCTTCAAACAAGTCGTTTCTGCGCAGGTGGTCACATAATTTCGTTGCAACTGCTTTTTCAAGTATTTTAGAAATAAAGGGAGATTGGATATTGGTCTGTAATTGGCTAAGACACCTGGATCCAAACAAGGTTTTTTAACTAGGGGTTTGATTACAGCTACCTTATAGGCCTTTGGTACATATCCTGTTTGTAAAGATAGATTAATGATATCTAATACAAACGTGTCTAATAAAGGTAGAGCATCTTTGAGCAGTCTAACTGGAATAGGGTCTAGCAGACATGTTGTTGCTTTTGATGCCATAATAGTTGAAGTTAACTCATCAAGATCTATGGGCACAAAGCAGTCTAAAAGGGACTGAAGCCTTACTGATGATTCTAATTGTGTTGTATTTGTGGGGAGGGTTTGGTGAATTTTGTTTCTAATAGCTATGATTTTATTAGTGTAGAAAGTCATGAAGTCATTGCTGCATAGTGTTGAGGGAATGCTAGTTTCAACTGAACTATGGCTCTGAGTCAGCCTGTAGCAGCCTTGAGGCTTGGGTGTGATCAAATTTTCGACCCTCCCGCCTGACAAGAAACACCTAAATCAGCAGGGAATCAATCGAATCAAGTGTTTGCTCCTTGTTTAACCGTCCTTTCACCGGTGGTAGCGGCCACCTCGCCGGTTAAGCGAGGGCGAAAGCACAACTTTCATCCGTAAAGACAAACCTACAGGATTCCTGGGTCACCATCCAGGCTTTAATAACAAGACCTGGAATATCTCCTCTGTCAACACGAGCCCAAAAACAGGGAATTAGCTCAAATGGTAGAGCGCTTGCTTTGCATGCAAGAGGCAGTGGGATCGACGCCCACATTCTCCACAGGCCCTGTGTTTTCTCTGTTCTCCTCAATGCCAAGAAGGCATTGATGCTCAAACTGTGACTGACTGACACACAGAAGATGCACCCCTTAGATAGCTAAGTCCATTGCTCCAGCTGATGTGGTTGTGTGTTTCCCATTTAGGACATGCTCGGAGTTAGTTAGGAATTCATTCAAGTATAGTCCCAAAGACACAGAGCCTGCGCCTCTGAGATAGCTGAAGAATCTCAACCTAAGTCCATCCTGACAGTGACAATCACCTGAAGTGGTAGTGTGTTTCCCCTTAATGAATGACATTTTTAAAAAGTTCTGAGCCCTCAATGAGAATGGGAAATTGCGCATCTGCAGTACTGTTGAACAGGGCAAACCAAATCTTTGTACCCCAATGGGCAGAGCACCATGGACTATAAAAGCAATCTGTAGTATATCAAGGATGATTATAGCCACCCCTTCAAATATCTGATCAGTCAAACCTGTGGCAGCCAGTCATGGTCGAGGCCTTCTGCTGAAGTTCAATTGGAAGTTCATCATCTTTGGGGGCAGACCGCCATTTCAGAAATTGCTCATTTCCTGGGACTTTCACAAACTCCCGTCTTTAGGGTTGACCCAGAATGAGGATGGGGTTCGAACCCAGAGCACAATGGATAAGCAATATGTTGCTCTACTCATCAGTTTGATTTCCCTAACCCAAGTTACAAGTCCAGAAGGAACTGGAAATTCAGTGAGTTACAAAATAAGTCAGAAAAGCAGCCACGTTTTCCTTAAGCTTGGGTGTGATCAAATTTTCGACCCTCCCGACTGAGAAGAAAACAAAATCAGCTGCGCTGCTGCGTGGGGAATGTGACAGTTGATTGGTTCATTTGGCGACCTTTCCTTAGAAATTGATTGGCTCTTTTGCCCTTTTGGACCTGTGTGCGAACTTCGTTAGGAAATGTTCGGAGTTAAGAGTAAAAGTAAACCAAAGAGCGTTTGGTTTTCTTTTGGATATTGGACATATGAATGTGCTACGTATCCAGTAAGCTAGGCTCGGTGTGTCCAGACGGCAACGAGGATGGGATTCAACCCAGATGGGTAGGCATGTATGTTGCTCTACTCATCAGTTTGATTTCCACATCTACAGTCACAAGTCCCGAAGAGGTCTTGATTTGTTATAACACTCAACATAATTAAGGGATACCAGACAGCGACGAGGATGGGATTCGAACCCACGCGCGCAGAGCGCAATGGATTAGCAGTCCATCGCCTTAACCACTCGGCCACCTCGTCAGTCAAACTGAGGAGTTTAACTACTTGGGAGGTCGCACCAGTTTAGTCCAGTTTAACTCCCTTTAACGGAAGAAACCTGAAGCAGAACCAGGCTTAATCAAAGAGGAAAGTTTTGAGCCTAGTCTTATAAGTAGAGAGGGTGTCTGCTTCCAGAATCTGGACTGGGAGCTGGTTCCACTGGAGAGGAGCTTGATAGCTAAAGGCTCGTGGTCTATTAGGATGATCTGGTACAAGGAGATCTTTTAAGTATGATGAGCTTGACCGTTTAGAGCTTTATAGGTAAGAAGAAGGGCTTTAAATTCTATTCTACATTTAATGGGAAGCCAATGGAGAGAAGCTAATGAAGGTGAAATATGATCTCTCTTTGCAATCCCAGTCAGCAATCTTGCTGCGGCATTTTGGATTAATTGAAGGGCTTTTAGGGAGTTACTGGGGCTGCCTGAAAGTAGACAATTACAGTAGTCCAATCTAGAAGTAACAAATGCATGGACCAGTTTTTCAGCATCACTGCTACGCTGATGACACGCAGTTATATCTATCTATGAAACAAGTCCGTTATCTGAAGCCAGAAGAAGATCGTTGGTGACTTTAATCAGTGCGGTTTCTGTGCTATGATGAACTCTAAATCCTGACTAAAATTCTTCAAACAAGTCGTTTCTGCGCAGGTGGTCACATAATTTCGTTGCAACTGCTTTTTCAAGTATTTTAGAAATAAAGGGGAGATTGGATATTGGTCTGTAATTGGCTAAGACACCTGGATCCAAACAAGGTTTTTTAACTAGGGTTTGATTACAGCTACCTTATAGGCCTTTGGTACATATCCTGTTTGTAAAGATAGATTAATGATATCTAATACAAACGTGTCTAATAAAGGTAGAGCATCTTTGAGCAGTCTAACTGGAATAGGGTCTAGCAGACATGTTGTTGCTTTTGATGCCATAATAGTTGAAGTTAACTCATCAAGATCTATGGGCACAAAGCAGTCTAAAAGGGACTGAAGCCTTACTGATGATTCTAATTGTGTTGTATTTGTGGGGAGGGTTTGGTGAATTTTGTTTCTAATAGCTATGATTTTATTAGTGTAGAAAGTCATGAAGTCATTGCTGCATAGTGTTGAGGGAATGCTAGTTTCAACTGAACTATGGCTCTGAGTCAGCCTGTAGCAGCCTTGAGGCTTGGGTGTGATCAAATTTTCGACCCTCCCGCCTGACAAGAAACACCTAAATCAGCAGGGAATCAATCGAATCAAGTGTTTGCTCCTTGTTTAACCGTCCTTTCACCGGTGGTAGCGGCCACCTCGTCGGTTAAGCGAGGGCGAAAGCACAACTTTCATCCGTAAAGACAAACCTACAGGATTCCTGGGTCACCATCCAGGCTTTAATAACAAGACCTGGAATATCTCCTCTGTCAACACGAGCCCAAAAACAGGGGAATTAGCTCAAATGGTAGAGCGCTTGCTTTGCATGCAAGAGGCAGTGGGATCGACGCCCACATTCTCCACAGGCCCTGTGTTTTCTCTGTTCTCCTCAATGCCAAGAAGGCATTGATGCTCAAACTGTGACTGACTGACACACAGAAGATGCACCCCTTAGATAGCTAAGTCCATTTCACTCAGCTGATGTGGTTGTGTGTTTCCCATTTAGGACATGCTCGGAGTTAGTTAGGAATTCATTCAAGTATAGTCCCAAAGACACAGAGCCTGCGCCTCTGAGATAGCTGAAGAATCTCAACCTAAGTCCATCCTGACAGTGACAATCACCTGAAGTGGTAGTGTGTTTCCCCTTAATGAATGACATTTTTTAAAAAGTTCTGAGCCCTCAATGAGAATGGGAAATTGCGCATCTGCAGTATGTTGAACAGGGCAAACCAAATCTTTGTACCCCAATGGGCAGAGCACCATGGACTATAAAAGCAATCTGTAGTATATCAAGGATGATTATAGCCACCCCTTCAAATATCTGATCAGTCAAACCTGTGGCAGCCAGTCATGGTCGAGGCCTTCTGCTGAAGTTCAATTGGAAGTTCATCATCTTTGGGGCAGACCGCCATTTCAGAAATTGCTCATTTCCTGGGACTTTCACAAACTCCCGTCTTTAGGGTTGACCCAGAATGAGGATGGGGTTCAATGGATAAGCAATATGTTGAACCCAGAGCACAATGGATAAGCAATATGTTGCTCTACTCATCAGTTTGATTTCAGCCCTAACCTGTGGGAACTGGAAATTCGACAACTCTTTACAAAATAAGTCATGGAGAAAAGCAGCCACTTAAGCTTGGGTGTGATCAAATTTTCGACCCTCCCGACTGAGAAGAAACACCAAAATCAGCTGCGCTGTGCGTGGGGAATGTGACAGTTGATTGGTTCATTTGGCGACCTTTCCTTAGAAATTGATTGGCTCTTTTGCCCTTTTGGACCTGTGTGCGAACTTCGTTAGGAAATGTTCGGAGTTAAGAGTAAAGTAAACCAAAGAGCGTTTGGTTTTCTTTTGGATATTGGACATATGAATGTGCTACGTATCCAGTAAGCTAGGCTCGGTGTGTCCAGACGGCAACGAGGATGGGATTCAACCCAGATGGGTAGGCATGTATGTTGCTCTACTCATCAGTTTGATTTCCACATCTACAGTCACAAGTCCCGAAGAGGTCTTGATTTGTTATAACACTCAACATAATTAAGGGATACCAGACAGCGACGAGGATGGGATTCGAACCCACGCGCAGAGCGCAATGGATTAGCAGTCCATCGCCTTAACCACTCGGCCACCTCGTCAGTCAAACTGAGGAGTTTAACTACTTGGGAGGTCGCACCAGTTTAGTCCAGTTTAACTCCCTTTAACGGAAGAAACCTGAAGCAGAACCACTGGCTTAATCAAAGAGGAAAGTTTTGAGCCTAGTCTTATAAGTAGAGAGGGTGTCTGCTTCCAGAATCTGGACTGGGAGCTGGTTCCACTGGAGAGGAGCTTGATAGCTAAAGGCTCGTGGTCTATTAGGATGATCTGGTACAAGGAGATCTTTTAAGTATGATGAGCTTGACCGTTTAGAGCTTTATAGGTAAGAAGAAGGGCTTTAAATTCTATTCTACATTTAATGGGAAGCCAATGGAGAGAAGCTAATGAAGGTGAAATATGATCTCTCTTTGCAATCCCAGTCAGCAATCTTGCTGCGGCATTTTGGATTAATTGAAGGGCTTTTAGGGAGTTACTGGGGCTGCCTGAAAGTAGACAATTACAGTAGTCCAATCTAGAAGTAACAAATGCATGGACCAGTTTTTCAGCATCACTGCTACGCTGATGACACGCAGTTATATCTATCTATGAAACAAGTCCGTTATCTGAAGCCAGAAGAAGATCGTTGGTGACTTTAATCAGTGCGGTTTCTGTGCTATGATGAACTCTAAATCCTGACTAAAATTCTTCAAACAAGTCGTTTCTGCGCAGGTGGTCACATAATTTCGTTGCAACTGCTTTTTCAAGTATTTTAGAAATAAAGGGAGATTGGATATTGGTCTGTAATTGGCTAAGACACCTGGATCCAAACAAGGTTTTTTAACTAGGGGTTTGATTACAGCTACCTTATAGGCCTTTGGTACATATCCTGTTTGTAAAGATAGATTAATGATATCTAATACAAACGTGTCTAATAAAGGTAGAGCATCTTTGAGCAGTCTAACTGGAATAGGGTCTAGCAGACATGTTGTTGCTTTTGATGCCATAATAGTTGAAGTTAACTCAGCAAGATCTATGGGCACAAAGCAGTCTAAAAGGGACTGAAGCCTTACTGATGATTCTAATTGTGTTGTATTTGTGGGGAGGGTCTGGTGAATTTTGTTTCTAATAGCTATGATTTTATTAGTGTAGAAAGTCATGAAGTCATTGCTGCATAGTGTTGAGGGAATGCTAGTTTCAACTGAACTATGGCTCTGAGTCAGCCTGTAGCAGCCTTGAGGCTTGGGTGTGATCAAATTTTCGACCCTCCCGCCTGAGAAGAAACACCTAAATCAGCAGGGAATCAATCGAATCAAGTGTTTGCTCCTTGTTTAACCGTCCTTTCACCGGTGGTAGCGGCCACCTCGTCGGTTAAGCGAGGGCGAAAGCACAACTTTCATCCGTAAAGACAAACCTACAGGATTCCTGGGTCACCATCCAGGCTTTAATAACAAGACCTGGAATATCTCCTCTCTCAACACGAGCCCAAAAACAGGGAATTAGCTCAAATGGTAGAGCGCTTGCTTTGCATGCAAGAGGCAGTGGGATCGACGCCCACATTCTCCACAGGCCCTGTGTTTTCTCTGTTCTCCTCAATGCCAAGAAGGCATTGATGCTCAAACTGTGACTGACTGACACACAGAAGATGCACCCCTTAGATAGCTAAGTCCATTTCACTCCGCTGATGTGGTTGTGTGTTTCCCATTTAGGACATGCTCGGAGTTAGTTAGGAATTCATTCAAGTATAGTCCCAAAGACACAGAGCCTGCGCCTCTGAGATAGCTGAAGAATCTCAACCTAAGTCCATCCTGACAGTGACAATCACCTGAAGTGGTAGTGTGTTTCCCCTTAATGAATGACATTTTTAAAAAGTTCTGAGCCCTCAATGAGAATGGGAAATTGCGCATCTGCAGTACTGTTGAACAGGGCAAACCAAATCTTTGTACCCCAATGGGCAGAGCACCATGGACTATAAAAGCAATCTGTAGTATATCAAGGATGATTATAGCCACCCCTTCAAATATCTGATCAGTCAAACCTGTGGCAGCCAGTCATGGTCGAGGCCTTCTGCTGAAGTTCAATTGGAAGTTCATCATCTTTGGTGGCAGACCGCCATTTCAGAAATTGCTCATTTCCTGGGACTTTCACAAACTCCCGTCTTTAGGGTTGACCCAGAATGAGGATGGGGTTCGAACCCAGAGCACAATGGATAAGCAATATGTTGCTCTACTCATCAGTTTGATTTCCCTAACCTGCGGGAACTGGAAATTCGAGTTACAAAATAAGTCAGAAAAGCAGCCACGAAGCTTGGGTGTGATCAAATTTTCGACCCTCCCGACTGAGAAGAAACACCAAAATAAAAATCAGCTGCGCTGTGCGTGGGGAATGTGACAGTTGATTGGTTCATTTGGCGACCTTTCCTTAGAAATTGATTGGCTCTTTTGCCCTTTTGGACCTGTGTGCGAACTTCGTTAGGAAATGTTCGGAGTTAAGAGTAAAAGTAAACCAAAGAGCGTTTGGTTTTCTTTTGGATATTGGACATATGAATGTGCTACGTATCCAGTAAGCTAGGCTCGGTGTGTCCAGACGGCAACGAGGATGGGATTCAACCCAGATGGGTAGGCATGTATGTTGCTCTACTCATCAGTTTGATTTCCACATCTACAGTCACAAGTCCCGAAGAGGTCTTGATTTGTTATAACACTCAACATAATTAAGGGATACCAGACAGCGACGAGGATGGGATTCGAACCCACGCGCGCAGAGCGCAATGGATTAGCAGTCCATCGCCTTAACCACTCGGCCACCTCGTCAGTCAAACTGAGGAGTTTAACTACTTGGGAGGTCGCACCAGTTTAGTCCAGTTTAACTCCCTTTAACGGAAGAAACCTGAAGCAGAACCAGGCTTTATCAAAGAGGAAAGTTTTGAGCCTAGTCTTATAAGTAGAGAGGGTGTCTGCTTCCCAGAATCTGGACTGGGAGCTGGTTCCACTGGAGAGGAGCTTGATAGCTAAAGGCTCGTGGTCTATTAGGATGATCTGGTACAAGGAGATCTTTTAAGTATGATGAGCTTGACCGTTTAGAGCTTTATAGGTAAGAAGAAGGGCTTTAAATTCTATTCTACATTTTAGGGAAGCCAATGGAGAGAAGCTAATGAAGGTGAAATATGATCTCTCTTTGCAATCCCAGTCAGCAATCTTGCTGCGGCATTTTGGATTAATTGAAGGGCTTTTTAGGGAGTTACTGGGGCTGCCTGAAAGTAGACAATTACAGTAGTCCAATCTAGAAGTAACAAATGCATGGACCAGTTTTTCAGCATCACTGCTACGCTGATGACACGCAGTTATATCTATCTATGAAACAAGTCCGTTATCTGAAGCCAGAAGAAGATCGTTGGTGACTTTAATCAGTGCGGTTTCTGTGCTATGATGAACTCTAAATCCTGACTAAAATTCTTCAAACAAGTCGTTTCTGCGCAGGTGGTCACATAATTTCGTTGCAACTGCTTTTTCAAGTATTTTAGAAATAAAGGGGAGATTGGATATTGGTCTGTAATTGGCTAAGACACCTGGATCCAAACAAGGTTTTTTAACTAGGGGTTTGATTACAGCTACCTTATAGGCCTTTGGTACATATCCTGTTTGTAAAGATAGATTAATGATATCTAATACAAACGTGTCTAATAAAGGTAGAGCATCTTTGAGCAGTCTAACTGGAATAGGGTCTAGCAGACATGTTGTTGCTTTTGATGCCATAATAGTTGAAGTTAACTCATCAAGATCTATGGGCACAAAGCAGTCTAAAAGGGACTGAAGCCTTACTGATGATTCTAATTGTGTTGTATTTGTGGGGAGGGTTTGGTGAATTTTGTTTCTAATAGCTATGATTTTATTAGTGTAGAAAGTCATGAAGTCATTGCTGCATAGTGTTGAGGGAATGCTAGTTTCAACTGAACTATGGCTCTGAGTCAGCCTGTAGCAGCCTTGAGGCTTGGGTGTGATCAAATTTTCGACCCTCCCGCCTGACAAGAAACACCTAAATCAGCAGGGAATCAATCGAATCAAGTGTTTGCTCCTTGTTTAACCGTCCTTTCACCGGTGGTAGCGGCCACCTCGTCGGTTAAGCGAGGGAAGCACAACTTTCATCCGTAAAGACAAACCTACAGGATTCCTGGGTCACCATCCAGGCTTTAATAACAAGACCTGGAATATCTCTCTCAACACAAGCCCAAAAACAGGGGAATTAGCTCAAATGGTAGAGCGCTTGCTTTGCATGCAAGAGGCAGTGGGATCGACGCCCACATTCTCCACAGGCCCTGTGTTTTCTCTGTTCTCCTCAATGCCAAGAAGGCATTGATGCTCAAACTGTGACTGACTGACACACAGAAGATGCACCCCTTAGATAGCTAAGTCCATTTCACTCCGCTGATGTGGTTGTGTGTTTCCCATTTAGGACATGCTCGGAGTTAGTTAGGAATTCATTCAAGTATAGTCCCAAAGACACAGAGCCTGCGCCTCTGAGATAGCTGAAGAATCTCAACCTAAGTCCATCCTGACAGTGACAATCACCTGAAGTGGTAGTGTGTTTCCCCTTAATGAATGACATTTTTAAAAAGTTCTGAGCCCTCATGAGAATGGGAAATTGCGCATCTGCAGCAGTACTGTTGAACAGGGCAAACCAAATCTTTGTACCCCAATGGGCAGAGCACCATGGACTATAAAAGCAATCTGTAGTATATCAAGGATGATTATAGCCACCCCTTCAAATATCTGATCAGTCAAACCTGTGGCAGCCAGTCATGGTCGAGGCCTTCTGCTGAAGTTCAATTGGAAGTTCATCATCTTTGGGGCAGACCGCCATTTCAGAAATTGCTCATTTCCTGGGACTTTCACAAACTCCCGTCTTTAGGGTTGACCCAGAATGAGGATGGGGTTCGAACCCAGAGCACAATGGATAAGCAATATGTTGCTCTACTCATCAGTTTGATTTCCCTAACCTGCACAGTGGAACTGGAAATTCGTACAAGTTACAAAATAAGTCAGAAAAGCAGCCAGTTGAAGCTTGGGTGTGATCAAATTTTTTCGACCCTCCCGACTGAGAAGAAACACCAGAAATCAGCTGCGCTGTGCGTGGGGCTGCGCTGTGCGTGGGGAAGTGATGTGACAGTTGATTGGTTCATTTGGCGACCTTTCCTTAGAAATTGATTGGCTCTTTTGCCCTTTTGGACCTGTGTGCGAACTTCGTTAGGAAATGTTCGGAGTTAAGAGTAAAAGTAAACCAAAGAGCGTTTGGTTTTCTTTTGGATATTGGACATATGAATGTGCTACGTATCCAGTAAGCTAGGCTCGGTGTGTCCAGACGGCAACGAGGATGGGATTCAACCCAGATGGGTAGGCATGTATGTTGCTCTACTCATCAGTTTGATTTCCACATCTACAGTCACAAGTCCCGAAGAGGTCTTGATTTGTTATAACACTCAACATAATTAAGGGATACCAGACAGCGACGAGGATGGGATTCGAACCCACGCGCGCAGAGCGCAATGGATTAGCAGTCCATCGCCTTAACCACTCGGCCACCTCGTCAGTCAAACTGAGGAGTTTAACTACTTGGGAGGTCGCACCAGTTTAGTCCAGTTTAACTCCCTTTAACGGAAGAACCTGAAGCAGAACCAGGCTTTATCAAAGAGGAAAGTTTTGAGCCTAGTCTTATAAGTAGAGAGGGTGTCTGCTTCCCAGAATCTGGACTGGGAGCTGGTTCCACTGGAGAGGAGCTTGATAGCTAAAGGCTCGTGGTCTATTAGGATGATCTGGTACAAGGAGATCTTTTAAGTATGATGAGCTTGACCGTTTAGAGCTTTATAGGTAAGAAGAAGGGCTTTAAATTCTATTCTACATTTAATGGGAAGCCAATGGAGAGAAGCTAATGAAGGTGAAATATGATCTCTCTTTGCAATCCCAGTCAGCAATCTTGCTGCGGCATTTTGGATTAATTGAAGGGCTTTTTAGGGAGTTACTGGGGCTGCCTGAAAGTAGACAATTACAGTAGTCCAATCTAGAAGTAACAAATGCATGGACCAGTTTTTCAGCATCACTGCTACGCTGATGACACGCAGTTATATCTATCTATGAAACAAGTCCGTTATCTGAAGCCAGAAGAAGAGATCGTTGGTGACTTTAATCAGTGCGGTTTCTGTGCTATGATGAACTCTAAATCCTGACTAAAATTCTTCAAACAAGTCGTTTCTGCGCAGGTGGTCACATAATTTCGTTGCAACTGCTTTTTCAAGTATTTTAGAAATAAAGGGAGATTGGATATTGGTCTGTAATTGGCTAAGACACCTGGATCCAAACAAGGTTTTTTAACTAGGGTTTGATTACAGCTACCTTATAGGCCTTTGGTACATATCCTGTTTGTAAAGATAGATTAATGATATCTAATACAAACGTGTCTAATAAAGGTAGAGCATCTTTGAGCAGTCTAACTGGAATAGGGTCTAGCAGACATGTTGTTGCTTTTGATGCCATAATAGTTGAAGTTAACTCAGCAAGATCTATGGGCACAAAGCAGTCTAAAAGGGACTGAAGCCTTACTGATGATTCTAATTGTGTTGTATTTGTGGGGAGGGTCTGGTGAATTTTGTTTCTAATAGCTATGATTTTATTAGTGTAGAAAGTCATGAAGTCATTGCTGCATAGTGTTGAGGGAATGCTAGTTTCAACTGAACTATGGCTCTGAGTCAGCCTGTAGCAGCCTTGAGGCTTGGGTGTGATCAAATTTTCGACCCTCCCGCCTGAGAAGAAACACCTAAATCAGCAGGGAATCAATCGAATCAAGTGTTTGCTCCTTGTTTAACCGTCCTTTCACCGGTGGTAGCGGCCACCTCGTCGGTTAAGCGAGGGCGAAAGCACAACTTTCATCCGTAAAGACAAACCTACAGGATTCCTGGGTCACCATCCAGGCTTTAATAACAAGACCTGGAATATCTCCTCTCTCAACACAAGCCCAAAAACAGGGAATTAGCTCAAATGGTAGAGCGCTTGCTTTGCATGCAAGAGGCAGTGGGATCGACGCCCACATTCTCCACAGGCCCTGTGTTTTCTCTGTTCTCCTCAATGCCAAGAAGGCATTGATGCTCAAACTGTGACTGACTGACACACAGAGAAGATGCACCCCTTAGATAGCTAAGTCCATTGCACTCCGCTGATGTGGTTGTGTGTTTCCCATTTAGGACATGCTCGGAGTTAGTTAGGAATTCATTCAAGTATAGTCCCAAAGACACAGAGCCTGCGCCTCTGAGATAGCTGAAGAATCTCAACCTAAGTCCATCCTGACAGTGACAATCACCTGAAGTGGTAGTGTGTTTCCCCTTAATGAATGACATTTTTAAAAAGTTCTGAGCCCTCAATGAGAATGGGAAATTGCGCATCTGCAGTACTGTTGAACAGGGCAAACCAAATCTTTGTACCCCAATGGGCAGAGCACCATGGACTATAAAAGCAATCTGTAGTATATCAAGGATGATTATAGCCACCCCTTCAAATATCTGATCAGTCAAACCTGTGGCAGCCAGTCATGGTCGAGGCCTTCTGCTGAAGTTCAATTGGAAGTTCATCATCTTTGGTGGCAGACCGCCATTTCAGAAATTGCTCATTTCCTGGGCTTTCACAAACTCCCGTCTTTAGGGTTGACCCAGAATGAGGATGGGGTTCGAACCCAGAGCACAATGGATAAGCAATATGTTGCTCTACTCATCAGTTTGATTTCCCTAACCCTGCGGGAACTGGAAATTCGAGTTACAAAATAAGTCAGAAAAGCAGCCACGAAGCTTGGGTGTGATCAAATTTTCGACCCTCCCGACTGAGAAGAAACACAAAATCAGCTGCGCTGTGCGTGGGGAATGTGACAGTTGATTGGTTCATTTGGCGACCTTTCCTTAGAAATTGATTGGCTCTTTTGCCCTTTTGGACCTGTGTGCGAACCGTTAGGAAATGTTCGGAGTTAAGAGTAAAAGTAAACCAAAGAGCGTTTGGTTTTCTTTTGGATATTGGACATATGAATGTGCTACGTATCCAGTAAGCTAGGCTCGGTGTGTCCAGACGGCAACGAGGATGGGATTCAACCCAGATGGGTAGGCATGTATGTTGCTCTACTCATCAGTTTGATTTCCACATCTACAGTCACAAGTCCCGAAGAGGTCTTGATTTGTTATAACACTCAACATAATTAAGGGATACCAGACAGCGGCGAGGATGGGATTCGAACCCACGCGCGCAGAGCGCAATGGATTAGCAGTCCATCGCCTTAACCACTCGGCCACCTCGTCAGTCAAACTGAGGAGTTTAACTACTTGGGAGGTCGCACCAGTTTAGTCCAGTTTAACTCCCTTTAACGGAAGAAACCTGAAGCAGAACCAGGCTTTATCAAAGAGGAAAGTTTTGAGCCTAGTCTTATAAGTAGAGAGGGTGTCTGCTTCCAGAATCTGGACTGGGAGCTGGTTCCACTGGAGAGGAGCTTGATAGCTAAAGGCTCGTGGTCTATTAGGATGATCTGGTACAAGGAGATCTTTTAAGTATGATGAGCTTGACCGTTTAGAGCTTTATAGGTAAGAAGAAGGGCTTTAAATTCTATTCTACATTTAATGGGAAGCCAATGGAGAGAAGCTAATGAAGGTGAAATATGATCTCTCTTTGCAATCCCAGTCAGCAATCTTGCTGCGGCATTTTGGATTAATTGAAGGGCTTTTTAGGGAGTTACTGGGGCTGCCTGAAAGTAGACAATTACAGTAGTCCAATCTAGAAGTAACAAATGCATGGACCAGTTTTTCAGCATCACTGCTACGCTGATGACACGCAGTTATATCTATCTATGAAACAAGTCCGTTATCTGAAGCCAGAAGAAGATCGTTGGTGACTTTAATCAGTGCGGTTTCTGTGCTATGATGAACTCTAAATCCTGACTAAAATTCTTCAAACAAGTCGTTTCTGCGCAGGTGGTCACATAATTTCGTTGCAACTGCTTTTTCAAGTATTTTAGAAATAAAGGGAGATTGGATATTGGTCTGTAATTGGCTAAGACACCTGGATCCAAACAAGGTTTTTAACTAGGGGTTTGATTACAGCTACCTTATAGGCCTTTGGTACATATCCTGTTTGTAAAGATAGATTAATGATATCTAATACAAACGTGTCTAATAAAGGTAGAGCATCTTTGAGCAGTCTAACTGGAATAGGGTCTAGCAGACATGTTGTTGCTTTTGATGCCATAATAGTTGAAGTTAACTCAGCAAGATCTATGGGCACAAAGCAGTCTAAAAGGGACTGAAGCCTTACTGATGATTCTAATTGTGTTGTATTTGTGGGGAGGGTCTGGTGAATTTTGTTTCTAATAGCTATGATTTTATTAGTGTAGAAAGTCATGAAGTCATTGCTGCATAGTGTTGAGGGAATGCTAGTTTCAACTGAACTATGGCTCTGAGTCAGCCTGTAGCAGCCTTGAGGCTTGGGTGTGATCAAATTTTCGACCCTCCCGCCTGAGAAGAAACACCTAAATCAGCAGGGAATCAATCGAATCAAGTGTTTGCTCCTTGTTTAACCGTCCTTTCACCGGTGGTAGCGGCCACCTCGTCCGGTTAAGCGAGGGCGAAAGCACAACTTTCATCCGTAAAGACAAACCTACAGGATTCCTGGGTCACCATCCAGGCTTTAATAACAAGACCTGGAATATCTCCTCTCTCAACACAAGCCCAAAAACAGGGAATTAGCTCAAATGGTAGAGCGCTTGCTTTGCATGCAAGAGGCAGTGGGATCGACGCCCACATTCTCCACAGGCCCTGTGTTTTCTCTGTTCTCCTCAATGCCAAGAAGGCATTGATGCTCAAACTGTGACTGACTGACACACAGAAGATGCACCCCTTAGATAGCTAAGTCCATTTCACTCCGCTGATGTGGTTGTGTGTTTCCCATTTAGGACATGCTCGGAGTTAGTTAGGAATTCATTCAAGTATAGTCCCAAAGACACAGAGCCTGCGCCTCTGAGATAGCTGAAGAATCTCAACCTAAGTCCATCCTGACAGTGACAATCACCTGAAGTGGTAGTGTGTTTCCCCTTAATGAATGACATTTTTAAAAAGTTCTGAGCCCTCAATGAGAATGGGAAATTGCGCATCTGCAGTACTGTTGAACAGGGCAAACCAAATCTTTGTACCCCAATGGGCAGAGCACCATGGACTATAAAAGCAATCTGTAGTATATCAAGGATGATTATAGCCACCCCTTCAAATATCTGATCAGTCAAACCTGTGGCAGCCAGTCATGGTCGAGGCCTTCTGCTGAAGTTCAATTGGAAGTTCATCATCTTTGGTGGCAGACCGCCATTTCAGAAATTGCTCATTTCCTGGGACTTTCACAAACCCGTCTTTAGGGTTGACCCAGAATGAGGATGGGGTTCGAACCCAGAGCACAATGGATAAGCAATATGTTGCTCTACTCATCAGTTTGATTTCCCTAACCTGTCCAGAAGAGGGGAACTGGAAATTCGAGTTACAAAATAAGTCAGAAAAGCAGCCACGAAGCTTGGGTGTGATCAAATTTCATGCATTCAGTTTTTGACCCTCCCGACTGAGAAGAAACACCGAAATCAGCTGTGCTGTGCGTGGGGAATGTGACAGTTGATTGGTTCATTTGGCGACCTTTCCTTAGAAATTGATTGGCTCTTTTGCCCTTTTGGACCTGTGTGCGAACTTCGTTAGGAAATGTTCGGAGTTAAGAGTAAAAGTAAACCAAAGAGCGTTTGGTTTTCTTTTGGATATTGGACATATGAATGTGCTACGTATCCAGTAAGCTAGGCTCGGTGTGTCCAGACGGCAACGAGGATGGGATTCAACCCAGATGGGTAGGCATGTATGTTGCTCTACTCATCAGTTTGATTTCCACATCTACAGTCACAAGTCCCGAAGAGGTCTTGATTTGTTATAACACTCAACATAATTAAGGGATACCAGACAGCGGCGAGGATGGGATTCGACCCCCACGCGCGCAGAGCGCAATGGATTAGCAGTCCATCGCCTTAACCACTCGGCCACCTCGTCAGTCAAACTGAGGAGTTTAACTACTTGGGAGGTCGCACCAGTTTAGTCCAGTTTAACTCCCTTTAACGGAAGAAACTGAAGCAGAACCAGGCTTTATCAAAGAGGAAAGTTTTGAGCCTAGTCTTATAAGTAGAGAGGGTGTCTGCTTCCAGAATCTGGACTGGGAGCTGGTTCCACTGGAGAGGAGCTTGATAGCTAAAGGCTCGTGGTCTATTAGGATGATCTGGTACAAGGAGATCTTTTAAGTATGATGAGCTTGACCGTTTAGAGCTTTATAGGTAAGAAGAAGGGCTTTAAATTCTATTCTACATTTAATGGGAAGCCAATGGAGAGAAGCTAATGAAGGTGAAATATGATCTCTCTTTGCAATCCCAGTCAGCAATCTTGCTGCGGCATTTTGGATTAATTGAAGGGCTTTTTAGGGAGTTACTGGGGCTGCCTGAAAGTAGACAATTACAGTAGTCCAATCTAGAAGTAACAAATGCATGGACCAGTTTTTCAGCATCACTGCTACGCTGATGACACGCAGTTATATCTATCTATGAA
Organism: Channa striata; assembly: GCA_033026295.1. Lineage (NCBI taxonomy): Eukaryota > Metazoa > Chordata > Actinopteri > Anabantiformes > Channidae > Channa > Channa striata. Next base: position 7,067,389 of record CM065176.1, on the reverse strand, counting down.
ACAAGTCCGTTATCTGAAGCCAGAAGAAGATCGTTGGTGACTTTAATCAGTGCGGTTTCTGTGCTATGATGAACTCTAAATCCTGACTAAAATTCTTCAAACAAGTCGTTTCTGCGCAGGTGGTCACATAATTTCGTTGCAACTGCTTTTTCAAGTATTTTAGAAATAAAGGGGAGATTGGATATTGGTCTGTAATTGGCTAAGACACCTGGATCCAAACAAGGTTTTTAACTAGGGGTTTGATTACAGCTACCTTATAGGCCTTTGGTACATATCCTGTTTGTAAAGATAGATTAATGATATCTAATACAAACGTGTCTAATAAAGGTAGAGCATCTTTGAGCAGTCTAACTGGAATAGGGTCTAGCAGACATGTTGTTGCTTTTGATGCCATAATAGTTGAAGTTAACTCAGCAAGATCTATGGGCACAAAGCAGTCTAAAAGGGACTGAAGCCTTACTGATGATTCTAATTGTGTTGTATTTGTGGGGAGGGTCTGGTGAATTTTGTTTCTAATAGCTATGATTTTATTAGTGTAGAAAGTCATGAAGTCATTGCTGCATAGTGTTGAGGAATGCTAGTTTCAACTGAACTATGGCTCTGAGTCAGCCTGTAGCAGCCTTGAGGCTTGGGTGTGATCAAATTTTCGACCCTCCCGCCTGAGAAGAAACACCTAAATCAGCAGGGAATCAATCGAATCAAGTGTTTGCTCCTTGTTTAACCGTCCTTTCACCGGTGGTAGCGGCCACCTCGTCGGTTAGCGAGGGCGAAAGCACAACTTTCATCCGTAAAGACAAACCTACAGGATTCCTGGGTCACCATCCAGGCTTTAATAACAAGACCTGGAATATCTCCTCTCTCAACACAAGCCCAAAAACAGGGAATTAGCTCAAATGGTAGAGCGCTTGCTTTGCATGCAAGAGGCAGTGGGATCGACGCCCACATTCTCCACAGGCCCTGTGTTTTCTCTGTTCTCCTCAATGCCAAGAAGGCATTGATGCTCAAACTGTGACTGACTGACACACAAAGATGCACCCCTTAGATAGCTAAGTCCATTGCACTCCGCTGATGTGGTTGTGTGTTTCCCATTTAGGACATGCTCGGAGTTAGTTAGGAATTCATTCAAGTATAGTCCCAAAGACACAGAGCCTGCGCCTCTGAGATAGCTGAAGAATCTCAACCTAAGTCCATCCTGACAGTGACAATCACCTGAAGTGGTAGTGTGTTTCCCCTTAATGAATGACATTTTTAAAAAGTTCTGAGCCCTCAATGAGAATGGGAAATTGCGCATCTGCAGTACTGTTGAACAGGGCAAACCAAATCTTTGTACCCCAATGGGCAGAGCACCATGGACTATAAAAGCAATCTGTAGTATATCAAGGATGATTATAGCCACCCCTTCAAATATCTGATCAGTCAAACCTGTGGCAGCCAGTCATGGTCGAGGCCTTCTGCTGAAGTTCAATTGGAAGTTCATCATCTTTGGTGGCAGACCGCCATTTCAGAAATTGCTCATTTCCTGGGACTTTCACAAACTCCCGTCTTTAGGGTTGACCCAGAATGAGGATGGGGTTCAGTTTGAACCCAGAGCACAATGGATAAGCAATATGTTGCTCTACTCATCAGTTTGATTTCCCTAACCTGCGGGAACTGGAAATTCGAGTTACAAAATAAGTCAGAAAAGCAGCCACGAAGCTTGGGTGTGATCAAATTTTCGACCCTCCCGACTGAGAAGAAACACGAAATCAGCTGCGCTGTGCGTGGGGAATGTGACAGTTGATTGGTTCATTTGGCGACCTTTCCTTAGAAATTGATTGGCTCTTTTGCCCTTTTGGACCTGTGTGCGAACCGTTAGGAAATGTTCGGAGTTAAGAGTAAAAGTAAACCAAAGAGCGTTTGGTTTTCTTTTGGATATTGGACATATGAATGTGCTACGTATCCAGTAAGCTAGGCTCGGTGTGTCCAGACGGCAACGAGGATGGGATTCAACCCAGATGGGTAGGCATGTATGTTGCTCTACTCTCAGTTTGATTTCCACATCTACACATCTACAGTCACAAGTCCCGAAGAGGTCTTGATTTGTTATAACACTCAACATAATTAAGGGATACCAGACAGCGACGAGGATGGGATTCGAACCCCGCGCGCAGAGCGCAATGGATTAGCAGTCCATCGCCTTAACCACTCGGCCACCTCGTCAGTCAAACTGAGGAGTTTAACTACTTGGGAGGTCGCACCAGTTTAGTCCAGTTTAACTCCCTTTAACGGAAGAAACCTGAAGCAGAACCAGGCTTTATCAAAGAGGAAAGTTTTGAGCCTAGTCTTATAAGTAGAGAGGGTGTCTGCTTCCAGAATCTGGACTGGGAGCTGGTTCCACTGGAGAGGAGCTTGATAGCTAAAGGCTCGTGGTCTATTAGGATGATCTGGTACAAGGAGATCTTTTAAGTATGATGAGCTTGACCGTTTAGAGCTTTATAGGTAAGAAGAAGGGCTTTAAATTCTATTCTACATTTAATGGGAAGCCAATGGAGAGAAGCTAATGAAGGTGAAATATGATCTCTCTTTGCAATCCCAGTCAGCAATCTTGCTGCGGCATTTTGGATTAATTGAAGGGCTTTTTAGGGAGTTACTGGGGCTGCCTGAAAGTAGACAATTACAGTAGTCCAATCTAGAAGTAACAAATGCATGGACCAGTTTTTCAGCATCACTGCTACGCTGATGACACGCAGTTATATCTATCTATGAAACAAGTCCGTTATCTGAAGCCAGAAGAAGATCGTTGGTGACTTTAATCAGTGCGGTTTCTGTGCTATGATGAACTCTAAATCCTGACTAAAATTCTTCAAACAAGTCGTTTCTGCGCAGGTGGTCACATAATTTCGTTGCAACTGCTTTTTCAAGTATTTTAGAAATAAAGGGAGATTGGATATTGGTCTGTAATTGGCTAAGACACCTGGATCCAAACAAGGTTTTTTAACTAGGGGTTTGATTACAGCTACCTTATAGGCCTTTGGTACATATCCTGTTTGTAAAGATAGATTAATGATATCTAATACAAACGTGTCTAATAAAGGTAGAGCATCTTTGAGCAGTCTAACTGGAATAGGGTCTAGCAGACATGTTGTTGCTTTTGATGCCATAATAGTTGAAGTTAACTCAGCAAGATCTATGGGCACAAAGCAGTCTAAAAGGGACTGAAGCCTTACTGATGATTCTAATTGTGTTGTATTTGTGGGGAGGGTCTGGTGAATTTTGTTTCTAATAGCTATGATTTTATTAGTGTAGAAAGTCATGAAGTCATTGCTGCATAGTGTTGAGGAATGCTAGTTTCAACTGAACTATGGCTCTGAGTCAGCCTGTAGCAGCCTTGAGGCTTGGGTGTGATCAAATTTTCGACCCTCCCGCCTGAGAAGAAACACCTAAATCAGCAGGGAATCAATCGAATCAAGTGTTTGCTCCTTGTTTAACCGTCCTTTCACCGGTGGTAGCGGCCACCTCGTCGGTTAAGCGAGGGCGAAAAGCACAACTTTCATCCGTAAAGACAAACCTACAGGATTCCTGGGTCACCATCCAGGCTTTAATAACAAGACCTGGAATATCTCCTCTCTCAACACAAGCCCAAAAACAGGGAATTAGCTCAAATGGTAGAGCGCTTGCTTTGCATGCAAGAGGCAGTGGGATCGACGCCCACATTCTCCACAGGCCCTGTGTTTTCTCTGTTCTCCTCAATGCCAAGAAGGCATTGATGCTCAAACTGTGACTGACTGACACACAGAAGATGCACCCCTTAGATAGCTAAGTCCATTTCACTCCGCTGATGTGGTTGTGTGTTTCCCATTTAGGACATGCTCGGAGTTAGTTAGGAATTCATTCAAGTATAGTCCCAAAGACACAGAGCCTGCGCCTCTGAGATAGCTGAAGAATCTCAACCTAAGTCCATCCTGACAGTGACAATCACCTGAAGTGGTAGTGTGTTTCCCCTTAATGAATGACATTTTTAAAAAGTTCTGAGCCCTCAATGAGAATGGGAAATTGCGCATCTGCAGTACTGTTGAACAGGGCAAACCAAATCTTTGTACCCCAATGGGCAGAGCACCATGGACTATAAAAGCAATCTGTAGTATATCAAGGATGATTATAGCCACCCCTTCAAATATCTGATCAGTCAAACCTGTGGCAGCCAGTCATGGTCGAGGCCTTCTGCTGAAGTTCAATTGGAAGTTCATCATCTTTGGTGGCAGACCGCCATTTCAGAAATTGCTCATTTCCTGGGACTTTCACAAACTCCCGTCTTTAGGGTTGACCCAGAATGAGGATGGGGTTCGAACCCAGAGCACAATGGATAAGCAATATGTTGCTCTACTCATCAGTTTGATTTCCCTAACCTGCAAGTTACAAGGGAACTGGAAATTCGAGTTACAAAATAAGTCAGAAAAGCAGCCACGAAGCTTGGGTGTGATCAAATTTTCGACCCTCCCGACTGAGAAGAAACACCGAAATCAGCTGCGCTGTGCGTGGGGAATGTGACAGTTGATTGGTTCATTTGGCGACCTTTCCTTAGAAATTGATTGGCTCTTTTGCCCTTTTGGACCTGTGTGCGAACTTCGTTAGGAAATGTTCGGAGTTAAGAGTAAAAGTAAACCAAAGAGCGTTTGGTTTTCTTTTGGATATTGGACATATGAATGTGCTACGTATCCAGTAAGCTAGGCTCGGTGTGTCCAGACGGCAACGAGGATGGGATTCAACCCAGATGGGTAGGCATGTATGTTGCTCTACTCATCAGTTTGATTTCCACATCTACAGTCACAAGTCCCGAAGAGGTCTTGATTTGTTATAACACTCAACATAATTAAGGGATACCAGACAGCGGCGAGGATGGGATTCGAACCCACGCGCGCAGAGCGCAATGGATTAGCAGTCCATCGCCTTAACCACTCGGCCACCTCGTCAGTCAAACTGAGGAGTTTAACTACTTGGGAGGTCGCACCAGTTTAGTCCAGTTTAACTCCCTTTAACGGAAGAAACCTGAAGCAGAACCAGGCTTTATCAAAGAGGAAAGTTTTGAGCCTAGTCTTATAAGTAGAGAGGGTGTCTGCTTCCAGAATCTGGACTGGGAGCTGGTTCCACTGGAGAGGAGCTTGATAGCTAAAGGCTCGTGGTCTATTAGGATGATCTGGTACAAGGAGATCTTTTAAGTATGATGAGCTTGACCGTTTAGAGCTTTATAGGTAAGAAGAAGGGCTTTAAATTCTATTCTACATTTAATGGGAAGCCAATGGAGAGAAGCTAATGAAGGTGAAATATGATCTCTCTTTGCAATCCCAGTCAGCAATCTTGCTGCGGCATTTTGGATTAATTGAAGGGCTTTTAGGGAGTTACTGGGGCTGCCTGAAAGTAGACAATTACAGTAGTCCAATCTAGAAGTAACAAATGCATGGACCAGTTTTTCAGCATCACTGCTACGCTGATGACACGCAGTTATATCTATCTATGAAACAAGTCCGTTATCTGAAGCCAGAAGAAGATCGTTGGTGACTTTAATCAGTGCGGTTTCTGTGCTATGATGAACTCTAAATCCTGACTAAAATTCTTCAAACAAGTCGTTTCTGCGCAGGTGGTCACATAATTTCGTTGCAACTGCTTTTTCAAGTATTTTAGAAATAAAGGGGAGATTGGATATTGGTCTGTAATTGGCTAAGACACCTGGATCCAAACAAGGTTTTTAACTAGGGGTTTGATTACAGCTACCTTATAGGCCTTTGGTACATATCCTGTTTGTAAAGATAGATTAATGATATCTAATACAAACGTGTCTAATAAAGGTAGAGCATCTTTGAGCAGTCTAACTGGAATAGGGTCTAGCAGACATGTTGTTGCTTTTGATGCCATAATAGTTGAAGTTAACTCAGCAAGATCTATGGGCACAAAGCAGTCTAAAAGGGACTGAAGCCTTACTGATGATTCTAATTGTGTTGTATTTGTGGGGAGGGTCTGGTGATTTTTGTTTCTAATAGCTATGATTTTATTAGTGTAGAAAGTCATGAAGTCATTGCTGCATAGTGTTGAGGGAATGCTAGTTTCAACTGAACTATGGCTCTGAGTCAGCCTGTAGCAGCCTTGAGGCTTGGGTGTGATCAAATTTTCGACCCTCCCGCCTGAGAAGAAACACCTAAATCAGCAGGGAATCAATCGAATCAAGTGTTTGCTCCTTGTTTAACCGTCCTTTCACCGGTGGTAGCGGCCACCTCGTCGGTTAAGCGAGGGCGAAAGCACAACTTTCATCCGTAAAGACAAACCTACAGGATTCCTGGGTCACCATCCAGGCTTTAATAACAAGACCTGGAATATCTCCTCTCTCAACACAAGCCCAAAAACAGGGAATTAGCTCAAATGGTAGAGCGCTTGCTTTGCATGCAAGAGGCAGTGGGATCGACGCCCACATTCTCCACAGGCCCTGTGTTTTCTCTGTTCTCCTCAATGCCAAGAAGGCATTGATGCTCAAACTGTGACTGACTGACACACAGAGAAGATGCACCCCTTAGATAGCTAAGTCCATTTCACTCCGCTGATGTGGTTGTGTGTTTCCCATTTAGGACATGCTCGGAGTTAGTTAGGAATTCATTCAAGTATAGTCCCAAAGACACAGAGCCTGCGCCTCTGAGATAGCTGAAGAATCTCAAGAATCCATCCTAAGTCCATCCTGAAGTGGTAGTGTGTTTCCCCTTAATGAATGACATTTTTAAAAAGTTCTGAGCCCTCAATGAGAATGGGAAATTGCGCATCTGCAGTACTGTTGAACAGGGCAAACCAAATCTTTGTACCCCAATGGGCAGAGCACCATGGACTATAAAAGCAATCTGTAGTATATCAAGGATGATTATAGCCACCCCTTCAAATATCTGATCAGTCAAACCTGTGGCAGCCAGTCATGGTCGAGGCCTTCTGCTGAAGTTCAATTGGAAGTTCATCATCTTTGGTGGCAGACCGCCATTTCAGAAATTGCTCATTTCCTGGGACTTTCACAAACTCCCGTCTTTAGGGTTGACCCAGAATGAGGATGGGGTTCGAACCCAGAGCACAATGGATAAGCAATATGTTGCTCTACTCATCAGTTTGATTTCCCTAACCTGCGGGAACTGGAAATTCGAGTTACAAAATAAGTCAGAAAAGCAGCCACGAAGCTTGGGTGTGATCAAATTTTCGACCCTCCCGACTGAGAAGAAACACGAAATCAGCTGCGCTGTGCGTGGGGAATGTGACAGTTGATTGGTTCATTTGGCGACCTTTCCTTAGAAATTGATTGGCTCTTTTGCCCTTTTGGACCTGTGTGCGAACTTCGTTAGGAAATGTTCGGAGTTAAGAGTAAAAGTAAACCAAAGAGCGTTTGGTTTTCTTTTGGATATTGGACATATGAATGTGCTACGTATCCAGTAAGCTAGGCTCGGTGTGTCCAGACGGCAACGAGGATGGGATTCAACCCAGATGGGTAGGCATGTATGTTGCTCTACTCATCAGTTTGATTTCCACATCTACAGTCACAAGTCCCGAAGAGGTCTTGATTTGTTATAACACTCAACATAATTAAGGGATACCAGACAGCGGCGAGGATGGGATTCGAACCCACGCGCGCAGAGCGCAATGGATTAGCAGTCCATCGCCTTAACCACTCGGCCACCTCGTCAGTCAAACTGAGGAGTTTAACTACTTGGGAGGTCGCACCAGTTTAGTCCAGTTTAACTCCCTTTAACGGAAGAAACCTGAAGCAGAACCAGGCTTTATCAAAGAGGAAAGTTTTGAGCCTAGTCTTATAAGTAGAGAGGGTGTCTGCTTCCAGAATCTGGACTGGGAGCTGGTTCCACTGGAGAGGAGCTTGATAGCTAAAGGCTCGTGGTCTATTAGGATGATCTGGTACAAGGAGATCTTTTAAGTATGATGAGCTTGACCGTTTAGAGCTTTATAGGTAAGAAGAAGGGCTTTAAATTCTATTCTACATTTAATGGGAAGCCAATGGAGAGAAGCTAATGAAGGTGAAATATGATCTCTCTTTGCAATCCCAGTCAGCAATCTTGCTGCGGCATTTTGGATTAGTTGAAGGGCTTTTTAGGGAGTTACTGGGGCTGCCTGAAAGTAGACAATTACAGTAGTCCAATCTAGAAGTAACAAATGCATGGACCAGTTTTTCAGCATCACTGCTACGCTGATGACACGCAGTTATATCTATCTATGAAACAAGTCCGTTATCTGAAGCCAGAAGAAGATCGTTGGTGACTTTAATCAGTGCGGTTTCTGTGCTATGATGAACTCTAAATCCTGACTAAAATTCTTCAAACAAGTCGTTTCTGCGCAGGTGGTCACATAATTTCGTTGCAACTGCTTTTTCAAGTATTTTAGAAATAAAGGGGAGATTGGATATTGGTCTGTAATTGGCTAAGACACCTGGATCCAAACAAGGTTTTTAACTAGGGGTTTGATTACAGCTACCTTATAGGCCTTTGGTACATATCCTGTTTGTAAAGATAGATTAATGATATCTAATACAAACGTGTCTAATAAAGGTAGAGCATCTTTGAGCAGTCTAACTGGAATAGGGTCTAGCAGACATGTTGTTGCTTTTGATGCCATAATAGTTGAAGTTAACTCAGCAAGATCTATGGGCACAAAGCAGTCTAAAAGGGACTGAAGCCTTACTGATGATTCTAATTGTGTTGTATTTGTGGGGAGGGTCTGGTGATTTTTGTTTCTAATAGCTATGATTTTATTAGTGTAGAAAGTCATGAAGTCATTGCTGCATAGTGTTGAGGAATGCTAGTTTCAACTGAACTATGGCTCTGAGTCAGCCTGTAGCAGCCTTGAGGCTTGGGTGTGATCAAATTTTCGACCCTCCCGCCTGAGAAGAAACACCTAAATCAGCAGGGAATCAATCGAATCAAGTGTTTGCTCCTTGTTTAACCGTCCTTTCACCGGTCGTAGCGGCCACCTCGTCGGTTAAGCGAGGGCGAAAGCACAACTTTCATCCGTAAAGACAAACCTACAGGATTCCTGGGTCACCATCCAGGCTTTAATAACAAGACCTGGAATATCTCCTCTCTCAACACAAGCCCAAAAACAGGGGAATTAGCTCAAATGGTAGAGCGCTTGCTTTGCATGCAAGAGGCAGTGGGATCGACGCCCACATTCTCCACAGGCGCTGTGTTTTCTCTGTTCTCCTCAATGCCAAGAAGGCATTGATGCTCAAACTGTGACTGACTGACACACAGAAGATGCACCCCTTAGATAGCTAAGTCCATTTCACTCCGCTGATGTGGTTGTGTGTTTCCCATTTAGGACATGCTCGGAGTTAGTTAGGAATTCATTCAAGTATAGTCCCAAAGACACAGAGCCTGCGCCTCTGAGATAGCTGAAGAATCTCAACCTAAGTCCATCCTGAAGTGGTAGTGTGTTTCCCCTTAATGAATGACATTTTTTAAAAAGTTCTGAGCCCTCAATGAGAATGGGAAATTGCGCATCTGCAGTACTGTTGAACAGGGCAAACCAAATCTTTGTACCCCAATGGGCAGAGCACCATGGACTATAAAAGCAATCTGTAGTATATCAAGGATGATTATAGCCACCCCTTCAAATATCTGATCAGTCAAACCTGTGGCAGCCAGTCATGGTCGAGGCCTTCTGCTGAAGTTCAATTGGAAGTTCATCATCTTTGGTGGCAGACCGCCATTTCAGAAATTGCTCATTTCCTGGGACTTTCACAAACTCCCGTCTTTAGGGTTGACCCAGAATGAGGATGGGGTTGAACCCAGAGCACAATGGATAAGCAATATGTTGCTCTACTCATCAGTTTGATTTCCCTAACCTGCGGGAACTGGAAATTCGAGTTACAAAATAAGTCAGAAAAGCAGCCACGAAGCTTGGGTGTGATCAAATTTTCGACCCTCCCGACTGAGAAGAAACACGAAATCAGCTGCGCTGTGCGTGGGGAATGTGACAGTTGATTGGTTCATTTGGCGACCTTTCCTAGAAATTGATTGGCTCTTTTGCCCTTTTGGACCTGTGTGCGAACTTCGTTAGGAAATGTTCGGAGTTAAGAGTAAAAGTAAACCAAAGAGCGTTTGGTTTTCTTTTGGATATTGGACATATGAATGTGCTACGTATCCAGTAAGCTAGGCTCGGTGTGTCCAGACGGCAACGAGGATGGGATTCAACCCAGATGGGTAGGCATGTATGTTGCTCTACTCATCAGTTTGATTTCCACATCTACAGTCACAAGTCCCGAAGAGGTCTTGATTTGTTATAACACTCAACATAATTAAGGGATACCAGACAGCGGCGAGGATGGGATTCGAACCCACGCGCGCAGAGCGCAATGGATTAGCAGTCCATCGCCTTAACCACTCGGCCACCTCGTCAGTCAAACTGAGGAGTTTAACTACTTGGGAGGTCGCACCAGTTTAGTCCAGTTTAACTCCCTTTAACGGAAGAAACCTGAAGCAGAACCAGGCTTAATCAAAGAGGAAAGTTTTGAGCCTAGTCTTATAAGTAGAGAGGGTGTCTGCTTCCAGAATCTGGACTGGGAGCTGGTTCCACTGGAGAGGAGCTTGATAGCTAAAGGCTCGTGGTCTATTAGGATGATCTGGTACAAGGAGATCTTTTAAGTATGATGAGCTTGACCGTTTAGAGCTTTATAGGTAAGAAGAAGGGCTTTAAATTCTATTCTACATTTAATGGGAAGCCAATGGAGAGAAGCTAATGAAGGTGAAATATGATCTCTCTTTGCAATCCCAGTCAGCAATCTTGCTGCGGCATTTTGGATTAATTGAAGGGCTTTTTAGGGAGTTACTGGGGCTGCCTGAAAGTAGACAATTACAGTAGTCCAATCTAGAAGTAACAAATGCATGGACCAGTTTTTCAGCATCACTGCTACGCTGATGACACGCAGTTATATCTATCTATGAAACAAGTCCGTTATCTGAAGCCAGAAGAAGATCGTTGGTGACTTTAATCAGTGCGGTTTCTGTGCTATGATGAACTCTAAATCCTGACTAAAATTCTTCAAACAAGTCGTTTCTGCGCAGGTGGTCACATAATTTCGTTGCAACTGCTTTTTCAAGTATTTTAGAAATAAAGGGAGATTGGATATTGGTCTGTAATTGGCTAAGACACCTGGATCCAAACAAGGTTTTTTAACTAGGGGTTTGATTACAGCTACCTTATAGGCCTTTGGTACATATCCTGTTTGTAAAGATAGATTAATGATATCTAATACAAACGTGTCTAATAAAGGTAGAGCATCTTTGAGCAGTCTAACTGGAATAGGGTCTAGCAGACATGTTGTTGCTTTTGATGCCATAATAGTTGAAGTTAACTCAGCAAGATCTATGGGCACAAAGCAGTCTAAAAGGGACTGAAGCCTTACTGATGATTCTAATTGTGTTGTATTTGTGGGGAGGGTCTGGTGATTTTTGTTTCTAATAGCTATGATTTTATTAGTGTAGAAAGTCATGAAGTCATTGCTGCATAGTGTTGAGAGAATGCTAGTTTCAACTGAACTATGGCTCTGAGTCAGCCTGTAGCAGCCTTGAGGCTTGGGTGTGATCAAATTTTCGACCCTCCCGCCTGAGAAGAAACACCTAAATCAGCAGGGAATCAATCGAATCAAGTGTTTGCTCCTTGTTTAACCGTCCTTTCACCGGTGGTAGCGGCCACCTCGTCGGTTAAGCGAGGGCGAAAGCACAACTTTCATCCGTAAAGACAAACCTACAGGATTCCTGGGTCACCATCCAGGCTTTAATAACAAGACCTGGAATATCTCCTCTCTCAACACAAGCCCAAAAACAGGGAATTAGCTCAAATGGTAGAGCGCTTGCTTTGCATGCAAGAGGCAGTGGGATCGACGCCCACATTCTCCACAGGCCCTGTGTTTTCTCTGTTCTCCTCAATGCCAAGAAGGCATTGATGCTCAAACTGTGACTGACTGACACACAGAAGATGCACCCCTTAGATAGCTAAGTCCATTTCACTCCGCTGATGTGGTTGTGTGTTTCCCATTTAGGACATGCTCGGAGTTAGTTAGGAATTCATTCAAGTATAGTCCCAAAGACACAGAGCCTGCGCCTCTGAGATAGCTGAAGAATCTCAACCTAAGTCCATCCTGACAGTGACAATCACCTGAAGTGGTAGTGTGTTTCCCCTTAATGAATGACATTTTTAAAAAGTTCTGAGCCCTCAATGAGAATGGGAAATTGAGCATCTGCAGTACTGTTGAACAGGGCAAACCAAATCTTTGTACCCCAATGGGCAGAGCACCATGGACTATAAAAGCAATCTGTAGTATATCAAGGATGATTATAGCCACCCCTTCAAATATCTGATCAGTCAAACCTGTGGCAGCCAGTCATGGTCGAGGCCTTCTGCTGAAGTTCAATTGGAAGTTCATCATCTTTGGTGGCAGACCGCCATTTCAGAAATTGCTCATTTCCTGGGACTTTCACAAACTCCCGTCTTTAGGGTTGACCCAGAATGAGAGGATGGGGTTCGAACCCAGAGCACAATGGATAAGCAATATGTTGCTCTACTCATCAGTTTGATTTCCCTAACCTGCGGGAACTGGAAATTCGAGTTACAAAATAAGTCAGAAAAGCAGCCACACCTAAGCTTGGGTGTGATCAAATTTTGACCCTCCCGACTGAGAAGAAACACGAAATCAGCTGCGCTGTGCGTGGGGAATGTGACAGTTGATTGGTTCATTTGGCGACCTTTCCTTAGAAATTGATTGGCTCTTTTGCCCTTTTGGACCTGTATCGAACCGTTAGGAAATGTTCGGAGTTAAAGTAAAAGTAAACTCAAAGAGCGTTTGGTTTTCTTTTGGATATTGGACATATGAATGTGTGCCACCGTATCCAGTAAGCTAGGCTCTGTGTGTCCAGACGGCAACGAGGATGGGATTCAACCCAGATGGGTAGGCATGTATGTTGCTCTACTCATCAGTTTGATTTCCACATCTACAGTCACAAGTGATTTCCACATTTACAGTCACCCGAGGTCTTGATTTGTTATAACACTCAACATAATTAAGGGATACCAGACAGCGACGAGGATGGGATTCGAACCCATTTAGGACATGCGCAGAGCGCAATGGATTAGCAGTCCATCGCCTTAACCACTCTGCCACCTCGTCAGTCAAACTGAGGAGTTTAACCTTGGGGAGTCGCACCAGTTTAGTCCAGTTTAACTCCCTTTAACGGAAGAAACCTGAAGCAGAACCAGGCTTAATCAAAGAGGAAAGTTTTGAGCCTAGTCTTATAAGTAGAGAGGGTGTCTGCTTCCAGAATCTGGACTGGGAGCTGGTTCCACTGGAGAGGAGCTTGATAGCTAAAGGTCTCGTGGTCTATTAGGATGATCTGGTACAAGGAGATCTTTTAAGTATGATGAGCTTGACCGTTTAGAGCTTTATAGGTAAGAAGAAGGGCTTTAAATTCTATTCTACATTTAATGGGAAGCCAATGGAGAGAAGCTAATGAAGGTGAAATATGATCTTCTTTGCAATCCCAGTCAGCAATCTTGCTGCGGCATTTTGGATTAGTTGAAGGGTTTTTAGGAGTTACTGGGGCTGCCTGAAAGTAGACAATTACAGTAGTCCAATCTAGAAGTAACAAATGCATGGACCAGTTTTTCAGCATCACTGCTACGCTGATGACACGCAGTTATATCTATCTATGAAACAAGTCCGTTATCTGAAGCCAGAAGAAGATCGTTGGTGACTTTAATCAGTCATCTGGTTTCTGTGCTATGATGAACTCTAAATCCTGACTAAAATTCTTCAAACAAGTCTTTTCTTTTGGCAGGTGGTCACATAATTTCGTTGCAACTGCTTTTTCAAGTATTTTAGAAATAAAGGGGAGATTGGATATTGGTCTGTAATTGGCTAAGACACCTGGATCCAAACAAGGTTTTTTAACTAGGGGTTTGATTACAGCTACCTTATAGGCCTTTGGTACATATCCTGTTTGTAAAGATAGATTAATGATATCTAATACATCAAACGTGTCTAATAAAGGTAGAGCATCTTTGAGCAGTCTAACTGGAATAGGGTCTAGCAGACATGTTGTTGCTTTTGATGCCATAATAGTTGAAGTTAACTCATCAAGATCTATGGGCACAAAGCAGTCTAAAAGGGACTGAAGCCTTACTGATGATTCTAATTGTGTTGTATTTGTGGGGAGGGTCTGGTGAATTTTTGTTTCTAATAGCTATGATTTTATTAGTGTAGAAAGTCATGAAGTCATTGCTGCATAGTGTTGAGGGAATGCTAGTTTCAACTGAACTATGGCTCTGAGTCAGCCTGTAGCAGCCTTGAGGCTTGGGTGTGATCAAATTTTGAGACCCTCCCACCTGAGAAGAAACATTAAATCAGCAGGGAATCAATCGAATCAAGTGTTTGCTCCTTGTTTAACCGTCCTTTCACCATGGTGGTAGCGGCCACCTCAATCGGTTAAGCGAGGTGAAAGCACAACTTTCATCCGTAAAGACAAACCTACAGGATTCCTGGGTCACCATCCAGGCTTTAATAACAAGACCTGGAATATCTCCTCTCTCAACACAAGCCCAAAAACAGGGGAATTAGCTCAAATGGTAGAGCGCTTGCTTTGCATGCAAGAGGCAGTGGGATCGACGCCCACATTCTCCACAGGCGCTGTGTTTTCTCTGTTCTCCTCAATGCCAAGAAGGCATTGATGCTCAAACTGTGACTGACTGACACACAGAAGATGCACCCCTTAGATAGCTAAGTCCATTTCACTCCGCTGATGTGGTTGTGTGTTTCCCATTTAGGACATGCTCGGAGTTAGTTAGGAATTCATTCAAGTATAGTCCCAAAGACACAGAGCCTGCGCCTCTGAGATAGCTGAAGAATCTCAACCTAAGTCCATCCTGACAGTGACAATCACCTGAAGTGGTAGTGTGTTTCCCCTTAATGAATGACATTTTTTAAAAAGTTCTGAGCCCTCAATGAGAATGGGAAATTGAGCATCTGCAGTACTGTTGAACAGGGCAAACCAAATCTTTGTACCCCAATGGGCAGAGCACCATGGACTATAAAAGCAATCTGTAGTATATCAGAGGATGATTATAGCCACCCCTTCAAATATCTGATCAGTCAAACCTGTGGCAGCCAGTCATGGACTGAGGCCTTCTGCTGAGTTCAATTGAAGTTCATCATCTTTGGTGGCAGGCCATTTCAGAAATTGCTCATTTTGGGACTTTCTACAAACTGATTTTTTAGGGTTGACCCAGAATGAGGATGGGGTTGAACCCAGAGCACAATGGATAAGCAATATGTTGCTCTACTCATCAGTTTGATTTCAACCTGCGGGAACTGGAAATTCGGTGTTACAAAATAAGTCAGAAAAGCAGCCTGAGAAGAAACACCTAAATCAGCAGGGAATCAATGATCAAGTGTTTGCTCCTTGTTTAACGTCCTTTCACCGGTCTAGCGGAGAAGCGAGGGCGAAAGCACAACTTTCATCCGTAAAGACAAACACAGGATTCCTGGGTCACCATCCAGGCTTTAATAACAAGACCTGGAATATCTCCTCTCTCAACACAAGCCCAAAAACAGGGAATTAGCTCAAATGGTAGAGCGCTTGCTTTGCATGCAAGAGGCAGTGGGATCGACGCCCACATTCTCCACAGGCGCTGTGTTTTCTCTGTTCTCCTCAATGCCAAGAAGGCATTGATGCTCAAACTGTGACTGACTGACACACAGAAGATGCACCCCTTAGATAGCTAAGTCCATTTCACTCCGCTGATGTGGTTGTGTGTTTCCCATTTAGGACATGCTCGGAGTTAGTTAGGAATTCATTCAAGTATAGTCCCAAAGACACAGAGCCTGCGCCTCTGAGATAGCTGAAGAATCTCAACCTAAGTCCAATCACCTGAAGTGGTAGTGTGTTTCCCCTTAATGAATGACATTTTTTAAAAAGTTCTGAGCCCTCAATGAGAATGGGAAATTGAGCATCTGCAGTACTGTTGAACAGGGCAAACCAAATCTTTGTACCCCAATGGGCAGAGCACCATGGACTATAAAAGCAATCTGTAGTATATCAAGGATGATTATAGCCACCCCTTCAAATATCTGATCAGTCAAACCTGTGGCAGCCAGTCATGGTCGAGGCCTTCTGCTGAAGTTCAATTGGAAGTTCATCATCTTTGGTGGCAGACCGCCATTTCAGAAATTGCTCATTTCCTGGGACTTTCACAAACTCCCATCTTTAGGGTTGACCCAGAATGAGGATGGGGTTCGAACCCAGAGCACAATGGATAAGCAATATGTTGCTCTACTCATCAGTTTGATTTCCCTAACCTGCGGGAACTGGAAATTCGAGTTACAAAATAAGTCAGAAAAGCAGCCACGAAGCTTGGGTGTGATCAAATTTTTGACCCTCCCGACTGAGAAGAAACACACGAAATCAGCTGCGCTGTGCGTGGGGAATGTGACAGTTGATTGGTTCATTTGGCGACCTTCCTTAGAAATTGATTGGCTCTTTTGCCCTTTTGGACCTGTGTGCGAACTTCGTTAGGAAATGTTGGAGTTAAGAGTAAAAGTAAACCAAAGAGCGTTTGGTTTTCTTTTGGATATTGGACATATGAATGTGCTACGTATCCAGTAAGCTAGGCTCGGTGTGTCCAGACGGCAACGAGGATGGGATTCAACCCAGATGGGTAGGCATGTATGTTGCTCTACTCATCAGTTTGATTTCCACATCTACAGTCACAAGTCCCGAAGAGGTCTTGATTTGTTATAACACTCAACATAATTAAGGGATACCAGACAGCGGCGAGGATGGGATTCGAACCCACGCGCGCGAGAGCGCAATGGATTAGCAGTCCATCGCCTTAACCACTCGGCCACCTCGTCAGTCAAACTGAGGAGTTTAACTACTTGGGAGGTCGCACCAGTTTAGTCCAGTTTAACTCCCTTTAACGGAAGAAACCTGAAGCAGAACCAGGCTTTATCAAAGAGGAAAGTTTTGAGCCTAGTCTTATAAGTAGAGAGGGTGTCTGCTTCCAGAATCTGGACTGGGAGCTGGTTCCACTGGAGAGGAGCTTGATAGCTAAAGGCTCGTGGTCTATTAGGATGATCTGGTACAAGGAGATCTTTTAAGTATGATGAGCTTGACCGTTTAGAGCTTTATAGGTAAGAAGAAGGGCTTTAAATTCTATTCTACATTTAATGGGAAGCCAATGGAGAGAAGCTAATGAAGGTGAAATATGATCTCTCTTTGCAATCCCAGTCAGCAATCTTGCTGCGGCATTTTGGATTAATTGAAGGGCTTTTTAGGGAGTTACTGGGGCTGCCTGAAAGTAGACAATTACAGTAGTCCAATCTAGAAGTAACAAATGCATGGACCAGTTTTTCAGCATCACTGCTACGCTGATGACACGCAGTTATATCTATCTATGAAACAAGTCCGTTATCTGAAGCCAGAAGAAGATCGTTGGTGACTTTAATCAGTGCGGTTTCTGTGCTATGATGAACTCTAAATCCTGACTAAAATTCTTCAAACAAGTCGTTTCTGCGCAGGTGGTCACATAATTTCGTTGCAACTGCTTTTTCAAGTATTTTAGAAATAAAGGGGAGATTGGATATTGGTCTGTAATTGGCTAAGACACCTGGATCCAAACAAGGTTTTTTAACTAGGGTTTGATTACAGCTACCTTATAGGCCTTTGGTACATATCCTGTTTGTAAAGATAGATTAATGATATCTAATACAAACGTGTCTAATAAAGGTAGAGCATCTTTGAGCAGTCTAACTGGAATAGGGTCTAGCAGACATGTTGTTGCTTTTGATGCCATAATAGTTGAAGTTAACTCATCAAGATCTATGGGCACAAAGCAGTCTAAAAGGGACTGAAGCCTTACTGATGATTCTAATTGTGTTGTATTTGTGGGGAGGGTCTGGTGAATTTTGTTTCTAATAGCTATGATTTTATTAGTGTAGAAAGTCATGAAGTCATTGCGCATAGTGTTGAGGGAATGCTAGTTTCAACTGAACTATGGCTCTGAGTCAGCCTGTAGCAGCCTTGAGGCTTGGGTGTGATCAAATTTTCGACCCTCCCGCCTGACAAGAAACACCTAAATCAGCAGGGAATCAATCGAATCAAGTGTTTGCTCCTTGTTTAACCGTCCTTTCACCGGTGGTAGCGGCCACCTCGTCCGGTTAAGCGAGGGCGAAAGCAAACTTTCATCCGTAAAGACAAACCTACAGGATTCCTGGGTCACCATCCAGGCTTTAATAACAAGACCTGGAATATCTCCTCTGTCAACACAAGCCCAAAAACAGGGAATTAGCTCAAATGGTAGAGCGCTTGCTTTGCATGCAAGAGGCAGTGGGATCGACGCCCACATTCTCCACAGGCCCTGTGTTTTCTCTGTTCTCCTCAATGCCAAGAAGGCATTGATGCTCAAACTGTGACTGACTGACACACAGAAGATGCACCCCTTAGATAGCTAAGTCCATTTTCACTCCGCTGATGTGGTTGTGTGTTTCCCATTTAGGACATGCTCGGAGTTAGTTAGGAATTCATTCAAGTATAGTCCCAAAGACACAGAGCCTGCGCCTCTGAGATAGCTGAAGAATCTCAACCTAAGTCCATCCTGAAGTGGTAGTGTGTTTCCCCTTAATGAATGACATTTTTAAAAAGTTCTGAGCCCTCAATGAGAATGGGAAATTGCGCATCTGCAGTACTGTTGAACAGGGCAAACCAAATCTTTGTACCCCAATGGGCAGAGCACCATGGACTATAAAAGCAATCTGTAGTATATCAAGGATGATTATAGCCACCCCTTCAAATATCTGATCAGTCAAACCTGTGGCAGCCAGTCATGGTCGAGGCCTTCTGCTGAAGTTCAATTGGAAGTTCATCATCTTTGGTGGCAGACCGCCATTTCAGAAATTGCTCATTTCCTGGGACTTTCACAAACTCCCGTCTTTAGGGTTGACCCAGAATGAGGATGGGGTTCGAACCCAGAGCACAATGGATAAGCAATATGTTGCTCTACTCATCAGTTTGATTTCCCTAACCTGCGGGAACTGGAAATTCGAGTTACAAAATAAGTCAGAAAAGCAGCCACGAAGCTTGGGTGTGATCAAATTTTCGACCCTCCCGACTGAGAAGAAACACGAAATCAGCTGCGCTGTGCGTGGGGAATGTGACAGTTGATTGGTTCATTTGGCGACCTTTCCTTAGAAATTGATTGGCTCTTTTGCCCTTTTGGACCTGTGCGAACCGTTAGGAAATGTTCGGAGTTAAGAGTAAAAGTAAACCAAAGAGCGTTTGGTTTTCTTTTGGATATTGGACATATGAATGTGCTACGTATCCAGTAAGCTAGGCTCGGTGTGTCCAGACGGCAACGAGGATGGGATTCAACCCAGATGGGTAGGCATGTATGTTGCTCTACTCATCAGTTTGATTTCCACATCTACAGTCACAAGTCCCGAAGAGGTCTTGATTTGTTATAACACTCAACATAATTAAGGGATACCAGACAGCGGCGAGGATGGGATTCGAACCCACGCGCGCAGAGCGCAATGGATTAGCAGTCCATCGCCTTAACCACTCGGCCACCTCGTCAGTCAAACTGAGGAGTTTAACTACTTGGGAGGTCGCACCAGTTTAGTCCAGTTTAACTCCCTTTAACGGAAGAAACCTGAAGCAGAACCAGGCTTAATCAAAGAGGAAAGTTTTGAGCCTAGTCTTATAAGTAGAGAGGGTGTCTGCTTCCAGAATCTGGACTGGGAGCTGGTTCCACTGGAGAGGAGCTTGATAGCTAAAGGCTCGTGGTCTATTAGGATGATCTGGTACAAGGAGATCTTTTAAGTATGATGAGCTTGACCGTTTAGAGCTTTATAGGTAAGAAGAAGGGCTTTAAATTCTATTCTACATTTAATGGGAAGCCAATGGAGAGAAGCTAATGAAGGTGAAATATGATCTCTCTTTGCAATCCCAGTCAGCAAATCTTGCTGCGGCATTTTGGATTAATTGAAGGGCTTTTTAGGGAGTTACTGGGGCTGCCTGAAAGTAGACAATTACAGTAGTCCAATCTAGAAGTAACAAATGCATGGACCAGTTTTTCAGCATCACTGCTACGCTGATGACACGCAGTTATATCTATCTATGAAACAAGTCCGTTATCTGAAGCCAGAAGAAGATCGTTGGTGACTTTAATCAGTGCGGTTTCTGTGCTATGATGAACTCTAAATCCTGACTAAAATTCTTCAAACAAGTCGTTTCTGCGCAGGTGGTCACATAATTTCGTTGCAACTGCTTTTTCAAGTATTTTAGAAATAAAGGGAGATTGGATATTGGTCTGTAATTGGCTAAGACACCTGGATCCAAACAAGGTTTTTAACTAGGGGTTTGATTACAGCTACCTTATAGGCCTTTGGTACATATCCTGTTTGTAAAGATAGATTAATGATATCTAATACAAACGTGTCTAATAAAGGTAGAGCCTTTGAGCAGTCTAACTGGAATAGGGTCTAGCAGACATGTTGTTGCTTTTGATGCCATAATAGTTGAAGTTAACTCAGCAAGATCTATGGGCACAAAGCAGTCTAAAAGGGACTGAAGCCTTACTGATGATTCTAATTGTGTTGTATTTGTGGGGAGGGTCTGGTGAATTTTGTTTCTAATAGCTATGATTTTATTAGTGTAGAAAGTCATGAAGTCATTGCTGCATAGTGTTGAGGGAATGCTAGTTTCAACTGAACTATGGCTCTGAGTCAGCCTGTAGCAGCCTTGAGGCTTGGGTGTGATCAAATTTTCGACCCTCCCGCCTGAGAAGAAACACCTAAATCAGCAGGGAATCAATCGAATCAAGTGTTTGCTCCTTGTTTAACCGTCCTTTCACCGGTGGTAGCGGCCACCTCGTCGGTTAAGCGAGGGCGAAAGCACAACTTTCATCCGTAAAGACAAACCTACAGGATTCCTGGGTCACCATCCAGGCTTTAATACAAGACCTGGAATATCTCCTCTCTCAACACGAGCCCAAAAACAGGGAATTAGCTCAAATGGTAGAGCGCTTGCTTTGCATGCAAGAGGCAGTGGGATCGACGCCCACATTCTCCACAGGCCCTGTGTTTTCTCTGTTCTCCTCAATGCCAAGAAGGCATTGATGCTCAAACTGTGACTGACTGACACACAGAAGATGCACCCCTTAGATAGCTAAGTCCATTTCACTCCGCTGATGTGGTTGTGTGTTTCCCATTTAGGACATGCTCGGAGTTAGTTAGGAATTCATTCAAGTATAGTCCCAAAGACACAGAGCCTGCGCCTCTGAGATAGCTGAAGAATCTCAACCTAAGTCCATCCTGACAGTGACAATCACCTGAAGTGGTAGTGTGTTTCCCCTTAATGAATGACATTTTTAAAAAGTTCTGAGCCCTCAATGAGAATGGGAAATTGCGCATCTGCAGTACTGTTGAACAGGGCAAACCAAATCTTTGTACCCCAATGGGCAGAGCACCATGGACTATAAAAGCAATCTGTAGTATATCAAGGATGATTATAGCCACCCCTTCAAATATCTGATCAGTCAAACCTGTGGCAGCCAGTCATGGTCGAGGCCTTCTGCTGAAGTTCAATTGGAAGTTCATCATCTTTGGTGGCAGACCGCCATTTCAGAAATTGCTCATTTCCTGGGACTTTCACAAACTCCCATCTTTAGGGTTGACCCAGAATGAGGATGGGGTTCGAACCCAGAGCACAATGGATAAGCAATATGTTGCTCTACTCATCAGTTTGATTTCCCTAACCTGCGGGAACTGGAAATTCGAGTTACAAAATAAGTCAGAAAAGCAGCCACGAAGCTTGGGTGTGATCAAATTTTGACCCTCCCGACTGAGAAGAAACACGAAATCAGCTGCGCTGTGCGTGGGGAATGTGACAGTTGATTGGTTCATTTGGCGACCTTTCCTTAGAAATTGATTGGCTCTTTTGCCCTTTTGGACCTGTGTGCGAACTTCGTTAGGAAATGTTCGGAGTTAAGAGTAAAAAGTAAACCAAAGAGCGTTTGGTTTTCTTTTGGATATTGGACATATGAATGTGCTACGTATCCAGTAAGCTAGGCTCGGTGTGTCCAGACGGCAACGAGGATGGGATTCAACCCAGATGGGTAGGCATGTATGTTGCTCTACTCATCAGTTTGATTTCCACATCTACAGTCACAAGTCCCGAAGAGGTCTTGATTTGTTATAACACTCAACATAATTAAGGGATACCAGACAGCGACGAGGATGGGATTCGAACCCACGCACGAGAGCGCAATGGATTAGCAGTCCATCGCCTTAACCACTCGGCCACCTCGTCAGTCAAACTGAGGAGTTTAACTACTTGGGAGGTCGCACCAGTTTAGTCCAGTTTAACTCCCTTTAACGGAAGAAACCTGAAGCAGAACCAGGCTTAATCAAAGAGGAAAGTTTTGAGCCTAGTCTTATAAGTAGAGAGGGTGTCTGCTTCCAGAATCTGGACTGGGAGCTGGTTCCACTGGAGAGGAGCTTGATAGCTAAAGGCTCGTGGTCTATTAGGATGATCTGGTACAAGGAGATCTTTTAAGTATGATGAGCTTGACCGTTTAGAGCTTTATAGGTAAGAAGAAGGGCTTTAAATTCTATTCTACATTTAATGGGAAGCCAATGGAGAGAAGCTAATGAAGGTGAAATATGATCTCTCTTTGCAATCCCAGTCAGCAATCTTGCTGCGGCATTTTGGATTAATTGAAGGGCTTTTTAGGGAGTTACTGGGGCTGCCTGAAAGTAGACAATTACAGTAGTCCAATCTAGAAGTAACAAATGCATGGACCAGTTTTTCAGCATCACTGCTACGCTGATGACACGCAGTTATATCTATCTATGAAACAAGTCCGTTATCTGAAGCCAGAAGAAGATCGTTGGTGACTTTAATCAGTGCGGTTTCTGTGCTATGATGAACTCTAAATCCTGACTAAAATTCTTCAAACAAGTCGTTTCTGCGCAGGTGGTCACATAATTTCGTTGCAACTGCTTTTTCAAGTATTTTAGAAATAAAGGGGAGATTGGATATTGGTCTGTAATTGGCTAAGACACCTGGATCCAAACAAGGTTTTTAACTAGGGGTTTGATTACAGCTACCTTATAGGCCTTTGGTACATATCCTGTTTGTAAAGATAGATTAATGATATCTAATACAAACGTGTCTAATAAAGGTAGAGCATCTTTGAGCAGTCTAACTGGAATAGGGTCTAGCAGACATGTTGTTGCTTTTGATGCCATAATAGTTGAAGTTAACTCATCAAGATCTATGGGCACAAAGCAGTCTAAAAGGGACTGAAGCCTTACTGATGATTCTAATTGTGTTGTATTTGTGGGGAGGGTTTGGTGAATTTTGTTTCTAATAGCTATGATTTTATTAGTGTAGAAAGTCATGAAGTCATTGCTGCATAGTGTTGAGGGAATGCTAGTTTCAACTGAACTATGGCTCTGAGTCAGCCTGTAGCAGCCTTGAGGCTTGGGTGTGATCAAATTTTCGACCCTCCCCTGAGAAGAAACACCTAAATCAGCAGGGAATCAATCGAATCAAGTGTTTGCTCCTTGTTTAACCGTCCTTTCACGGTGGTAGCGGCCACCTCGTCGGTTAAGCGAGGGCGAAAGCACAACTTTCATCCGTAAAGACAAACCTACAGGATTCCTGGGTCACCATCCAGGCTTTAATAACAAGACCTGGAATATCTCCTCTCTCAACACGAGCCCAAAAACAGGGAATTAGCTCAAATGGTAGAGCGCTTGCTTTGCATGCAAGAGGCAGTGGGATCGACGCCCACATTCTCCACAGGCCCTGTGTTTTCTCTGTTCTCCTCAATGCCAAGAAGGCATTGATGCTCAAACTGTGACTGACTGACACACAGAAGATGCACCCCTTAGATAGCTAAGTCCATTTCACTCCGCTGATGTGGTTGTGTGTTTCCCATTTAGGACATGCTCGGAGTTAGTTAGGAATTCATTCAAGTATAGTCCCAAAGACACAGAGCCTGCGCCTCTGAGATAGCTGAAGAATCTCAACCTAAGTCCATCCTGACAGTGACAATCACCTGAAGTGGTAGTGTGTTTCCCCTTAATGAATGACATTTTTTAAAAAGTTCTGAGCCCTCAATGAGAATGGGAAATTGCGCATCTGCAGTACTGTTGAACAGGGCAAACCAAATCTTTGTACCCCAATGGGCAGAGCACCATGGACTATAAAAGCAATCTGTAGTATATCAAGGATGATTATAGCCACCCCTTCAAATATCTGATCAGTCAAACCTGTGGCAGCCAGTCATGGTCGAGGCCTTCTGCTGAAGTTCAATTGGAAGTTCATCATCTTTGGTGGCAGACCGCCATTTCAGAAATTGCTCATTTCCTGGGACTTTCACAAACTCCCATCTTTAGGGTTGACCCAGAATGAGGATGGGGTTCGAACCCAGAGCACAATGGATAAGCAATATGTTGCTCTACTCATCAGTTTGATTTCCCCTAACCTGCGGGAACTGGAAATTCGAGTTACAAAATAAGTCAGAAAAGCAGCCACGAAGCTTGGGTGTGATCAAATTTTTGACCCTCCCGACTGAGAAGAAACACCGAAATCAGCTGCGCTGTGCGTGGGGAATGTGACAGTTGATTGGTTCATTTGGCGACCTTTCCTTAGAAATTGATTGGCTCTTTTGCCCTTTTGGACCTGTGTGCGAACTTCGTTAGGAAATGTTCGGAGTTAAGAGTAAAAGTAAACCAAAGAGCGTTTGGTTTTCTTTTGGATATTGGACATATGAATGTGCTACGTATCCAGTAAGCTAGGCTCGGTGTGTCCAGACGGCAACGAGGATGGGATTCAACCCAGATGGGTAGGCATGTATGTTGCTCTACTCATCAGTTTGATTTCCACATCTACAGTCACAAGTCCCGAAGAGGTCTTGATTTGTTATAACACTCAACATAATTAAGGGATACCAGACAGCGGCGAGGATGGGATTCGAACCCACGCGCGAGAGCGCAATGGATTAGCAGTCCATCGCCTTAAGTCGGCCACCTCGTCAGTCAAACTGAGGAGTTTAACTACTTGGGAGGTCGCACCAGTTTAGTCCAGTTTAACTCCCTTTAACGGAAGAAACCTGAAGCAGAACCAGGCTTAATCAAAGAGGAAAGTTTTGAGCCTAGTCTTATAAGTAGAGAGGGTGTCTGCTTCCAGAATCTGGACTGGGAGCTGGTTCCACTGGAGAGGAGCTTGATAGCTAAAGGCTCGTGGTCTATTAGGATGATCTGGTACAAGGAGATCTTTTAAGTATGATGAGCTTGACCGTTTAGAGCTTTATAGGTAAGAAGAAGGGCTTTAAATTCTATTCTACATTTAATGGGAAGCCAATGGAGAGAAGCTAATGAAGGTGAAATATGATCTCTCTTTGCAATCCCAGTCAGCAATCTTGCTGCGGCATTTTGGATTAATTGAAGGGTTTTTAGGGTTACTGGGGCTGCCTGAAAGTAGACAATTACAGTAGTCCAATCTAGAAGTAACAAATGCATGGACCAGTTTTTCAGCATCACTGCTACGCTGATGACACGCAGTTATATCTATCTATGAAACAAGTCCGTTATCTGAAGCCAGAAGAAGATCGTTGGTGACTTTAATCAGTGCGGTTTCTGTGCTATGATGAACTCTAAATCCTGACTAAAATTCTTCAAACAAGTCGTTTCTGCGCAGGTGGTCACATAATTTCGTTGCAACTGCTTTTTCAAGTATTTTAGAAATAAAGGGAGATTGGATATTGGTCTGTAATTGGCTAAGACACCTGGATCCAAACAAGGTTTTTTAACTAGGGGTTTGATTACAGCTACCTTATAGGCCTTTGGTACATATCCTGTTTGTAAAGATAGATTAATGATATCTAATACAAACGTGTCTAATAAAGGTAGAGCATCTTTGAGCGGTCTAACTGGAATAGGGTCTAGCAGACATGTTGTTGCTTTTGATGCCATAATAGTTGAAGTTAACTCATCAAGATCTATGGGCACAAAGCAGTCTAAAAGGGACTGAAGCCTTACTGATGATTCTAATTGTGTTGTATTTGTGGGGAGGGTTTGGTGAATTTTGTTTCTAATAGCTATGATTTTATTAGTGTAGAAAGTCATGAAGTCATTGCTGCATAGTGTTGAGGGAATGCTAGTTTCAACTGAACTATGGCTCTGAGTCAGCCTGTAGCAGCCTTGAGGCTTGGGTGTGATCAAATTTTCGACCCTCCCACCTGAGAAGAAACACCTAAATCAGCAGGGAATCAATCGAATCAAGTGTTTGCTCCTTGTTTAACCGTCCTTTCACCGGTGGTAGCGGCCACCTCGTCGGTTAGCGAGGGCGAAAGCACAACTTTCATCCGTAAAGACAAACCTACAGGATTCCTGGGTCACCATCCAGGCTTTAATAACAAGACCTGGAATATCTCCTCTCTCAACACGAGCCCAAAAACAGGGAATTAGCTCAAATGGTAGAGCGCTTGCTTTGCATGCAAGAGGCAGTGGGATCGACGCCCACATTCTCCACAGGCCCTGTGTTTTCTCTGTTCTCCTCAATGCCAAGAAGGCATTGATGCTCAAACTGTGACTGACTGACACACAGAAGATGCACCCCTTAGATAGCTAAGTCCATTTCACTCCGCTGATGTGGTTGTGTGTTTCCCATTTAGGACATGCTCGGAGTTAGTTAGGAATTCATTCAAGTATAGTCCCAAAGACACAGAGCCTGCGCCTCTGAGATAGCTGAAGAATCTCAACCTAAGTCCATCCTGACAGTGACAATCACCTGAAGTGGTAGTGTGTTTCCCCTTAATGAATGACATTTTTAAAAAGTTCTGAGCCCTCAATGAGAATGGGAAATTGCGCATCTGCAGTACTGTTGAACAGGGCAAACCAAATCTTTGTACCCCAATGGGCAGAGCACCATGGACTATAAAAGCAATCTGTAGTATATCAAGGATGATTATAGCCACCCCTTCAAATATCTGATCAGTCAAACCTGTGGCAGCCAGTCATGGTCAAGGCCTTCTGCTGAAGTTCAATTGGAAGTTCATCATCTTTGGTGGCAGACCGCCATTTCAGAAATTGCTCATTTCCTGGGACTTTCACAAACTCCCATCTTTAGGGTTGACCCAGAATGAGGATGGGGTTCGAACCCAGAGCACAATGGATAAGCAATATGTTGCTCTACTCATCAGTTTGATTTCCCTAACCTGCGGGAACTGGAAATTCGAGTTACAAAATAAGTCAGAAAAGCAGCCACGAAGCTTGGGTGTGATCAAATTTTTGACCCTCCCGACTGAGAAGAAACACGAAATCAGCTGCGCTGTGCGTGGGGAATGTGACAGTTGATTGGTTCATTTGGCGACCTTTCCTTAGAAATTGATTGGCTCTTTTGCCCTTTTGGACCTGTGTGCGAACCGTTAGGAAATGTTCGGAGTTAAGAGTAAAAGTAAACCAAAGAGCGTTTGGTTTTCTTTTGGATATTGGACATATGAATGTGCTACGTATCCAGTAAGCTAGGCTCGGTGTGTCCAGACGGCAACGAGGATGGGATTCAACCCAGATGGGTAGGCATGTATGTTGCTCTACTCATTAGTTTGATTTCCACATCTACAGTCACAAGTCCCGAAGAGGTCTTGATTTGTTATAACACTCAACATAATTAAGGGATACCAGACAGCGACGAGGATGGGATTCGAACCCACGCGCGGAGAGCGCAATGGATTAGCAGTCCATCGCCTTAACCACTCGGCCACCTCGTCAGTCAAACTGAGGAGTTTAACTACTTGGGAGGTCGCACCAGTTTAGTCCAGTTTAACTCCCTTTAACGGAAGAAACCTGAAGCAGAACCAGGCTTAATCAAAGAGGAAAGTTTTGAGCCTAGTCTTATAAGTAGAGAGGGTGTCTGCTTCCAGAATCTGGACTGGGAGCTGGTTCCACTGGAGAGGAGCTTGATAGCTAAAGGCTCCGGGTCTATTAGGATGATCTGGTACAAGGAGATCTTTTAAGTATGATGAGCTTGACCGTTTAGAGCTTTATAGGTAAGAAGAAGGGCTTTAAATTCTATTCTACATTTAATGGGAAGCCAATGGAGAGAAGCTAATGAAGGTGAAATATGATCTCTCTTTGCAATCCCAGTCAGCAATCTTGCTGCGGCATTTTGGATTAATTGAAGGGGTTTTTAGGGAGTTACTGGGGCTGCCTGAAAGTAGACAATTACAGTAGTCCAATCTAGAAGTAACAAATGCATGGACCAGTTTTTCAGCATCACTGCTACGCTGATGACACGCAGTTATATCTATCTATGAAACAAGTCCGTTATCTGAAGCCAGAAGAAGATCGTTGGTGACTTTAATCAGTGCGGTTTCTGTGCTATGATGAACTGTAAATCCTGACTAAAATTCTTCAAACAAGTCGTTTCTGCGCAGGTGGTCACATAATTTCGTTGCAACTGCTTTTTCAAGTATTTTAGAAATAAAGGGAGATTGGATATTGGTCTGTAATTGGCTAAGACACCTGGATCCAAACAAGGTTTTTAACTAGGGGTTTGATTACAGCTACCTTATAGGCCTTTGGTACATATCCTGTTTGTAAAGATAGATTAATGATATCTAATACAAACGTGTCTAATAAAGGTAGAGCATCTTTGAGCAGTCTAACTGGAATAGGGTCTAGCAGACATGTTGTTGCTTTTGATGCCATAATAGTTGAAGTTAACTCATCAAGATCTATGGGCACAAAGCAGTCTAAAAGGGACTGAAGCCTTACTGATGATTCTAATTGTGTTGTATTTGTGGGGAGGGTTTGGTGAATTTTGTTTCTAATAGCTATGATTTTATTAGTGTAGAAAGTCATGAAGTCATTGCTGCATAGTGTTGAGGGAATGCTAGTTTCAACTGAACTATGGCTCTGAGTCAGCCTGTAGCAGCCTTGAGGCTTGGGTGTGATCAAATTTTCGACCCTCCCGCCTGACAAGAAACACCTAAATCAGCAGGGAATCAATCGAATCAAGTGTTTGCTCCTTGTTTAACCGTCCTTTCACCGGTGGTAGCGGCCACCTCGTCGGTTAGCGAGGGCGAAAGCACAACTTTCATCCGTAAAGACAAACCTACAGGATTCCTGGGTCACCATCCAGGCTTTAATAACAAGACCTGGAATATCTCCTCTGTCAACACAAGCCCAAAAACAGGGGAATTAGCTCAAATGGTAGAGCGCTTGCTTTGCATGCAAGAGGCAGTGGGATCGACGCCCACATTCTCCACAGGCCCTGTGTTTTCTCTGTTCTCCTCAATGCCAAGAAGGCATTGATGCTCAAACTGTGACTGACTGACACACAGAAGATGCACCCCTTAGATAGCTAAGTCCATTTCACTCTGCTGATGTGGTTGTGTGTTTCCCATTTAGGACATGCTCGGAGTTAGTTAGGAATTCATTCAAGTATAGTCCCAAAGACACAGAGCCTGCGCCTCTGAGATAGCTGAAGAATCTCAACCTAAGTCCATCCTGACAGTGACAATCACCTGAAGTGGTAGTGTGTTTCCCCTTAATGAATTAATGAATGACACCTTTTAAAAAGTTCTTTTGGATATTGGACATATGAATGTGCTACGTATCCAGTAAGCTAGGCTCGGTGTGTCCAGACGGCAACGAGGATGGGATTCAACCCAGATGGGTAGGCAATACATTGGTGTACTCATCAGTGTGATTTCCACATATACAATCGCACTCACGTTACATGTCCAGCAGAGGTTTTGATTTGTTTTAACACTCAACATAATTTAGGGATACCAGACAGTGACGAGGATGGGATACTTCCTGATCCACTGTATTGGATTGCATTAAATTGCACAGGTGATCATAATGTTATGTCTAATCACTGTATGTTACTTATTTCTCTATGCATCAGTTCAATAAAGGTGGATTCGTTAATAAGCATAGCTACACTTCAGCTATTCCACATTGCCCCGGCAGCGGCAGAGCTACTCCCATCTGAAATCGTGAACACATTTGAAATTGTGGACACATTTAAATACCTGGGTGCCCACCTAAACAAAAAACTGGACTGGACAAACAACACAGACTCTCTGTACAGGAAGGGCCAGAGTCGCCTCCACCTGCTGAGGAGACTGAGGTCCTTTGGTGTGTGCAGGGAGCTGTTACGGACATTCTACGACACTGTGGTGGCCTCAGCGGTCCTCTATGGTGTTGTGTGCTGGGCTGGGAGCAGCACGGACAGAGACAGGAAGAGACTTAACAAGCAGGTTAAGAGAGCTGGCTCTGTCCTGGGCTGCACTTTGGACTCCATCGAGGAGGTGGCGGACAGAAGGATGTTGGCCAAACTAACATCCATCATGGATAATAACCCCTCCCACCCCCTGCACCTCACTGTGGAGGCACTGAGCAGCTCCTTCAGCACTAGACTGTTACACCCACAGTGCAGGAAGGAGGCGACCGTCACTCATTCCTCCCCACAGCCATCAGACTACAATGTGCAATTTTACTTGTATACTCTTATTTATTTTTCATCTGTTAAATTTTCCAATGTAAATATGTATATATTTAGTTTTCACCCTTAAATTTTGAATGCATTTTTAGTTAAACTGTGATGCACATTGTTCTGTGCAGATTATGTGTTCCTTGTCTATGTCTGCACATTTCCGCACTGTGGGATTAATGAAGTTTTATCTATCTATCTAATATCCACATGCCAAGGAAACAATAGTTGTCAAGGAGTTTTCTTATGATGATTGTGATGATTCTGATCACTTTAAACTTTGTACAGGATTGCATACTATGTGTGGGTGTGGGCATTGTCATCAAAGTTACGCAGTAAACTTAGACAGAAAGCAAATGCATATTTTAGCTCCATGTTTTACTCCTTAAAAACATACAAGTGTCCATTTTCGTTGGAGTGAGTGAGTGACTAACAAGTGAAGCAGAAAGCTACTGGGACCAAGTGTATGTCTGTGAAAATGTAGGCACGTCCAATTCAACAGCTAACTTTATTAGTGTAATAAAAGAAGAATGCACTGCACAGCATTTAGCCTTTCTCCACTTCTTTCACCTCCTTTCTTCCCTGGCACTTTTCAGAATCTTGACTGGTTTACTTTAAAAAGCATTTCCTTTCAGTGTGCTTGTTTTCTATTTTAGGCACATCAAAGAAAATAAACTGCTCTGCTAATTCAGATTTTTTTAAGAGTGGATGATAAACTCTTCATAGAAAGGCGGTGTAGTTGTTTCTTTGCATAAAAAAACCACAACAGACCACACAGCCTCACTGAAACTCAATCAGATTGACCGGTTTGATTTTTATCATTAAACAATGGGCATTTTCATTACTAGGCAACTGCTTAAATCGATCTGTGCAGCTAATGCAGTTATTTCTATCCAGTTACCATCCTCTGGTTCAGTCTATTGGAGTTATGGGTATTTTTCTCACAGAAGTGCATTTTATTGGAAATGCTTGTTTACAGTTTTTTCTTACACTCTTTGACTAGAAGGGTGTTACTTGTATTTGTCAGGTGAAGTGGCTTTTGCTTGGAGAGTTCACATATTTACATCTCTGACAGCTCAGACCTTTTCTTTGGTAAAAGAACTAAATCAGTCAATTATGTTAAGAACTTCCTTGTTGTGTCATTGTCAGTCTGTATATAGTGCATTATGTGAGTATTATGATCACGTAACTTCATGGAAAATAACTCTTACAAATTCAACAGTAATAAAATTTTAAGCGTTGAAATTTTATTTTTTAAGTATCATTCAAGTTCACTAGTTTCTCTCATAACAATTACTTTTTAACTAGTTCATATTATTAAACAACATAAAAAAAATGTAGTCCTCCAAAAGATATTCTTTCAAACATTTCTTCAGCATTGAAGCAAAGTACAACAATCAGCACTAGTGACTATGAACAACTTGCACCGTGTAAAACAAGAACCTGTACATCCCAGTCAAAAGCATGAAACAGTTCCTTAAATCTGGGCCAGTTGATTTCTGGAACAGCTTCATCTTCCGTCTTCATCCATGCATGTTTTGGTTTGATCTCCATCCATCTCTCCTCGCCTCTCGCCTCGTTTTCTTCCATGTCCTCACAGAACAGGTCTGGGCTGCTGGGTCAGCAGAATGCCAAAGCGTTTCTTCACGATTACTCTGTGTCGGGAGAACTTGTCATCTGGAGAGAAGCGAGCTGGGTGGGCTGAGCTGGTGGGCTGCGCATCAGGACTCACCTTCTGTCGGTGATAAAAAGGGAACACAAAGACGTTCAGTTAAAATCAGTACATGGAGATATTAATAAAAAAACATTGTCAGTCTTTATTGTTTTATGTTCATACAAGAACTTAAAACAAGTAAAACCCCTTTTTAACAAATCTGAGAAAGTGTCACCAATGCAGTATAGAATTTGGCAAAAAAGTGTTACTGCAATGTATGATTACAGTACACACATACAATTGCGATGCATTTTTACTTTATTTGTGCTACTTCATACTTTGACTTCACTGCATTTCAAAGGCAAATATTGAATTTTAACTACATTTCAGAACTACATTACTTACCCGTTACATACCAGACCCAAAATAGTAATACATAACACATTACAGCATAAACTTTATTGACCATAACTGTGAAACATACAGCTACTCAGTGGTATGCAAAATGAAAATGGTTGGATCTAAAACACGAGACAAGCAAAACAAAATATGAATAACCTTTATTGTTACCATCTGCAACAATATGAGAATAAAACCATTCCCTAACGTGAAACCAGACTAATTAATCTTAGTACTTCTCCCACCACTAATAAATGCAAAAAATGAAAACTCATTAAGCAGTTCCACTAGCTTTCAGTGAGGCCAAGGACTAAACTAAAAACCAAAGCACTGATCGTTAAAACCTGAAAACTGGACATTGCGAGCGAGCAAAGGGAATGTTGCGTGTACACATATATGTATATTTATATATACATACATATGTAAATATTATATATGTATATTTATATATACATATATATCTTTATATACATACATATAAACTGAATCTGCTTTGGTGGAGAATCTACATCCAAGTCAAAAAACGCTGTAACACGCGAAGGACGTAAACAGATTTTTACCTTCAGAGTGTAAACTCGGTCCCCGTTCTCGTTCAGATAATATTGGAGAAACATGGCGATGATCCAACCGATTCTTGTACAAGCAAAGTATATAAATATATGGAAACAGTAAAAAATTGTGAAGCTTTGCGGCTTTTCTTCTCTTTTCGATTCCACGTGTGGCGGACTGTTTCCTCGCCTAGGACGGATATCCGGCTTAGCGTGTAGTGCGCTTGGCACGCTGGGAAATGGAGTTTCTAACAGAGCTCCTCGCTCCACCCGTGGGAAACTTCGTAGTTCACCTTACTGAACTACTGTCTTATTCACATAAGAGGGAATGAAAATTGTTTGCAGCTTGAAGATTTGTTCTGAAAATAATTAATGGTTCACTTCATCTGATGGGTTTTTATTTCAGTAGGAAGCAGGTTCTCAACTGTCAAGGCGATGTCACGTGAGCAAAGGTTTTATTAAAGGCTATAAAATAAAGATAAAAAAAAAAAGATTTATTTTACCTGCTTTGTATGTGTCAAATGAATGATATTAGTAGAGCCAGAAGGTGAGAGACAAATTTGCTATTTACTTTACAGATGGAAATGTTGGACCCAACTATATAAGTCTGACAGATTTGACCTTTAGTGACCCCTTGGCATTTCCTATTGTGCTATAAATTTCTGGGGTTGAATGTAACCATGTGTAAGCACATTGTGAACAAGAGTAATATTTATACTTGATATTTAGTCTCCTCGCCCCTTCATATTTGTCCTCCACTACATTTTTGACAGCTTAGCTAAAAGGGATGAACAAACATTTTCCATACAAAACCCATGAAGGCTTTTTGCAAGCAAAGTTGAAATGATAAACTAATAAATCATTAATTTACAACTACGTTTTGTTGTACTAACACTTGACTATGCTATTAACATGAGTAAACATTGCAATTAAAGAAAAGACTCAAACTGGCTATTTCATCTTTGTTCTCTCCTGTTTTTACAATATGTTCTTTTACTTTCTTTCCTTGCAGATTGTAAGCAGAAAAATTATACACCTAATGAGGTCTGCAGGCAAACACAGAAGACAGTAAAACTAATTTCAACCTATCTCCTGGGCTGCTTTTCTCTGTGGATGAAGAAACTCTGGCAGACCGTGCATTTGAGAAATACATGATGATCATGGACTCCCTCTGTCCGCAGGTCCCCTACATTTTGTTGTAAATATATAAACACGGTATGGAACTCTTTACAAGTAATATCTGTTTAAAAAACTGAATTGTTTTGTGTCGAGCAGCTGTAACATGAAATAGTTGCTTGAAATTCCTGGAAATAGCTGAGGGCGAAGTCAAACACCTAAAGAATGGAAGAATTCATAAAAGACTATTAAAAAAAATCATGTTAAAGTTAAAATCTCTGTATGCAGAACCATTTACATCTGAAGGTGGAGAAAGTTGAAGAGGAAAATAAATGACGCTGTTAGTGGTGAGTAATACTTACTTTAGTTTTAAAAAAACCCTTTACCGGAGTTGAATTGACACTGAGGGTTTAACATTACGTTCCATGTAAACTTTACTCTCTGGCATGGAACCACGTGTTCACCAACTCAGTGTTAAAATGAACTCTAAGTGTTGAATGGACACTGCTAAACTTACTGTGCTGATTTGTCTTTTGCAGTAGAACACTGAAAACAAATGTAGCCTGTTTTTTTGAAATGCCTGATGTGTGGTGTGATTATACGCCGTTCTGTCGTTTCTGTGGAGCTTTTACAATCTGCCACTTTCTGGGGCAAATGACATGCAAATGACATTTGGAGATGCCAGATGACTGTAACTATTGCTTTGGTCCTGGCCTAAAGCACGCTGACCCCTAGTGAATAATCAGACTAAGTGAAATTTGCTGTGAACCCGTACATTGACATCAGTGGTGGGATTGTGCAGTGGGTAAAACCCAAAGGGACAGGAATGTAATGCCATAATGTAATGAACTTATTCACTGTAATGAAAATGTAAAGCATTATAAAATTTGCAGGGCCTTTTCAGAAAAAGATGGATGGTAGCACATGTTGCAGACCCTGTAAACATGGTTCTA
Organism: Channa striata; assembly: GCA_033026295.1. Lineage (NCBI taxonomy): Eukaryota > Metazoa > Chordata > Actinopteri > Anabantiformes > Channidae > Channa > Channa striata. The sequence goes on along the minus strand of CM065176.1, from coordinate 7,032,153 downwards.
TGTGAACAATGCTTTCACGGATGTGCACTCTAATTCCAGCAGATGCTGGCTTTTCATTGTTGTCATACCAGTCATTACAATTCAGATGGTCCGCATCCTCTTCAGCATGGAGAAAATACCATCAAATATATAATCATCCCCAAAGTCAAAATGGGACACACCTTCTATGGTGGTTGAGAATGTCAGAGCTAAGATCCTGTGGGACTTTCAGATATAGACTGAACTACGTGTAATGGCCAACCAATCAGACATCGAAGTTTTGGATAAACAGTAGAAGTAGTGATTTTAAACAACAGCAACATCAGGAAGGAGAAACACGAAAAAGCTTGACAAATACCAAGAGCTGACAGAAGTTGGAAAAGATGTGGAGGGTGAAGGAACATGTGAAACCTGTGGTGATAGGAACACTGGGGGCTGAGATCTCTGTCTTAGATGCTGTGCAGAATCCTGAAACTCGGACCCGAGCTTAAAGGAAGGAATAAGACCACTCCAAAGAAGGGGCGAACGGCGATTACAAAATATAAAAACACATACACTGTGTCCCACAATCAGTGTGAGTATTGGCTACTACAAGAAAAGTTCGGGGGCCGAGAAAATAAGCTAACTGGTTTCTAGGTGTAGCATTTAGCACAAAAACATGATTGGTAATGTTTGCCTTAAAAAATGATTTTAAACTCATTTCTTTTGATGAGAACATCAGGACAGAAAACGCTGTGCAGCCACACTAAAAATGTTTCATGGGACTGCTGGATTTATTTTTTTCACATACATAAAAACATATGTGCACTTTAGCAGAAAAATTGTATTTACAAAAAGAAATCAATATACACAAAAATAAAAATAAAAATAAACATAAATCCTTCAATAAGCCTCACAACAACAACATAGCAAGTACGAACAAAACATGTTGGACACAAACGTTTTTGTGCAGATTCTTTTTCTTAGGATTTAAAGTGTTTGTATGTTACAAAACCGATGCACGTCCAATATGCCAGCTGCAGCCCACATTTGCTGTGTGAGGGTTAAAAAAATAACAAACAAACAAAACAAACACCTTATTTTTTTACTACACCAGTAGTCACTGTCAGTGCATTAAAATGAGCCATTAAGTCCTAATTACAAATGTAACTGAAGTAAATCTGTTCTTTTTGTAAGATTGTTCAGTGTGTGTTTTCAAATCGAAGAGGCTTGGTTCAAAGTAATTAATCAGTGAAGGATAAATCCAAATTCTTGTAGTGTTTGTTTCCAACTCCTGTCAGATGGACTGACATATGTATTGCCTAAAGACCGCGGCCAAAAACTCATAAAGCATCTCAGAATAAAATGCTGATGTACTACGAACGATTGCATCCTCCTGAAAACACAGTTTAACAGTGTATTTAACTGGAGCAAATGATTCTGGGAACAGAGTCAATGTTCAGTTGGATCCATCCATGTGATTTCCTCTCAATCACAGATCGTCGGAGTGGCAAATTCAGTTTCAGAACCTGAGTTTTTCCACTGCTTTCCAGAGATCATAAAAAAAAGATGTGTTGAGAAACAACATACATCTACTAAAAAAGAGCCGAACAATGTCCCTCTGATTATTAGGACAATTACTGCCAAAACAATTAAAATTCAAAAGGTGGCAATTTGAAAAATTGTGAAAGAATAATCCTGTTGGGTATTTTTTAATTATTTAGGGAGACTTGGTAATAATAAAGGCGTCATCTGGTTTTAGCCAGGAAAGAAAGTGGAGTAAAGGCCGGACAAACAGGTTCCATCAGTAATGCTCACCACACGTGTACAAAAAGGCTGAAACAACCTGACTTGAAGCAATCGATCTCCCTAATCAATAAACTGCCAAAGCATACAGATGGGCAGTATTGCTTTAATTAGGGAAACGTTCTGCTTGAAGTCAGGTTAGATCCGACTGTGCGTACACACCTAGAGAGAATTGCACATTGTCATAACGCAACTTAATGGTCTGTGTACTGTAGCATCAAACTGTCACAGTCTAAATGTATCAGGTCAGGTGACACAGCTTCAGTCTAGACGAGAAATTATGCCTTGGCAAGAAAATGAACAGGCCCAGTCAAGTTTATTTTTAACGAATGAAAGGTATGTTTACATTCACATGGTGCGTGTTCTGGGCGCTAACAAAATGTGAGTTCGAGGATGAATTTTGAAACCTTTCTGGTTTAAATGGCCACTAGAAAACTGTCTCTTTTAACTGCGTCTTCAACGGCATAACGCTGCATATCTTTCTGTGTTACTGCCACCTAGTAAAATAGCGTGAAGCCATTTGTGACACTGCGAACCATGTGACCCGTCTGCATGTTCCTAGGAAACAGACCATAGCTCCACAGGGTTAAAGTGTGGTACTTCGAAACATGACAGCACTGAAACATGCCGTTTCAGAATACAAATGTATAAGAAAATGTTGAAAATGTATAGCCATGCAAAAACAATGTCCCGTTTCTGAACTTGTCTCTTTAAAAAGGTTTTAAAAGTCTCATGGTTAACAAGGTTTTGGACAGGAAACCCATCATGTACTGAGCTGGAGTCACATGGGGCCAGTGATCAGTTACTGGTCCCATGCTTTTTAGATGTTGGTCCCATACTCAGGGAATCTAAGGTCTGTTCATAGATCTGTATTTATTTATTAGCATCTAAACAATATAGACTGCTTTAACAAATATGGTAATTAACACTTGTGACTCTGTACATACTGGTGATGTTCACTTTAATCGATTTGAAAGCTAAGGAGGAAGGAGAGAGAAAAATCATCCCAAAAATACTTCTTGTCAATAGCAGCTAGTTTGATAACCAGTCTTTATGTAAAATAAAATAGAAAAAAAAAACATGTCCTCCAGGCTGGAAGAGATGGTAAAATAAATTATATTTATGCTGACGCATATACATATATTCTTGCATGTGTGTATGTATTATGTTTGTCAGCTGAGCCAGTTCTTTATCCCAGCAACAACCCAGACAGGGCATTCAGGTCTCTCATGTACGGGTTATCACTGAGGATGCGGTCAATCCGCTGCTTCTGGTCAGGGAAGATGTCATACAGCTTTCTCTTTAACTCTGATGTCTCCCCCGGAGACCGCTGAGGAGGGGGTGATGGTGAGGGGGAAGGGGAACGGCGAGGTGGGTGCCATTCAGGGGGACCAGAGTGGGGCCAGTGTGCAGTGGGGTGTGACATCAGGGAGGGAGGAGGACGTGGGGTGGACGCAGGGGCCCTAGGAACAGAGTGCAGGGCCTGGACGTACACTGGCTGCTGCTGCTGGGAGGACAGCCGGGAGTCTGGGGGTCTTAGAGGGGGTGGAGTAACTGGAGCTTTCCTTAGAGAAAAAAAAAAAAAAGAAAAAAAAAAAGAAATATATATTATTAATTATGAAGGTAATCCCTTCCTCGATTTATATACTTCAAGCACAGTACTCAGTAATAGTGAAAAACATTTTAATTATAAGAGTTACATGTCATCATGGATATATCATGGGGACACATACCTGTTGTCTTTTCGCAGGAAGATGTCAAGGTGAGGACCATTCTTTCCCAGAGGGTCATCAGGGATCATGAAGTGGTCCTCCACAAAAGTGAACTGAAGCAACCTGTACGAGAGCAGACATGAAATGTGACCAATTCGTACAATTTAAATTTTTAAAATAAATTCCAAATGTTGAATTGTAACTGCGTTCTAATCTGTTCATTAGCAGAGATTAGCAGAGATTAGCATAACCTCCCAGCAGCCTCAGGAGATTTGTTGACATATTTAAACCGACCTCAGTGTATATTAAATGTGCATGAAGAAGCCAAGTTTGTACATATGTATTGTAAATCTAGCGTATATAATTTTTTGAGGACTAAACAAGTATCAAAGTAGCCAGACTGAACCAGTGAGACTGGTGAACACAACCAGTTATTAACCTGTGACAGCAGCAACACATGGTGTTGATAGGTCACACACACACACACGCTGAACCACTAGAGGGCGTCAGATGCTGGTTTGTGTAAATGATGTTCAAATTTGTGGAAATTGAGCAGAGATCTTTGAGCTGCAAAGCAACTATGATATTTTTTCAAAAAGTTTTGAGATTACTTATTATACGCTCACTGACCAGTTCATAAATAAACGTTTGTACTAACTGAATGTGCATTGTTGTTATCTTATGTTTAGGGTTGAGTCTGCATCCCCCATACAAGCAATTTATATTAGTAGGGGAAGCAAAGTTAACCCTAAACCTAAGAACAGCGCATATTCAGCTAGTTTTAGATATTAATTTTTGATGTACTCTTTTTGCTATTTCAAAATAGGGGGATGCAAACGTTTGCACTCAAATGTACGTCATACACATTTACCTCTCTTGGATGATTTTGCGCCAGGTGTCCGAGGCATCCACAAAGTCTCGTAAGTTGTCATTGGTTACGATGATTCCATCAGTTTTTTCTGCCAGGTGGAGCAGGAACCTGAATGTGAGCGGGAGGAAGTGAGAGCGTGTGGATTAGACACTCAGGATTTTCCTTAGCTCCTCACAAACGTGCACTGGAATTTAGACATAATCTAGACTTTATGTGGAGGGGGTGGATGTGTGTTTTGGCCCTGACAGTAGCTGAATCTTTTTCAGCCAGCACCCTAAGGCAAACTCCGGATTATCTCCAACCAAGCTCACGTGTGAATGGAGGAGGTAAAACTCCGGAAGATTCACCGTGAGTTAGTGGGTGTGTTGACGTCAATTTTCCACGACTGCCACCAAACCGTAGAATAGAAACACCTCAAGGTGAAGGACTCTAATACTGTGGACATGTGCAAATACATTTAGCAAATTTAAATTTTGTAAATTGGTAGTGTCTGCTAGAAAGCATCTCGCCCGGACTATCTCTGGATGTTGGCTGCCTGTCTGACAGGGAAACTCTACACAATGCCTGGACCTGATCCTCCTGTCATTCTCTAGAGTTCATGGCTGAAACAGGCTCTTGTGTCAGAAACTTGCTGCTGGCTCAGCTTTAGGGAATCCACAGCCAGCAAAACCCCTTCAGTGCTAAGTTAGCACACGCAATATCTGACATACGGTTGATATAAATAAATAAATAAATATCCGGTAACTAAAAGATCCTGGTTTTAAAACATAACAAACCACCAGTGTATTGGATCTGTTCTTAGGTTAGTGAACTTACGTGTCTTCAAAAAAATTACAGAAGCAGTGTAGCTGGTAATGGGACGCTGTGCTAGGGATTTGTGAGGAAGTAAAACGTTTACGGACAATTGAGTGGTTAAGTTCCCCCCACTGCAATAAAACTAAAGCCATCTTTTCTGCCTCTTTACCGAGGTCTCAGTTTCAGAATGCGTCCTACCTGTCATCATGCGAGGATATCCTCTGGCCACAGACTTCTCTGGAAGGAGTGAAGGAGAGCAGTCTCAGGTCTTCTAGCTGGTTTAGAAAATGTTGCTCTATTAAAAACAAAAAACATATACATTAGCATTTCATGACAGTGAAGTGGCAAAGCAAAGAAAGAGACAAAGTGCTTAGTGACATTCTGTAGGGGCAAACCAGGAGATGCCCAAGGGGCCACGTCACATGACCTGCCACTGCTAAACAGGTCATGATTTCTGTTCTATTGTAGGGGAAACACTGCAGTGTGATGTTACTTTATGTACACAGATACAGAACGCTGGAAATGGGTCTGACAATTTTATATGTTGCTAATGATGAACATACTTCAGCAGGAAGTGATAACTTCTGCTGAAAACAGCATTTTTGGGATTTTTTGCTGTATTTGTAGAGGTTTCCTTTTTAGGAACACTTCTGTTCCCTTTTACTAATAACCCTCTTACAGAGAAAGCTGGCAAACTAGAAAGGCTGCCGAAATCGGGAGCAAAAATGAGTGATTTGCGCGCCTCCTTCAATTTATGAACGCTTTTATTTGTGTACATGCATGTAGAATTCAAAATGAAACTAATGTTTTGACTTCAGTGTTGAGGCTGAATGTCAGCCCTTTTACCTGCTAGATAACCAGAACAACAGAAAATACGCATCACTGCCCTCGATAAAACATGTATGCTCGTGTATACTCCTGCATGATTGTGTGTCATATGCACCTGTTGTGAGACGGTCTCTCTTCTGACGCCACTGAGGAACAAATACAGTGATTTCCCTGTGGCCGCGCTTCCAAAACGTCTCCACAGCCAGCGCAATGCCTCGACAGGAGAAGAACCGATGAAGGCCGTGACTAGAGACAGGGGAAAGGAAGGAGCAATGACTTCACAGCATACACCGTCCGAGGACCACGACTTGATAACATATGCATGGTGCTCACTGATGCCGGTCATTGATGTCACTGGCAACAGGAGTAATGAAAATATTTTGGTTAATGCATCATTCAAGACAAAAAAAGCACCCAAACTTAATATACTGTAGCACCAGCAGCTGACCCAGATTATGGATGGTGACGTGTACAGTTTGTACTCACACGTCAGACAGCTGTAACACAAACCACAAAACAACACAACGACCGAACAGCAACAGACATGAGAAACTCCCGGGGAGCAGCCAGCTTTGCTAAGCAGGAAGCTGCTGCCGCCGCTGCTACCAGCCACAAACCCGAATCACAAGTGACGACCTCGGGTAATAATGTATTTTTACACATTTTTATCTGCGTTTCTGTGTTTTATTTGATGCTCTCATGTGTGGCTTTTAGGGAAAAGTCTGCCTCATTACAATGACATGACACAAAGACATCTACCTTTCTATTACTGATAATCATTGAGACTATTTTTAGACTGGGGAAATCTTCTGAATAACAGGACTATTTTCGGGGGAATTATCTGAGTGCCCAACTAGGTATGCCTACAGGAAAATATGAGGAGTTGAAAAAAATCTTTTTCTAAATAATCAAAACTTTGCCTGATGAATAGAGTTTCTGTTCACTTTTTTTTCATGTCACATGAATTTCTGATAGTTACATCTGTGCTGGTTACAGTAAGGTCAACATTATTAGTATATTTTCCTACAATTATTTGCATCACTCAAAAAACTTAACACTGATGAATATTTTACTATGTAGATCCCCCTTTTTGGTATATTTTGGAATGTAAAATATTAGGTTTGCTTTGAACCAAATCTAGTGGAAACTGCTGTGGTCAAAATTATTAGCTTTCACCAGATTTCTTTTCAATTCATCATACCAAATTCTTAATATTATGTTATTCATTATGTCAAAATGTAAATAAATATGTCTGGATCTCAGAAAAAAAAAATTGTGGAAGCTCATCTTAGGGGGGAAACTAAACTGCCATTTTCAATCATTTAACAGTGTTAAGAAACGTTCTACATTGCGTCCATGAGCAAACATAAGGAGTTTTTTGGTCTGATGAGACCAGGCGTGAGCTTTTGGTGAAGGAAGGGAGAGGCCTTATATAGGATGGTGTAGGAATAACGCTGCAGGGCATCTTTGAAATGAAAAAAAGACATTATGTTGACATTTTGAAGGATAATGTAAAGAACCGTGATGCCCAGTCTAGCTTTAGGTCAGCACTGGGTCTTGAAGCAAGGCAATGAGCTGAAGGATCATTCAAGTTGGTCCAGAACTTTCAGAAGGACACCGAACCGTATTCTACGTGAGAATTTGTGGTGGGAGCTCAAGGTTACTGTCAACGCTTAAAAAACACACAATTTAGATGAGCTGGAACAATTGGAAGGACGAACCAAGATCCTCAAGAGACATATGACTACCTAGTTAGGACAACCATAAGAGGATGTTGTCAGTTATTATCACACTATTATTATCACAATAATATCAACTTAATATTGAAGGGCTTATAACTTTGGCTTTCTCATTTTGTCAATATTAAACGAACAACATGTTTTTATTTGGATGGCCATAACAGAGAGTGAGAGACTGAGACTGTCTGAAAACATGAAAAGAATTGTGGAAGTCAAAGGAAAAAGTCCGACTGACTAAGGCTTGACAACCTGACCTGAATTTAATGTTTGAGGGTGATACAACTGTTGCACAGGCTGGACTTGCCCATCATGCTCCATTGATTACACACTTATTTTCTGTGACATACCAAACAGCAAACAAGCACACAAACACAAGGTGAGGTGCACACAGCTTCAAAAAATTAAAAGGAAAAGAAATACAAAAAAAACAAAAACAGATCATGACCATTTTCAATTTGTGGTCAGACCCGCAGTCCAACACTCAGGGGGAAGTTCCACCAAATGTTGAAAGAGAAAGTAATGAATGACACCACAGCAGGAAGTCATTATGCAAGCACTAAAATCACCGTGGAAACCTGGAACTGACGAGTCTGACGAGGAAAAACATCCCAGGGCTTGTAAGAATTTTTCTACATGTATCTAATAACTTTTTGATCCTCACATTGGCCCTAAGAAATTCATCATAATTATTGTCTTTTACAGCAGTTGTGGCCATTACATCTTAATAAAAATGAAACTCCACTTAACAGTTCAATTTACAGCACGGTGTAAATGTTTTACTTTCATAAATGTGTTCTCATAAATATTAAGATGAGTAGGTTGGTTTGATGGACTGCGTCTTGCTTTGCTCAAACTAAGAAGTACAATAATGAGGAAGCATTTTCAGATATTCACCGGATACGACAGATGTTGAGTCAGGAGTGACCCGTCTTCTGTTTGAGCAGACTTCTGGTAAATAAAGAAGGGGTGCAGAGGGGAAGAGCGAGGAAGGCGGGAGAGACACAGAACGTGAAAGGAAGTGGTTGCAAAAGCGAAAAGTCAAGGCAAGGTCATCTGGGATGAAGACCAAGATGAGACATGCAGTGTGAGGAAACAAGCTCCAGTCGATCTGTCAGTGTCAGACACGCACAGGACAGCCAGCGTGTTTTGTTGCATAATCTCTGGATTAAACAGAAACGTTAACAAAACCAATTTTTACTAGAAAAGGCTTTTATTCTCAAAAACACCCCCGTGGAACACCCCCGCACACCAATATCATGTAGTTACAACTGCTTTCACTCTGCTGGGCACACACACACACACACACACACACAGACACACACAGACACACACAGACACACACACACACAGACACACACAGACACACACACACGCAAGATGATGAGTAACAACATTATGTGAGTTATATGTGGGTTGGTTTTGGTGCACCTACACAATACGGGTTGTGGCTGGGGACCTACGCACTTTAACAGATGGTTCATGTAGTTTGAACGTGTGACTGAGAGAGTGTGTGTGACCTTAAATGATGATGGTGATGTTGATGGGAAGGGTGATGGTTTATTGCATGTAAAAGGAAAACATGGTGCATGTGCTACAGGTGTGGGAAGTGACACCATTCAAAACACGTTATCATCAATGCAAGGCTTACAAACTATACGTCTGTCTTCACAATCATACTGGTATGATATGCTGAATCTACATTAGAGGAAAAAAAAGCTGCCTGTGATTTTGAAATAATTTCCTCATTGTTTAGCTGATAATTCTCCTTCAGTGAAACTCACGAGCAAACCATTTAATAACATGTATTAAGTATTATACTATCACTGTCATAATTAGGCCACCGGAAATAGTTACGGCAATGTCAATACGTGCCAGTAAACCCCAGTCTGTAAATGTCTTGAGTCTTATCATTGCATTGCTACGGGTACAGGTTCTGTTCCAGGGGGCAAGATGTGCTTTGCATGTTAATATCAAAGACAATCAGTCGGAGTAGGCTTTTAAGTTTGTTTCCTGTTGTCAATTTCCAGACAGTTGAAGGAAAACTGACGTCTATAAATAGCTTGTTTTTTTACCTTCTTTTAAAAAACTGAATAAGAGCTGTTCCAAAATTGCAAAACAAGCAAATGCAAAAAAAAAGGCTATAATTGACTCGCATGTAAATGTTTCACATCTGATCCTGTGTGTGCTTGTGCACCGCAGGCAAACACTTATCAAAAATTCCCCTGAACAAAACCACAATACTGTTAAGAGTGACACCTGATCAAGAAGTGTGATAGGTGTCCAAATGCAACGATGAGAGAGGTTTTTAATCTCCGAGACTGCAGAACACTTTGCTCCTGCTACCTAACTAACCAAGTGTGAATCGTCTGGTTGATGTGACATGTATCTCAAAAGAGTTTTTGGTACAAACTTTATTTTGGCACTTTGGAATCCAGAGCAAAGGTGGATTTTTTTTTCTACGACATAACATATTCTGAGACACCATAAGATAACAAAACCTGCCTAAACATCTTAATAATGCTATAACACATTACCAGAACATAAGCACAGAGCTTTGGGACAAGGAGGAGAATAACACATGACAGAACCAGGCACTCAGAGAAAAATATTAATTTAGAAAAATGTTAACAGAAATCAAAAGAATGCACATAGAGCACTGCGCTTCTCTACGGAGGTGTTGGAAGTAATTTGGGATCATTAAGCTGCCTGGTGGCTTAGTGGCTAGAACAGAAAGGGTTCTATTTTTAAAAGCAGAGCAGTAAAATACTTTTCCAGCATCAGAATACCATGCAACAGATCCTGCTTTATTCTAGTACGTTGCTTCTGAGCATGGAACACTTTGCTTACATTTGTTTATCTGTGTGTGTCTGTGTGTGTGTAAGTTAGTAGACTCACGCCATAGCCACATTGCTGCCATCTATGATGATGTGTCTGAGCTCTGGACGTCCCGGGCTCGTTAGGCAACTTCAGGTTGTAGGGAGTCCTTAGTGACTGATGGAAACGGGCCAAACCGGTCACCAGGGGTACAGGGGGGTCGTTTACAGGAGGAGTCCTTGGTGTGCCCCCCATGTGGCCAATGGTTTGATAGGGAGAGGCAGAGAGCCGTGTAACTGGCTGAGCTGACTGAGGAAAAAAAAAAAGATTTGTCAAGTAAAAGAAAGACAAAGAGGTGAAGACAGCGAATCATGGCCTACATCTGAACAAAACCTATCCAAGCCCTCAACATGCATCAACAGATAAGATTATTCCCAGCTCTATGAAATCTGTATGTGGAAAAGTTAAGTACTATAGTAAAGACAGTAATACTTTATTATTATATGCATTCTGACAAACATCTAAACATGTATGCATTCTTTTCCTGGACTAAAAGACTGAATTCTGAGTACCCCATGGGCAGAACATTTTGACAGAGAGTTCTCTTTGCAGACAAAACAATGTCCCAAATTTCAATGAAGTGTAAGCATTTTAAAAGTTCATTAGTTTCATCTAGATCCAGTTAAAAAGATGTTTTAAAATATAAAGTTGACAGCCAGAAGGTGCCTGTAAGACTGCAGGCTAAAGCTAAAATGCTATTAGGAACATTTTTATTGTTTTGTCAAATTCCGAGGGGGCTATATTCAAAATATTCCAGTACAGGCAGTAACCCTGGAAAACCTGGAAACCCTTAAGCATGACACCATCAGCCTGTGAGCCAAACGTCACAGCAACTCGTGAAGAAGCCAAGCATATCAAAATAATACCTACACTGGGCGTTGCTGCCAATGAAGTGGTAGTGGCAGTCAGCCACTGAGGCGCGCTACGCAGTGCCGTCACATTCTCAATTTTCACTGATCCGCCCAAAGTCTGAGTTCCACCCCTTGACAGGTAGTCCCTCTGCGAGGCGCCGCTCCCTCCCCGTGCCAAGTAGTCTGTTCTGGAGCCAGACTGGTCAAGGTGTGCTCCCGTCATCAACCGGGACATCCTGCTGTCTGCTGTTTTGGTATTAGTGGGGATGACGTCATCATCATCGTCGTCAATGGTAATAACCTCGTAGTTTCCTGCACCTCCTTGAGCACTGGAGCTCCTCTTAATAGTGATGGCCTGATATCAGATTTAATATTTGTTCAAAAACTAAAATTTATATACACTAGACATGACTGTAAAGGCAATGATGGACTTTAAATCGTCTTATCAGTTTATTTTGCTAAGGTGGACTGATTGTACTACATGTTATATCAATGAAAATCATTGGTGGGCAGTGTGTAACGTCTTGTGGGGTTTTCTCACATCAACACCAATCAAAATTGTACATACAGGGCCTATAATAAGTAACTTAGATTATTAATTCTGTGGTGCATAAATGTCTTTAAATTAGTCCAAGGTCTCTGACCCTGTTAGTAATCATAACTCACTATAGCTGGTGATGTCTCAGTCCCAACATACAAGAGTTTGACAGCCCAAATGGAATGGAAAAGTTCTACCCCAAGTGTCCACTAAAGGTGAAACTTGCCAAGGAACAGTTTATCAAATGTTAGGTGTACTGCACGTGTATTTTCACAGGGTTTGTATAAATCTGAGCTTGTGTTAATGTCACAAACCCGAAATTATTTAAACAGTGTGCACCACATTAACAGGTGGGTTTGTTTCTTAAAGATGTATTCACTCTTAGGCTCAGCAAAACAACTGAGAATCTTTTAAAGGCCAATATTGCCACAGAAGTCATTCCCGTTATGAGTATGTGTTAACAATAAATACCAAGAACCGTAATGTAAATACCATTAAAAAAAAACAAAAACAAAACATTCAAGCAAATTTGTCAAAGTCATGTGAAAACTACATTTTTAATCATACCAACAATACTACATTACCCAAATGCTAAATGTATCCATAGTGTGACAACGCACTGATAAATATGAGGCCAGATGGATGAGCAAAATATTTACTGGAAATGATTTGAGAAGCGGAGACAGAGATCACGGTACAAGATAAAAGATAACGTGAAGAGAAGAAGGCTTTGAACAAAATACCAAAATGTTTCGTTGTTAAGATATGAGAAATGTAAATGTGACAAGCTGTAAAAGATTAAATGAGTCACAGGTGATATGTGGGAAACAGATGGTTAACTACTCCGTTCAGATAATAAAGCATATTATCTGAGAGGAGTGACTTAACTGGATTTGCTGTTTTTAAACCTTTAAACCAGAAAATAAAAATGGACCTGTTTCCAACAACGGACAGTGGTTATATAACAATTCAGGTATAATGTGTTATATGTAGAGAAAACTGGTAGAAAATATTGAGAAACTCAGAAGCGATGACCTTTTTCTTGTTTAAAATAGAGGAGTGTACCTGTTGGGTGCTGGACTCACTGCTGCTGCACTGCCTTCGATGCCCCAGACCGTTACTGCTGCCTCCATACGGGTTGGGCTGGATGTTCTCTTTAGACCTGCTCGGGTCTACCAAGGCTCTGCTTAGTTCACGATCCTTCTCTCTGAATCGAGAGACCGTAGAAGAGGCGGATGATGAAGAGGAAGCATCAGGGGAACATACAGAGTTCAATTGTCTTTTTTCCCCTGCTGTAGACCCCTCTTCACAACGCCTGGTTTCCTCAACAATCTTCTCTAGGACGAGAAAGGTATCCTCAGTTTGTCCTGTCTCCTTGACAACACGCTCCACCACTTCTTGCTGGTAACCCATGGTTCTAAAGACAATCAGTAAACAACATTTTATTTAGCAGTGCGACATCTTTGTTTGCCAGCGTTCATCTTGCTCTCAATTTTGACTAGTTATCCTGTTCCTGCTGCTGAGAAGCATTCTCATAGCTTGCACCTGCCACCACCACCCTTCACCTTACTTTTAACCAAATGATGAGCAGTGCATGAGTTCTGCCTAAACATTTCAGTTTTTTCTTGTGAGAGCACAGCATCCTAAAACACTGTTATCCATCCTGTTAATAGACTGTAACATGCTGCCATTCAATTACTCTTTTATGCATAAAGCCCTCACTGATCCAGTGCTCCTGAGATGCTCATCCATGTGGCACATTCCTTTAACACTGGCAGATTCCTCCAACTCTGTCTGGAGCTGATTTCTCCTGACATTGTCCGAAGGTTTTCTACCCTTGATCATAGCGTATAGACACGTCTGTGCCTATACACCAGGTTTATATGCCAGGTCGTTTAGAACCGACCCTGTACTGCCTAAATGACTTGCACAGACCAGTTTTCTGACGAAACACAGATGACCTGCCCCATTATAAGTGTCCCATTTCATCTAGTGTCAGTCTAGGTACAGTATGAAGATAGAAAATGTCCACTCAAACTTACATCCCAAGATTAAGTTACAGAGAAATCAGCTGTGTGGTTAGTTTGCCTATTCACATTTTTCACACACCTTTTGGCTTCCCAAAACCAATGTTGAAGTCAGCAAAAATGTAATACATATTAAGTTGATAGCACAATAATTGTGAAATTCTAAAACAGATATTTGGTGTTATTTAACACCCTAAACCTTAACACCCCAAACTTTACTATAATCTAACAGAACTACATCATTCAGTAAACAGGAAATCCTTTGTAATCCCAACATAATAAAAACTTTAAATACAAACTTTTTCAACTGTTATGACCTGTACCTGAAGAAATTGACCAAGCAGCGGAGGTTGGTTTCTGGGCTGACTGTCTCTCCATCGTCTGAGACGCCCTCGCTGGAGTCCAGCACAATTGGGCCAACAGTATTTGCCTTTGTTGAGGAAGAAAAGGAAGCTGAGGGAGTTTTGGATCTACAGCTGCCCCCCCGGCCTTCTCTGTCTCTTGGTCGCTCCCTCTCTCTCGCTCTTTCTGGTGATTCGTCCCTCCGCTCCAGAGAGTACTGTCTTTTTGTGTCTCGAGTCTCGCTCTCAGAGGAGCGCCGCTTGTGTGAGGGCCGAGTGCCATTGAGGAGGATGGCTTCGGGACCTAAACCTATCCCTCCTCCTGCTGCTGCTGCTGCTGCTGCTTTACCGCCTCCACTGACAGATGCTGCCACAGTCCCTTTCTCCTCAAAACTAGTGTCCAGGATCCGGTTGGAGAGCTCTGTCACAGGGGTGCTACTCTGTGAGCGGTCCTGGTCCACCTCTGCCACACTCGGGTGCACTGTCTGGTTAAGCTGAACCTGGGAGAAGAAAGAAAATAACACCTCAGTCAGAAAAGTACAGTGTATAGATAAGGGACCACGCTTTCAGTGTACACTGGACTTCCCTGTGACCCCTACCTGGTTCTCCTTTTCAAAGTCAGATTCTATGTCTCAAATAAAGAGCATTCATTTATTTATGAAAATATTGTTATGACTTTACTCCGAAACTCTTATTAAGACTAAGGGCAACTTGAAGTGGAATCTACTGTCAAAGCATATTCAAAACCGAAAGAAGCTTGACAGTAAATCCACACCTACGTTGTAAAATCAGGTTTGATGACGGCTCGGCTTTGTCAAATGTTTCACTTTGTAATAACATCTGAACATCAACAAAGACTGGATGGCATTACATTTAAAACCATAAGATTTCATTTGTACATGCTTACTGACCCTCTGATTAGGTTGGAAAATATTGAAAATATATGTCTTTGTTTAACTTTATAACTGTTTAGTTTTAGGACAGGAGAGCTTTCGGTAGAAGGGGAACAAAAACAGCCTGGCTTCTCATGAATAACACAGACATTTACAAATAACAATGGGAAGGAAATTCATGTCAATCAGAGTGGGACATTTAACTATGGTGTGTTAATTACAATATGGAAGTACAAAAGATGTTTATTCTTTTTGGAGCAGTTCACTGACCTGAATTAACTAAATCCGCTGTTGCAAACACTGTCTAAGGGTTTAACATTCTGCAACTTTTGGAATTTTCAGCAAAGGTCTGCATTAAAAAAGAAAAGGTAGCCACTAACCAGGGAGGTTGTGTTTGTGCTAGTGGGGCTGTGAGCTAGCCCCAGTAACTCTTCCTTTAGGGCACTGGGCAGCAGTAGAAGCTCCATAGTGTATTTGTCATCCCTTTCCTCCACAAAGGACTTGAACGCCCGTTTCACTGCTGGCTCTCGGTCACTTGGTAGACTTCTTTTCTCCTAGATACAACACAAACAACCAGAGCACCCAGAGAAAACAAAGACAGGGTTTGTTGAAGCATTTCCAAGCAGGAAAAAATAGTGCGAAACAGTGCGGCACTACACCCATTATCGATTGTTCTGCTGATTAATATGTCTATTAACTGAGCAACCATTTGGTCTTTACATAATTTATCCCTTCTTGTTTTGTCGTACAACAAGCCAGGAGATGTTACATTTATTTTATGTATGATTAAGAAAAACGGTCACATTTTATCAGCTGGAACAAAGAAATGTTGACACGTGGCTGAAAAAAGGATGAGAAACCCCCTACCTGGAATAGTGCTACAAACTGCTGAACCCTGCTCTGTGCCATCACTACAGGTTCAGCCTGGCCCAAGAGTCGCAGGCGGCCTGGCTCAGGAACCAGGACCTCAGCACTCGTGTCCCGAATGAGCCTGTCCAGGAAGAGACCTCGGGCACCAGCGAATATACAGTGCATGTCCACCGGGTAGCGCTCCTCTTTGTGCAGTTCTGGGTCACACAGTCCTCGAACATATTCCTGCAAGACAAGGAGAAGACAAACTGTGACAACATGTCAGGGGATAATGGCCTCATGAATAAAGCAGTTGAATTAGTACATAAGAGTAACAACTCAGAGTTAGTAGATGATTTTGTAACTTGACAAACTTTAAACTAGAGCCCAATAACTTTACATGACAATAATTTCATTTACATTAAGCAATATAAACATTTATTAAATGTGCCACAATTGCTTTAGTGTGGTCTCTTAGATCTCACTATTTACACACTCCCACAGCTCGCTATAGAGCGGCAGAGCTGACACGTGCTGAAACTCACCATCTGACATTGATTCAGGGAATCTCCTGGCTATGGGAAATGTTTGGATGAATCAGCTGCAGGTGGGTGCAGTAACTTCCTAACAGATACTGTGTCATATTTGTTTAGCACTGACGGGGGATAAAAAGGACTCACGACTTAGAATGCAAAATGACTCGACAATGACGCAGTGGGACACGCCAGGCTTGAAAGAACCTGACTCCAATTATATGGGAGTGGCGTTTAAAATGAAACTACAAATAGATTAGTGGGGAGTTTCAGCTTTATTTTTTTTTTTTTGCAATACCTTAAAGGGAGATATTAGTATTGAACAAAGATTCACGATCATATAGCATTTTCACTCAGTAGAAACTACCACTATTACCAAGGAGAGTCCCGGTAAAAAGCGCTGACTGTAAGGTTAGACTAATGGGGAGAATGTTCTTGTTCAATTATCCATCTCTTTCTTTCTATATGTATATCTACCTATGCATAAGGTAGATAGATAGATATATCTATCTGCCTGCCAATGTACTGAAGTAATTAATGAAGGAATTTGTTTGGTCCACATTAACATGAATGACTGGATCTCCACTTTATGGAGGTTGAATTTAACAAGAGGCCTCCCCAAAAACATTTTGTTTTAGGAAGTAGAATGCTATGCTTTCTTGTTAGATGAGAAGATCGGTTCAATGCTGGACTGACAGCAGTCCTCAAGCAAGGCGCGGATAATAGTAAGAAATAGTCTGGCACGTACACTCAGAAGAAAACGTTTGTGAGTGTACACAAGAAATGGACAGTCTATGTGTAGGCATATTTAAGAACCGAATCACAGTCAAATAAAATTGCATGTTAAACACAACTTTCAGCAACAACTGCCGGACAATCAGTGTCATTCTGCCGATCAGTTTTTCCAGAAATTCAAGTGTTGATGCGCTTTACTCTATCATGTGTGTTCCACTCAGGTGTTAAAACATCTTAAAATAGGTTCATGTCCAATTATATAACTTGATATTGTGCTCCTCCTCCATAGTTATCTCATCAGTCTATACCCGTCTTTGGAAAAAAAGGATATTCTCTCTGAGGCAAAGAAAATAAAGATTTCTTAAAAAGGTGTACACTACAGTTTCCTGAGATATACTGCAACTTGACCCAATCAGGACAGTAGAAGGCCTAAGTCAGTGGTTCTCAAGGACACTGACACTATCTGTTTTCCAACTAGCCTTACCATACCCACTATTGCCGGGTTCGGGTGTGTTCAGTCAATCAGGAGCTAAAATATCTTTCTTAGATGAGGGTGGTGTTGTTTCTAATTGACACACCAAATCAAAGTTATCAGCGGTGGGGGTAGGGTAGGGATAGTTGGGAAAAAAGAAAATTATATTCTCAGGCATTTAGTCACTGGTCAATGATTCACTGTCAAGAAAATGAAGCAGTGTCAGAGAAAACACATTTTTATTAATAATGTGCTTATGCTGCTATAACATTTTTCTCACTTCACTCCAAACATTCCACAAATGAAAATTACATGCAAACCTGTGCAATTAAACTGCTGCAGCTTCACAGAAAGATATTTATGGCTGCATTCATTCCTGTCCTAAGTTTAACAGGCTAAAAGTGAAATTATCATTTCCACATGACATTCTCGGTTGACCGGCAGAGCTTACAACAGCTGGTTACAGGAGGAGCAACTGGCACGCACAAGAGAAACTCATAACACAAGATGCAGAAGTGTGAAAGATTCTCTTGTTTGGGAAATCACACAGAACTACAGAATACTACAGATGTTGCTGTGTGTGTCTACACACACACACACACACACACACACACACACACAGATATTCTGTTATAATGATATATATTCTGAAACTCTAGGACTACATGGCAGATGACTTGTAACTGCAGGTTCATACGCACTTGGTTAGAACGCATTTCTATTACAACAACCTAACTTCCTATATGGAAATGTTGTTTCCCTCACATTCTTGTATATAAACAAAAGTCCTATTGAATGGTCGGATAATGTTTATTTAGAAAACAGCGTTGAATAAGCAATACTAGCACACTCTTCACACATTTCTTATTAATGCCATTAAAAGACAAAAATGCAGACAATGTTTAGAGAAAATTAGCTTTGTGTACAGATACACACATGGATTTGACAAGATACTGGAGAATTTTTTACTTTACGGGAAATCTGAAAGTACATAACTAACACACAGTAAAGATAAGAAAAGTCTATGCTAGTAAAGGTTTTATGGCCACGATATGATAAGTATGGTTGTTAAATTTTGATAAATTGTCAGTCAGAGCTTCTATGCATTCAGGTTTTATTTTTAGTAGTTTTCCATTTTGATAATTTTTTATGTTAGTGTACTGTTCTAAAAAGTCACATGAATGTGTATTTCTTAATAGTAACAGTAAATTAGGGAGACTCCAGATATCTGATGTGATGTAGCTAATTGGGATCTAAACACACACACACACACACACACACACACACACACAAGTGCAATGCCACAGCAATTGAGAAATTATATAATGCAATCGCGTGTGTGCACAAGAATCCCCAAAATGGTAAACTGAAACTCCAAAATTTGTGGTTGCTGGTTAGGTGAGGCTGCAATGAATAAAACTTAATATAACTTAAATTAAAATTACTCTAGGATTTGAACTTATCCTATGGATGTATATCTGACAGACTTGCCTGCAAAGTGAGTTTTGCAGGTTTTCCCTGCGCTCGTGTGCTGCCGTTTCCTCCCACAGTCCAAAGACATGCATGTTTATGCACGGGCCTCTAAATTGAGAGTGAACTGCTGCCTGTCTGTGTGGATCTCTGTGTCAGCCTGGGATGGACTGGTGACCTGTCCAGCTGGGATATATTCCAGCAACCCAAAGTCCCTAACCAGTTAAGGAAATTGACGGATGGATATTCTTTAATGCAGTATAAAGTGTTAGTGGCTGATAGCAATATGTAAGTACTTTGATAATGAATTGCATAAGAGCCATGAACTAGGAGAAATCATTTTGAAAGTGAAAGTATCTGTCTGACATACAGCATCTCCAAATTGCCTAAATTAAATGTCATGACATTTGTGACTCGGTGCCAAAATGCTAATAGTGTGGTGGTAATTTGGCAGCATTATGACTGTTTTTGCTTTCATAGCATCTTCAGTTATGGGTAATGTTGTGTCTAGAGACTACTGTCTGCACTGCGGATGTGCTGTGAGCTAACGTTCGCTGTTCATGTCTCTCAACTGCAACGACCTCAACAAAGTTCCACTAGCAAGTTCAGGCCACAGTGATCATCTCCCAGCACCTTCTACAACGGGGGTGAGTTTTATTGGCCAATCACGGCACAGCGATACACCTGTTCACCTGACACAAACAATTAGCGGTTACCACGGTTTCTGTTTTGCCTGTTGGCCTTTGATGAAAACAATCCTCCCGTTGTCAGCTTTAACACCAACTTTACCTTTGCCTTGGACACGTCGTCTCGGTTCCCTCGGAGCTGCAGCCAGATCTGTCGAGATGTCCGGCTGCCGTGCGGCTGTCCCGTGTGGTCCAACAGACCGATAATGGTGAACGCCACTTTGAACACCTGCTCCACTCGAGGCTTGGCACATTTGAGCTCCTCTTCTTTCTCCTCCAGGACGGCGAACTCGTCCACGGTGAGCGGCTCCTGTTGCTGCCTAGCGGCCGACGCAGGGAGCCTGCTAGTCGGCTGCTCCGGGCACGTTAGCTCGGTGACTCGTCTCATTCCGAGGAGGGGCCGCGTTGTTGACATTCCGCCTCTCAGACTGACTGTCGCTCTTGACGACGACGCCTCAAAATTCAAACCTTTCGGCTCTGTGCGGAGCCTTCGACGCCTCTCATGGCCTCGTTTGGTTCGTACTCCGGAGCAACGCGGCGCCGTTTACACCGTGTAACGACATGGACACAGAGGTAGAGCTCAGCTAGGTGAAGAATTCGGAAGCCCCGAGTGACGTATACGGAAAGTCCCAGCGATTGCGTCATCAAAACACGACAGTCCAGTGTGCTCGCAGCCGCTGCGATGTTATCAGGACAGATGCTGTGAAAACAAAAACGCAGAGTGACTTCATTTCTTACGACATCGGAGTCGTCGATGCAGATTGTGTGAGATGAGCCTGTGAGTTGTGTACGATCCCTGATAGGTGTTTGAAAGAATTTCTGTGTAAATATGAGCAGCAGATGACTACTTGAAAGGGAGCGTGTGCAGGAGGGCATGGCCAGAAAGGGCAAGTGAACCCGAGACTGACGCCACGATGAGCTTCGCTGCAATTACCGCAATAAGTGGGTCTGGATTAGCAGCGAGGCTACGGCCATTTTAATCTGTGCTGCTTCTACTCAGCGAGGTTTTGGCTTTTTACTGCATGTCCTTCCACAGCACTTCTACGGGATGACTGTCAATCTCCAAGCAGGTTCAACCCATATTACGTGACTATTACGTGATTGTTACGTGACTATTACTCCGGCTGCATGTGACCGTAGATCCCATGTAGTTAACGTGGGCAAAGTTGCACAGTTACACATAACACACAGCACTTGTTGTCATTGTTGCTCTTTTTTTGTATGAGGGCAAATCTGGCCCAAGTCCCTGAAGATGGGACATATTTACTTACGGCTGGTCCGGTCATAGTTGCAGAATAAAAAAATATTTAAGAAAGTTGTGTGAGAGAAATTTCCCACAAATGAAAAATGCCCGTCCTGGTGACCAGATGCATCGTTTGAACTCTGCTCTGATTCCTGAGGATTAGACCATGGTCTCCCCAGGTTTCTGACCCTGTCTAGTCATGTGTATGTATGTTCTTCTGGGCTGATTTGCACTGACTCATTCCTTTGTTCTTTTGTGTGAACAGCTGCTGAGCTGACTGGTTAAAATGCACACAGCCTGCAAAAACTGGTTAATCTGGTTTCCCACTCCAGTGATTTGCTTTCTCTTTTGCGGAATAAACCTCACCATTAATATATAATTTCTAAGTTGCCCTTGCCTAAGTCCATCCAAGACGTGAAATACTGATACTGTGTGAAAGCCCATGTTGTCTCAGACCTGTAAGATACCTTTTCACCTCACCATGTGATGCACAGCAATTGGCCTTCTCTGACATGGAATATCTTCACCATTATTGTTATGTGTCACAAGTGACATTGTTAGCACCTCTCCACATTAAAATAAGAAACAAAAAAGAACCAAAAGTTGCATACTAAAAGTTTAAGGGCTTGTGAATAGACAATATATTTGATCAACTTATGTACAAAGCAGAATGCTGACATATCTAAGGTTGACAGATCAGATGTATAGAACAATCATCATCTACTTGACAATTTTTATATGTTTGTACACTTAAGACACCTCATAAGCTTTTAAAGTCAAAAGTGTTATAAATGGTTTTTGTGATATCGCTTCCAAAAACCTACAAGAAATCAATTAAATTATTAACACGTATGTAATACTTAACTTAAAGTATAATAACACAATGTTAACTTTCTCTTTCACAAGTGGAAATCCTGCATTTATAGTCATTAGTATAAGTAGTATTATTGACAAAATGTCCCTAAAATGATTTCAGTAATGTCCCCTACAACATCTTACCAGGTTTTTAAACTGATGCATCAATGTGCCAATAGAATTTTATAGTTCTACCTGCTTTTGGTGCTGCTCAGTGCCAGGGTTCTAGGTGGTGTCCCCTCACAGCTAGAAGTCCGTGGATTCACATATCCAGCTGGCGGCTTTTCTGGGTGGAGTTTGCATGTTCTCCCAGTGCTCATGTGGGTTTCCTCCGGGTACCCCGGTTTCCTCCCACTGTCCACTGTTATGCTAATTGGTGACCCATAATTTGCCCTTCGGTGTGAATTGTTGTCTGTCTGTGAGATAAACTAGTGACGTGTCCAGGATGGACCCCACCGCTCACCCTACACAGGAAAGATAGTTAAAGATAATCGATGGATGGGATAAATAACGGCCAATTTATGGTTTATTCCACTTAAAAGTGACACAAGATACATCTGTAATGCTGTAAGATGAATAACAGTAAAGAAGGAATGTAGACCAGCAGGTTTTGGAATTGTCTCTAATCCTAGTACTTTGCAAAACAGAGTGAAGTTTAAACAGTGCTTAAACAGGTCAAATGTAACTAGGGGTCTCAACTGTCATAAGCAAGCAAAAATTAGATGTTACTGATTTAACCTAATGATATATGTTCCAATACAGTAATTGTACATTTATTGTGTGAATCTACTTAATTAATTTGTTTCCACGTCTGCTGAAAAGTAAGACATTTTGGAATCCAACATGTTGCTGCTTGCCTTACATAATTATCCTGTATTTAATTTAAAAGCCTCAATTTTGAATGTGGTCAAAAACCCATGTTACCTGACAGTATCCGTTTGTTTAAATGATGAGGTGCGAATAACATTTTTTATAGCCATAAAGCCATTTCTTAAAACCCTTTGTAGGCTGTGAATGTTTTATGGGTTGTCATCATTCATGTTTTTTTTATAATAAATAAAAAGATTAGTTAAGTGTAACAAATTGAACACCAATGGATGTGGCAAGAGTGTGATGCAAAACACACATCTCAGTGAAGGGGTGACTGACTTAACATTTACATTTTGTCATTGGACTTTTTGTACAGAAAGTTACAAGTGTGAAACACACACAGCATGAGACACTGGTTGGAGTTTCAGTGTGTTGCTCAAGGAAACATGTAAACAGGAAAAGCCAGGGTTCGAGAGTGAAGTTTTCCCCTTATCACTGCATTATTTACAGGTGTGCTATTCTTATTACAGCATGTCAGAAGACCTTCTATGGTAATACTAGAGTAAGAAAGCTGAAATTATTAAATTAAATTCAAAGGAATCAAATTCCACTCTTCTTTTATGAGAAAATCAAGCTTTCACGTTTAGGAAAGGTTCAGAAAATATAAATTGTAAAAGGAATCAGGAGTTTCACAAGGCTCCGCGTTAGGACCAATACTTTTTACTCTATATATTTCTCCTCTAGGCAACGTTAGAAAACACTCCACTAAATTTCCATTGCTATGCTGATACGCTGATGACACACAGTTATATCTATCTATGAAACTTTATGAAACAAATAGATTATTCAAACTACAAGCATGTCTAAAAGACAAGGGACTGGATGACCTATAATTTCCTTCTTCTAAACTCGGATAAAATGGAAGTTATTGTGTTTGAGCCTAAAAATCTCAGAAACTTATTGTCCAGATGTTGTTTAGATGACATAACTCTGGCCCCCAGTAGTACTGCAAGGAATCTCGGAGTCACTTTTGACCAGGATTTGTCACTTACCTCACACATAAAACAAATCTCTAGAACAGCCTTCTTCCACCTAAGAAACCTTGCCAAAATTAGGAGCATCCTGTCCCAAAGCAATGCTGAAAAACTGGTCCATGCATTTGTTACTTCTAGATTGGACTACTGTAATTGTCTACTTAGCCCCAGTAACTCCCTAAAAAGCCCTTCAATTAATCCAAAATTCTGCAGCAAGATTGCTGACTGGGATTGGTAAGAGAGATCATATTTCACCTTCTTCAGCTTCTCTCCATTGGCTTCCCATTAATTGTAGAATAGAATTTAAAACCCTTCTTCTTACCTATAAAGCTCTAAACGGTCAAGCTCCATCATACCTAAGAGATCTCGTAGTACCATATCATTCTAATAGACCACTTCGGTCCCAAAATGCAGGCCTACTTGTAGTTCCCAGAATTTCTAAAAGTAGAATGGGAGGCAGAGCCTTTAGCTATCAAGCTCCTCTCCTGTGGAACCAGCTCCCAGTCCAGATTCGGGAAGCAGACACCCTCCCTATTTTTAAGACTAGGCTCAAAACCTTCCTCTTTGATAAAGCTTATA
Organism: Channa striata; assembly: GCA_033026295.1. Taxonomy (NCBI): domain Eukaryota; kingdom Metazoa; phylum Chordata; class Actinopteri; order Anabantiformes; family Channidae; genus Channa; species Channa striata. Next base: position 7,007,654 of record CM065176.1, on the reverse strand, counting down.
GTTGGTTATAGTAATGCTGCTATAGGCTTAGACTGCTGGGGGACTCTGCACTGTGCCATTTCCTCTTCACTTCATTCTCTCCTCTCACCCCACATTTATATGTCACCACTATATGACAATAACTCTGTGTCTTCTTTGTCCCGTAGTTGCGCTTCTCTCTCTCTGTCTCCCTCCGTCTGTCCCTGTCTTCAAGTGTCCCCGGCTGTGTGTCTTCCAGCTACTGGTCCTACCAACCTGCCCAATGTTTGCTGTTGCTTTTGTTGCTCTGTTTCTCTCTCCACTTTCCATTCACCCCAACCGGTCAAGGCAGATGGTCGCCCACCCTGAGCCTGTTTTTTTTTTTGAAGGTTTCTTCCATTAAAAGGTTTTCCTTTCCACTGTTGCCTATAGCTGCTCAAAGGGGATTTGTTGGGTTTTGTCTAAATGTCTGTATAGTCTTGACTTCATTATATAAAGTGCCTTGAGATAACTTTGTTAAAGTTGGCACCATATAAATAAATAAATTTGAACGTTGAAGTTGAATCAGCCTGCTCCTAACAAATAGTTTTATTGTCAAAACATATAGAGTTCTGAATATTTTGCAGTAAAGAACTTCTAATGGACTGTATTTTGGGAGCAAGATTGGTGGGTTCAGAACACTTGAGACAGATTAACGTATGAAACATATTTACATTTTTTTTTCATTCTAAACACAATTATTGAACCTACATTTGTAGTAAGGAGAGACTCTCTAACTTGACACTCTAACCAGAAGTTACACTCATGGGATAAAGATTCATGCTTTAATATAGTTTAAGTGACAGAAACAAAAAACAAAAAAAGAGAAGTGAACAAGTGGCCACCACCAAGTACCACCAGTTACACAGCAATGTCTAGTTAGGGTTTGCCACTGTTAGCCACCATTATCTTCTGGTCACACCACATCAAAAAGACTGTATCAGCAAAACCCCTGATGGTACTGACTTGACAAAAGGTGCATTATTAGTCACGAATCTAAGTTTTCATTTTCAAAAGTTTCACCGTCTTATTTTTAAAGGAAAGGGTGGGAGGGTTAGTGAAACTCTGCAGTTGCCAGGCTGGTGCGTGTCATCCCACATGGTTTAACATTCAGGTACAATCGAAAATTCATCTTTTGTTTGTGAAGCTCCGTCCTCCACTAAATACAATCAGACTTCCGAGGCTCATCATCATCTAAACACGCACCTACACTTAAACTAGACCCACACATACAAGGCTTCACCCACCTTTTTCCAGCCTTATCATCACTTATGAAACTTTGGTTCATGGGAACATTTGACCCTCAAAAGATTAAACTGCTGATGTTTCCCTCACAGGATATTTTGACTTATCATAGTGGGAAAAACACAGGTGTTATTAATAACATTTTTTGTTCTATTCAACTGTCCCAAAAAAACACATGACAGTGAACCAACATTACAGGGATCCTGATAGTGAAGTGAAATTTAGCCAGTGTACTTTTTACCATTTGTGCATTATTAAAACTGGTACTTTTCCTAGGCTACAAGAAAGCTGAAAACATCTGAAGCTTCCACTTATTGTACTGTTAAAAATATAGTTTGTAAGAAGACTGTACGGAGGAAACCCACACAAACACGGGGAGGACGTGCAAACTCCACATAGAAAGAAAATATATTTTGTTACAAGTACAATAAATTGGCCCATAACCCATTTTCTATCCTTTTAGTTTTGCACAAGTATTAGTACAAAACTTTTATTCATTAAAGGGCGACTTCACCACTTTTTAACTTGATTTCTGTGCCTTTAGGGTATAAATATGTGCCTTTAAACTTGCCTCTGACTTCCCTTTATGAAAATATTTCTGTGCTTCTAGCTGAAACACTCCTCCAGATGACATCTGTGGGGGAAATTTTGTAAATTTAGTCACATGGAGAGATAATTAGAAAACAGATGGACTCATCAATGAGATCACGAGGTGGAGAAGAAGCCACAGGGAGCAACACATATAGAGGCCTGCTTAGGATCACCTTAGGTACTTTGTTGTGATATGGCCCAAAGGAACGTAAGAGACAGTGGGCTTGGGGTCATAAGATCTGCAAATAAGATACCACAAAACGCTTTTTTGGTTTTCACACTTAACGAACAAATGGCTTTAAAGAGAAGATGAATGATGACTGACCACTTTATGTTAAATGTTTTTCTACATTTGTGTTCTTGTGAGGCGGTGCCTTTGTTGGGTTGAATTATAAGTAGAAAGTTTAGTTTGAAAGTTACAAGCTACAAGCAGACATTAACAGCTGTGTGCTCTCCTCCGTGCCGGCATGTTTTAAAGTGAGAGGGTTCATCACGTTGTCTTCATTCTTTATCTTCAGTTCTTCAAAGATCTAGCCTATCCTTTCCTTTAAGCAGATAGTGAATTTTAAATGAGCCGATGTGCTGTGTTGATGGCTGGTTTGAGGATGCCTCTAGTTTTCTGTTGCGTTAGTGGCCGTGTTTTAACTTTCTGTCATGATAATGAAAAGCATGTGCTGCTCTTATAGTAGGTCAGTAGAGGAGTACCTTACATTTGTTAGTATGGCTTTGCGAGTTAATCTTTTGCAGCAAGTTGTTCATGTATTTGTCCAGACTCTTTTAAAAAAGTACTTTATTTTGCTATAGTGATTTGATTTCTACAGGAAGTGTCTCTTTTTCTTCCTCTTTATCCCATTCCATCTTTATCAAACTGGAATGATTTTACAACTGTTCAGCCAAACAAAAATGCAGGTAACCCCTGTAGCAGACACAGGTAAACGCACCACGTACCTCACAAGATGAACACAACATGAGGTATCATCAAACTCTCTGTTGTTTACATTTATTTATTAACAATTGAATGGATTCTACAACCTAATCCAGTGAAAATATCATGGGTAGTAAAGAGTGTCTGGTTAAAAAAAGTAAAACATCGAGTCCCTGTCCAAGTAGTTAATAAACTACACAAACAGTGTTTTCCCACTGTCTATGTTATGACAACACAGAGTCTGATTATTGTCACAGAGACATTTTCAATAAACATTTTCCATATCCGTATGTGCTGCCGTTATACTCTCTACAGGAAGCTGAATCTTGCATCACTGCTGTTCAGTGCCTCAGAAGATGGCAGCCTGATGAACGGTGAATTGTGGTGAAACCTCTTGAACTTGTCCACTCTTCTAATCATTTAAAAAACCAAAATAAACCAGCTGCGACCATCTTGGTAAACTGAATGAGTCCTTTCCATTTAAAATGGCTGCAAAGACCTAGAAGGTCATTGCTTTGTGGAAAATAAAGGTCTTAGACTTTTTTTCTCATTTCCTACATTATTTTTAGCTCTTCTCCTTGGAAACGAGTCTGATAAAAAATAGATTTCTATTAGATAAATAAAGGATGGGTTTATGGATTTAGCGATGGATTTAGATGAAGTATCATATAAATTTTAGGCTTTTAACATGAGTGATGCTTTTAGATCTCAAGACTGCCAGAGAGAATATGCGTCCACGTATGGTAGAGGGCTGAGCAAAAGCAAAACACAAAAACCAGATAGTAAATAATACGTGATTCATGAACAAATTATTAATGACCAAATAACATGTCTTTTGATATATGAAAAAAATCTATAGTGAGTTGTCATGTGGACATAATATTCCAGTCGTGCAGGGCAGGCCAGTGTCCACAGACGTTCCACCATCATCAGCCGCTAGATGGCGCTGTAAGCTTCAGAATGGCAGCTTGGCACTGGGCTTTCTTCTGTCCGTGTTCCCCGATGACACAGAGTAATATCGACTTAAAGATATTTCAAATCAATATTTTTCATTATTTGGGATCCAGACGAAACAGCAAAGGAATATTGTCTTTATTAAAGTTCATTGTATTCTATTATGTTGAGAAAGAGGGAGACGAAAGACAGAGACACAGGTGACAGCAATATCCACAGTTAGACTGTTGTACTGTACTGCTTTGTTGACACGGTTGAAGTGATGTGTTGTGTTGTGCTGTCAGTCCGTGGAATTTTTCAAAGCTGTCGGTACATTTGTGCTGAATAGATTATTTTCTGGACAGATAGACAAACGCATGACAGGAAAGTGTCTCATTTCTTCATCATTGAGACTCATTGTGAGTCTAAAGGAAAATATTTGATGGCCCTAAAAACAAAAATCAGATTCAGATTAATTTGTCAAGCAGTGTCAATCCTAAATGTTAAACAGTCAGGAGTGGAAAAAAGGACCACCAATAAGAGAGAAACCAGTGGGTCCGTGTTTCACCAGGGGGCTCCACAATGCAGCCAGAGATGTGTGTGTGTGTGTTCCTGTAGAGACTACTTAGTGAGGACCAAATTTTGTTTTTTACCAACAGAGTGAGGACATGTTTGGGTAGTGAGGACATTTTAGCTCGTCCTAACAACTTTAAAAAACTTTAAATGGGATTTTGGAGGGTCAAGACTGGGTTTTAGGGTCAAGGTTAGACTTAGGTTTTGGTTAGGGGAAGAGGCTATCAATTGCATTATATCAGTGAGTGTCCTCACAAGTGTGGAGGTACAAATGTGTGTGTGTGTGTGTGAGAACATCTGTGGCTGCCACCTGTGATGTGAAAGGGAGGCTGACCTGCGACACATGCTCCTCTCTTAGAGTCACATGAGTGGCTGTGTGTGTCTGTGTGTGTGTGTCTGTGTGTGAAAGAGGCAGAGACAGACAGACTACTGCATCTTGGGAAACACAGAAGTGGGGGTTGAATTTCCGAGTGATGGTTTGAATATCCAAACGAACATGCAAGCAAATGCCTGTAAGGCAGAATTAGGTCTTAGATCTTCATAAATAATTACTTACATTTTGGTTTCACTTGAAAATAAATCCAAAAAGCAAATATAACCCAAGAGAAAAACATTAAAGACAGCCCAGAGGAAGCTGACATTATTTATTTGTATGGGAATAAACCTTTTAAGCAAAACACTTGGAACCTCACCAATCATGTCCACTCACTGCAGTTTCACTGTCCCAGTTCGAATGTCCACAGGAAGAATTTGAGAAGCAGCCTGTCTTCAGTTCATATTGCAGCACTGGTCACGTTTTTCTATCTGATTTATCGCACAGAATTCTTATTTGCAGTTCATTTACTTGATTTGCATTTGCTTTGACTGTATTAACTTCAGGACGCCATCTTTAATTTGTACCTGCATGTCTGTGTCCATAACATCAGCATGAGAAGCATTTCTGCAAACGTTCTGAATCTGCACAAACCTTGGGGGAGATTTTGCATATGCAGAACTCCGGCTTTAGAGAGAACATTGAAGGTGCTGGTTCTTGTGCAGCTGTGTTGTTGTCACCTAACCAGCCATGTCCAATCATATTCATACAGGTGTAGAATGTGCACATTATAATCTGACTTATGTTGATGTTGTCTGCAGCTGCAGTTCCCTCCACCAGCAGCATTGTAACCAAAGAGAACGTCAAACCCTCTGCAGCTTTGTTTAGTTTTAATTGTCTTCTGCTGAGGTGACGTAAGCTCTGGTCCATTTGGATCCACCTGGGGATTAGACATACTGGCAGACTCACTCAACCAGAGACCCGAGGCAGTAAAAATAGACTAAACCTGACTCGACTGAACACAATCTTTCTCCTCTGTCGTGATATACGTGTGGCTTTTATTCGACACACCGGGTGAATTGATTTTGAGTCTTGAGCTACTTCAAGGTTTATTCCCAAAAGTCGCATATTGAGGCTTTAAACAGGTATTGCAGAACAAGCAAAGAAAAAACATTTACATTTCTGCAGTGGACATGAGACTAAAAAAATGGTCACTGTACATTATGTAATTATGGGTTTTGTAGAATCGTTCAATTTAAACGTTTTTAACGATAGCGTTTGTTCTCCCATGTTTGGAACATGAAAAAAAGACGAACTGGCTTGCAGTGCTTGTCCCAATCACGGATGTATAATTACAAATGGAAACGATATTGAAACATGGCAACTGAGGGCAGGACCCATAGTCCGAATGTTCTCAGTTATGACAAAAAGGAAACAAAGACAAAAACACTTTATGTGATGCACTTTATCGTAGAAAATACTGTTCACACTCTTTATCCTAACTTTGCAATTAAGTCACAGAAGCAGAAATGTCATGACTTAACACAAAACTGTCCGAGAGACAGAAGGACACAAAGGAATGAGGAGATGATGCATATGTGAGCAGGAAGAGAAGACAAAGAGAGGAAAAAGCAAAATGTGTTGTGCAGGACTGTGGCATGTGGTGCGGTTTCTGGGCCTCATGGTGGGAGAATCATAGGTAACACAAACGCTCACACACAAATACTCAACCACACCCGCCCACTTAACAAATTTATTTATGTACAGCTCAGCTAAAGCCTCCCACCCCTCCGAACACAGAGACACACTGGCTTTTCCCTGCCTCCCTGTTTCCCTTCGTTCTCTCCTCCTCCTCCCTTCCGTATCCCTCTTTCTCTTGCAGGTCATGGGAGATAGCGAAGAGATAAATATCGCTGACAATAAAAGGCCTGCATCATGAATAATAAAACAGCCGTAATCTCGACCAGTGATTTATACATCTACAGACTCTGATGGCCGCTCACACACACACACACACGCGCTCACACACACTCACAGGCGGCGAGTCACACATTGAGCACTGTTAAATTGAGATGAATGGTGATGCAGAATGTGGGACTGGTGTCGGACACACACGCAGACAGACACCCACCCACACGTGCTAAAGAAGAACACAAGAGATTCATGCTGAAAATATGGAGACGCGGGAAAAGACGCACTCACACTGGTTCAGCGGTGGGTGAGAAGACAGATACAGGCGAGATTACGGGAGAAAAAGGAGAAAAAGGACGAATCCTCGGCAGTGCACTTTGGTCCAGGACGAGAGGCCACTAAGACGGATCCCCATCACCTCACTTCATGTTCACAGCTCTTGGATGACACAGAATAACTAATGTGAAGTGCAACAGTGGATCTTCTTCTAGAATGATTGAGGCTAAACGAACCAAAGTGTGATCGCAGCCTCACACTCCTGATGAGCTAAAAGCAGGGAAAACTCTAATGCCTCCGAACTTCTTGATTTATTCGTAACCCAATTAACAGGAGCACATGTTGTAAATAGACAGAAACTGTAGTTGGGCTTCAGCCATTCGTTTTTATGAAATTCTTAAAGATCTTATAAAGTTATGAAACAAACATCAACTTGCTGTTTTTGCCACGGTTTTAACATTTTTCACAGTTTGAAGTTCGACTGGCACTATTTTAAAATACATCGTCCTGTTTCATGATACATATTATGGCTCTTTAAGTTATTTCAAATGAGACCGAGTGATGTTTAAGCTGCCCAGCCATGAAATGACATGATGCGCTCAGATGCTTACAGGATGGGTTACGGAGTTGTATGGAGCGTAGCTTCTGTGTCCTTTGAACATTAACCCGAACATTTCTTTTTTGAACAAGCAAAGCTGTGAACTTAGTGTCTTTCTGCTCAAACTGAGACACAATCCTTCCGTTGGGAAACATCTTGTGTTTGTCTCAGTTGTGCAACTTCTTCCCACTCACGTCCCGGATCAAACTTTATTTTATACTCCTCAGTACAGACTAATTACTGCCTTACTATCTATCTTCAGAAGCAGCCACAGCACAGATTCAGACGCAGAGATTATGCAGTATTTATCACCTTTATTACATTTGTTATTGCTGGGGTGAACGCGGAGGCTTAACCGCCAGCCAATCGGAGGAAGCTTTGATAAATGATGGAAATCTGATCTTGATAAATTCTGAAACAGTCTGACGAAGGACAACGGGCAACACGGATAAAATACACTTAGCATTCATAAAAAGGAGAGAAAAAAAGGCCATAATATTAACTTATTAAAATACGAGATACATTTGGACAGAAACCCACGTGATGTGAAACTTTGATTTCGGTTCTTTGGCTGCAAATCCGGAAGGTGTGTCTCACTCCACTAATTTGTTCTTTCAGTATTGTGTTGCTACAGTAGAATGTCATTAATTAAATGGGGCATTGAAACGCTAAAGAGCAGCTTCACATCAGAAGACGTAAGGAATGAGCTGTTAGCAGAGAGTGATGCTTCAAACAAGCTGCATTAGCTGTTTTTCTTTCTTTCGTTTGAAAGAAGAGAAAACAAGCTGTTAACAGAACACCGAACGGGATCTAAGCCGATATGGTTCATTTGTTTAATTGTCATTCACCAAGCCGAGCAACGTTAGAACTATCTCGGATTCATATAAAAGCCCAATTTTCACTCCACTTTCTGCTTTAGATGTACAGCATGTTGGTATTTAGCTGCTGGAGGTTGGATACATTAGGATTCTAGTTCCTTTTTGACTCAATACAACTAATGACATAAGCCCATAGACCAAACCCAAACAGTAAAGTTGTGTAGAACCGAACCAGAACTGTTGGGTCTTACTATGAGCAACATTGATCACATTACACACGATCTATTGTAAAAGCAAGAGCATTAATAGCAGTTTTACTTAGATTTATTCCGCCTTGGTTATTGTAAAAATACTGCAGCAGTCTAAGTGATTCACATGAGAATGTGCCTTAAGTAGGACATTTCCTTAGGTGCTGTCCTTAAAGAGCGAGGCCCTCGCCCTTTACTTTAGCGGGACCATTTTATCCTTAGACCGATTTATTTCCCCAAAGTTCAGCAGGAAATATCGTACTTTTCCCCATCAGGCTTGTTTTACTACTTGTATTACTTACAAACCATAAAAATTTACTAATGATACATAATACATTTTTAATTGACTAACTAGTTAACAAGTTGTACAATGTAATGACAAGCAGGTTCAGGAAAAGCTTTTTCCCCGCAGCTGTTACCTTGCTGAACTCGGCCCCCGCTAACCCCCCCTCCCCAGACACCATTACACTGACCAACTTTACTTTGCACAGCCCATGACTTGCCATTATATATATATATATACTGTTAATAGCACTGCACTACTCATAATTGTTGATCATACCACACTACTGTGTATTACTGTAAGTATTCACAATTGCACTCTTCATAACTGCCGCATATATTGGATATAATAGCCTCCCTAATCGCGCTGTCCATAACAAGTTGCACAAATGTACATAACCTTCTCAAACCATTGTGTACAATATGCCATTGTATATAACCCATTTTGTGTGTGCTTTTTATTTTGGCTGTTTATTCATACCCATCCAATATCGTAGCCATGTACATATGTCAATTATTTTGCCCTGCTACTAATGCACTTCTGGTTAGATGCCAACTGTATTTTGTTTCATTTGACAATAAAGTTGAATTTAATCTAATGAGTGTGACCAGCTGCAACATTGAAACTCTTCTTAGGTTATTTGCCCAAAATATAGTTTAATAACAAAACTGTTTATTGAGGTGGTATGATGAATACTTAGACTTAAATATATTTAATTTGATAAAAATATAATGTATTTCTTGTAATTTTGATTGTATTTCATGTCAAAGGTAACACATAAATGTTGGAGTGAATGTCGTTTACATTTCTGATTAGTTTTATTAGGTATAGGGTTAATGAACAGAGTGCTGCATACCATGTTAGTAATCTTTGTTGAGTGTTCAATAGGATACAAGTCTGTTGTGTGTTTCAATTTTTAGAGAGACTCAGATGCATCTTTAAAATGGGCTGAAAGCTGCACTTGTAATGACTGATAATGTTGCATTTTACTGCCGTATGTGTTTATGTCTGCAGAGGGAGCGTGTCACACAAATTGAATGTATTACACCCCGATCTTAACATAACTTAATACTCAGTCCACATCTCTGTGTATTACTATATGTCTAATATTTTCCCCACTTTTGTCCTGTCTGCAGAAGCATGATGAGAAATAACCGTGGGTCAAAACATTTTCAATGAAAGATCTGTCAGCCATGTGATCTGAGTTTCTGCTGAATCCATCAGGTTAATTCACCAATTTATTGTACTTGTCATGACATTTGGTTGGAAGACATAGAACAAAACACAATTCAGACAAAAGAAAAAAACTTCAATAGATTCAATAAAACACACAACATTTCACTACCACTTTTAACACGCCTCGGTTTATAATAGCTAATGTGGAGTAAACAACAAAATGTTGAATGTCACTGTTAAATACAAAGTTGTCACAGAGGCACTAAATGCTGCATGAATTTATCAAACACTGAATAATGAGTTGTGGAGTCTTTCAACCTTCTGTTTTTGAATACTACAGATGACGCTGACAGCTGGGAATATGTTGTATTTATTGATATTGTTCAGTCTGGCGGGCCAGGTTTTTCAAACCCCACTGAAAACCCTTTTCTAAGCCTTTTCCCTAAACTCCTCTCATTGGTTTAGGATGGGAGATGCTCAGTATCAAAAGAGTAAATGACGACAAACCCACCGCTCTGATGTCTGTGCTCATCTGATCCTTCCAGCATGACATCACAAGCTCCGGCCAGACCCCCTGCAGTTTGCCTCCGGGGCAAACATGTCAGTTAACACTGGGTCGCGTTACATCCTGAAACACCCAGACAGCCTTGGGGCATGCACCAATCAGGCATTACATTATGACCACCCGTGCATTTTATTGCATTCCAACACTTGAATAGGGAGGCCAAAACATTAGAACCACCTCTTCTTATTTTGCACTCCACTACCATCTACATAGTAGAATTATCACATTTATGACAGTTTTTACCCTCAAAACTGAGAGATTATAACTTTGCAAAAGTAGAATTCATGGCAGATCTGCTGTATTGTCACCACTAAACTAACCTGTAGTTGTGCTTCTCCCTCTCTGTCTCCCTCTCTCTGTCCCTGTCTTCAGTGTCCCCGGCTTTGGAGCTGTGTGTCTTCCAGTGCGCTGCTACTGGTCCTACCAACCTGCCCAATGTTTTCCTCTGACCCCAACCGGTCAAGGCAGACGGCCGCACACCCCGAGCCTGGTTCTGCTGGAGGTTTCTTCTGTTAAATTGAGTCTTTCCTCTCTTGCTCAAGGGGGATTTGTTGGGTTTCTTTAAATGTCTGTATAGTCTTGACTTTATTTTGCAAAGTGCCTTAAGCCTAAAGTTGAATTCAAAATTTAATTCTGCTGTGATCATAATGTTGTTTCTTTGTTGTGGTGGATTTTTTCTGTTAAAATGATCATTCCAGAAAGTCTTTCCCAGCTCTGTGTCACTGGCATCCTGACCAACAAGACACACCAGGTGAGGATGGGGAACTTTAATGTTCACCAGGGACTTCTTGACTGTCAGGCTCCTAAAGTTCTTGGATGACACAACCAAGGTTTAGATGGGGCTCCCCTCATCATATCCCCCAGCCCTGACCCAGTGTTGGAAACTTTCAAAGTCTTGGCGTCCAACATCTCCCAAGACTTAGTGGGAGAATATCATCTACTGTGTCTTTAGAGGATGTTCTTCCTTCCACTGAAGATGGTGATCCAGATGTAAACTCCCTGTATGCATCAGCATAAAGCCAACTATGATTCTGATTCTGAAAATGTAATATCACGTATTTCTGGGCTCCAGCCGTGTTTCCATTTTTACAATTAACATGAAATGAGAGTTGATGGCTGAGACAGACAGGTGAACTGCCCAGGGTGCACTCGTCCACTGACAGCTGGGACAGGCTCCACCTTCCCAAAACCCTGAACACAATAAGCCGTTACAGATAATGGATGGATGAAATTTTGTGGGTTGTTCGCAAATACCAAAAACCACAGTCAATCTAATCGGATCAGCTTTTTATTTAAAAAATCTAAATTCATAACACATCAAGGATGTTTTCCCTTAACATTTTAAATATTAATTAGGAAATTGTTTCTTTTTTAAATATACGTTTTTAACCCTCATGACAAAACCTGGGAAGGTAAGGAAGCACATGGTTCATGAGCTGTGTCGCAGTCACTACAAACACTAAAGTTTATGTCTTACCCAAGTTTATTAGACTCATGTCTCAACGCATGGCTTTTAATGAATTACTAAATCATTGCAAAAATTCAATGCAGTCTGTAGGCACCTTTGGACATCACCTCCACCATCATCATAGAACACCAAATAAGGGAATATGTTTTTTGGAAGAATGGTGTTTTCACCCTCCAGTCAAGTCAAGGCCAAGATACACTGAAGCTGTTCTGCTGGCACAAGGTGGTCACACACTTTATGTGGGTTTTTCATTTGACTTGTCATCTAGGCAAATATTTTCCAAATAATTTCTCAATGAAAGCAATGTAAGGAATGTTCAAAACATATTCTTTGAGATAGAAGTCTTTTTTTTAACCTAATCCAATACTGCAGATTTATTGAAACGGTTCACATGTATCAAGCAGGTTTTCAGGTTGCTGTTCATTGGATGTTTGTAGATACAAAAATAGACCAATAATGCAAATTTGCCTCTAATTCTATAGAGTGCAAATCACACAAATTGTATCTTGCATTAAGCTCAGTGAGATCATTTCTTAAGCTGCGCAGGAAATGACAGCTTCTTTTCACTCTCACCCACTTACGGCCTTTATTCTGCTTGCTTTCCTCCTCCTCCTCTGTCTCCTCCTCCTCCTCCTCCTCTTATCCTTCTCCTCACAAGCTGGAAAGAGACGAGAAAGGAGGTATTAAAGCAAAAGACAGGAGAAAACATACAGAATGGTAAAGATGTGACAGGAAATACAAAGAGATTAATTATGTGAATCTGCGGCACAAGAGCGAAACTGAGGAGTGATCCAAGGATAACAGACACCTGAGGTTTGAATGACAAATACATTTATTCACAAATATCAAATACATTGAGCAAAACGGAGATAAATTTGCCTCGTGGCTCTTCTTGTCTGTCTCCTTTTCTTCTTGCATTTGTCTGCAGGCCAGCGATAGGAGCCTCCCCCTTTCTTCTTCTTCTCTTCCTCCACCCTGCTCCTGATCTTCCTCATGGAGCTCCTCCTCTTCACCTGCATTTTTTGTCCTTTCTAAGTCTAAACCTTGATGTCTTTTATCCACTTGCTTTTTAAGCTTCATCTTCTCTAGTGCACCATTGTTCTCTTCATCTCCCTCTCTCCTCCTCCTCGTCTTCCTCTCTCTGCCCTCCCACTGGGTGATCTGTCGCAGACATGCCTGTTCTATGCTACAACCCATTTAGGGTCCTGCTGCTGTAGCCACCAGGTAATTGGAGCTGGAGCCAGGACCAGCACAGAGATCATGGGACATGGGGGTTGAGTGTGTGTGTGTGTGTGTGTGTGTGTGTGTGTGTGTGTGTGTGTGTGTGCATGCAGAGCCAAAGGAAGAAAGAGAAAACAGAGGGAATGAAGGGAAAAAAAACAAGACAGAAGAGAGACAAATGTAGTGACACACACTAACCATGTGTGTAGTTGATTGAAGGCCGCTGCGGCTCGCCAACATGCTTTCTGCTCCAACTGCAGTGTTCGGGTGAAGGACGCTAAACGGAAAGAGGCAGAAAGCGTCACACACTGGTCAGCTGCTACACACAGGAGAGAGAGAGAGGAAAGGCAGACGAGTAGCAAAGTGAAACACACACACACACATTAAGGTCAGAAAGACATGCTTGAAATTCTCAACAAAATAAAGCAAATATTTACAATAAACCATTTCAACACGCTTAAAAAAATATGACATGAATACCCATTCACTGGTTTTATCGCTTAGATGATGAATCATCTGGTTTATAAAATGTCAAAAACAAATGCCAGGGCTCAAGGTGATGCCATTGAATAGCTTATTTTGTACGAGTCCTAATATTTGAATTAAATTAATATTTTTTTCCATTACAAGTTTACAGTAAATTAATGCTTTGAATATATAGAAACCTAAATCTATAAAATGAGGCTCCAATCCTGAAATTTTGACAAATTCAAACCACATACAAAACACAGAATATTTATTGCTCATTTTATTTATTTATTCTTTATTATATATTTTTATTATTTTTTCTGTCCATCTAAAATGTAAACAGTGAGCTGAAAGACACTAAAATGTTGCAGGCGCCATGATTCACTTTGGACACGTCACTGCGACGACCCCTTTCACCTCTCAGGACATACAGTCAGTCCTGATGGTTTCAATTGCCCTGTTAGTAAAGTCCATATATTCTAGACACGTGATATTTGATCAATGCCAAGAAAAGTGAGCTCAGCGTTTTATGCTAAACATATTTGGCTGTTGGTTGATTTGCGAAACATTATTTTGTTAAATGTTCACTATATAAAAAGTAAACAGTGTGCTTCCAAAAGATTAGCGTGTGATGGGAGTAGTTGTCTTGGAAAATTCAGCTGTTGACGTCCTTTTTTTCTTAGTTGACTAGACAGACGATGTTAGTGTCAGTGAAATGTCAGTGAAAGGAGCTGGCAAGGCGTGTTTGAAAATCACTCACATAAACTTGAGTTTGAATATTTTTAATAAAATAAAAACCATGCTGTTGTATTCGCTTGGTAAGGAGGCGTGCGGGTCTTGTTAGTTTTAGAAGAGTTACCGGTGTGTCGAGCTGTGGGCTTCAGGATCAGGAGTTATGGACTGATTTGCATGTGCACCCCTGAGTGATGTTGTGGGTCTGTGGATGTCCAGGATGAGATCATTTGGTTTTGTTTTGTGTTTGTGTCCACACCACCACTTGTAATAGAAGTTTATGTTTAACCTGTGCTATGTTTATAATAAATTCTATGTTGAGATATAAGGTATTAAAATGACACTGTGGCACTGTTGCCGTGGCCTATTAGGTGGAAATTGATTGAAAGACTTTTTCGTTTTTGTTAACTGAGAAAGTGCCGGAGCTTACCGTCTGGTGAATTAATGGCCATAGACAAAGAGTGTTTGAAAATCCCTCACATAAACTTGAGTTTAAATATTTTAAATAAAATACCGAGCTGTCACTGGGCTTAAACATTCAATCAGAGCTGCAGTCTGTGGGCAACTGCTTGTGTAGTATTCTGACTGCAAATCTAAAGCTGATTGAATGTTGAAACCATTGTATTTACACATTCAGACAATTAAAATACTACATATAGCTCGGTAATATAACATTTTCTATGAAAACAGTCTCAGATCAAATTGAATCAGGTTGAACTGTAGCTTTGGTTGGTTGGTGTTAAATGGGCAGCGGTGGGAACTCTGGTAGACCGTGTCCTTGCCGTTTGCACGCAGATTCATGTGAGAAGTTCAAATTCCAGAGAGGAGAAAACTCTTTTTAAAAACTCACAACAACACAACGTAAAGGCCAACAAACATGAAGACGGCGATAACTCACCCAGACATCACATTCCCCCTTTCCCCCCTACTTATTTCCCTCATCTGTTTTAGCCCCATTTTCCTCATCCACACTTCTCCTCTGTCTCCACCTCCCTCTTTTTCCCTCCCTCCTTCCCTCATTCCTTCTTTTGGTCTCCTCCTCCCTCATCTCCTCTCTAATGCGTCCATCCTTCTCTCGCTATTCAGCACAGTAGGGGAGAGCTGCATTTGAAGCTCATTAAATAAAGACCTACAGAGCTCGGTGGTGGTGTGTGTGTGTGTGTGTGTGTGTGTGTGGCCGCCTGGTTTCTCTTTACACATTAAGTATTTATGACATATAACTTCTAATATTTGTGTCTGCTGCGGGACATGCCGACAGATACCGAATGACATCTATCATAAAGTTTCTTTTAACAATGACCTTTTAAGACTTAGTATGAAACAAGTTTTTTGTAAATATGTACACATGTATGAATGCAAATTGAGTTGTCTCTGCTGCCTTAAATCACCATGTGCAAAATGTGACATTACCTGTTTTTATAAAGAAATAGGTGAGAGAAAAACCACAAAGCTCAGGCTGCATTCTGATTACCGGTATCACTGCATCCAAATGCAACGTCCCAGCACAGCAGGCACCGGCCAAAGGACTCAACCCTGTCTGAACCAACTCTAAATTTAACGCACCAGTTTGCACCTTTGGGGAATCAAGTTAGTAAATAGCATGAGGCTCGAAATCCAACTGTTCTGTTCTATCCCGCCTTCCCAGTTTGCAAAATTACATAATTATGTTGATTAACAATGCTGCAAAACTCAGCAGCGAAGCAGAAAAAAACTGCCATTCTCTTAAATGGTGATATTTCTGCAGTTGCTGCAAGGCTTTTGAATCTGCATTGGTAAAGTCGTTGTGTTTTGGCGATGCATTGAGCTGTCAGGGCCCCCGTACATCCTTATCACAAAAAAACGCTGCATTTTGACCTTGCATGTGACACGAGCTTGCTCTCAGAGCACAGCACCCTCTTCCGTGCACAACTTTCACTGGCTTCCTGGTTTGTCTCTTCTCGGGGCCACTGTCAGTCATAGTAAGTATTTATGACTCATTTGACACACTGACTGCTTCAGAAGCTAAAAACATTGTATGGACTGATCCTGGCGTAACACAAATCCTCGAGCTGAACTGAGTGTACAGATTCATCAGTGTCACACACACACAGGAGCTTTTTCAGCCACGCTGCTCTCCTCCAGTGTCTCAGACTTTTTTACATAGAGGTTCAGAGCTTAGTTAAGCGCCAAAAAGACTGCAGAAACAATTTTAATATGAGACGTCTGTTGCAGATAGGTACCTGCAGAGCTTCTTAACCAAATTAACTGTGGTTACTGAACTGAATGAAACAGTATTACTTGCCTACTAAAGCACATTTAAACAAAATACCCTTGTAGTGAACTGGGCAAAATGATTCACGTCAGCAAAGTTATTCAGAGTTTCAGAGCCGGTGCCAGTAAAGGCTACCACAGAGAGAACTTTGCAGAGTTGTAAATACTGAATGTGGTTTAAATTGGATCTTGATAAATATAGCATATTTCAAGTCACGTTTTGCCTCTCGTCTTGATCTCAGTTTCCTCGTTCTGGTCACCGGCAATGGGTGATAAACCACAAAATCTATCATCTCAATCGCCAGTGTGTCACACGTTTGTCGTGCAAACCAAGTTGCAATTCTGCTGAGCTTTTGTGTTTTTCTGTCCTGCTTGTCCCCAAAATACATTTAAATTCAGGTTTGAGTGTTTTAATGATTCAGGCCTCTTTTGTCGGAACATTACGCACAGTACACAGAGCCACAGTACATGGATAAAAACACATGAGAAACAATGCAGGATGAAAAACCAGCATATGCAGAGTCTGTGCAAGTCTGTGAGTGTTGAATTGTGTTTCAAAACTCTTCTGCCACAATTTATACTGCATTTATGTGGATACAAGAGCCACAGTGAAGTACAGGCTGACAATTGAATTTTCACCCGATGCAGGTAAAAAAGGAAACAGCTGTTTAAACACTAAACTAAATGGAGATTCAGGCAGGGCTGAATCTAAAGCATTTCCATGGTTTCAGCTGATTTGTTTAATCCTGTTCTATCTGCTTCATGTTCAGATGTGGCCCTTTGTGTTTGTGTTGGAACGTATGGACATGTATGGGGATCCACGTGCACACGTGTACGTCATTGCTCCTGTTTGTGTATGTGCACGTCTAGCAGTGAGAGTTGGGCGGTGGTGGTGGAGAGGAGGCAGGTGAGAAGCTAAGCTGACAAAGACGGACCGCTTCACTTCCCTGAGATGACGGTTCCATCGTTAATGACGTTACGCACATCCGGGGGGCCGACCGCACACAAACACACAGACCCACACCTACACGCTCACATTGCAGATGGCAGACAAATAAATATGTGCACACACATATGGCACCAGGAGTAAGGTCTGTTATTAAATAACTTAAAGCGACAAGGACCGCTCCACTTCCACGGGCTGATTTACACTGTAATCGCACCTACGTTACCAAGACGCACACACACCTCTCCATACCTGCAGCTACCAGATGTGCATATACGAGGAAGGAAGGTAGAGTGAGGCTTTACACTTAGTATGCTAATGTGTTAGCAGGATGTACTGAATAGGTGGAATGTTATTTTCAGGAATCAGGTGAAAAATGCAGTCCCCAGTCCTGCAAGCGGCAGTGGCTTTTGTCTTCATAGCTGAAGGTCTGCACTGCTGCTGGGATGATATGTTGGACTGTGGGTGTATTTGGTGTACGGCTCTTTGACAAACAAATCAGCTCCACTTGTCTCATTTAAAGCAATTTCTCTCATATTATGACTGTTACGAGCCTGTGTTGGCCACGAGGAGAAGGGAGTTACATAAAACCAGACGAAGAGATGAGATTTGTTCATTTTCTCATTCTTTTATTGCCAATTCAGAAGGTTTTAAACTGAACTTAAGGGAGAGTCCAGGCCAAAATAACAAACGAGCAGCTCTTTCCCGAACAGAAAGCCACAACAGTAAATAAACTGCACAAAAGGAAATTAAAAGAACAACAATAATGTAGGTTCCCAAAGAGTGGAGCAGATACAGAGAAGCAGGGAAACAGTTACAACGCAACAAGAAGCTCATTAACAAGATGACAACAAGTAAAGTCATGATAATTGTGGACTGATTTTATGCAAAGACACAGTCACTAATAGCTCAGAATATACATCATTTAGCCAAACAGTATGTTCAACATGAGGCCCGGACTCCAAAAAAAGGACCAAAATCTGAAAACCCCAAGTGCAGACGTGTCTCAGCGCATACGGCACTTTTTAAAATACACGCCTTCACTTTATGATTAAATAGTGCATTATAACCGTCCACAGGTCAGCATCTTACACAGTGTAGTCGAGAGTCTGGAGGAGTTTCGGCAGTGAGGGGAGCAGACAAAACTTTTAAATGTCTCATGATTTTTCAGCACTCTGTGTGAAATGTCTCTTATTGTCTGAGAACCCTCCTGCTAATTTTCACTGCACAAACTGAGAAAGTGTGACAACTCATGACTCATGACTCATGACCAAAATGATACGATGTCGGCTTGATAATTTTAAACACTCTAGTGCCTGCTGCACAACGTTTAATTAAACTAACCAGGAGCTTCGGTGTGTGTCGCTGCACATATATCTATATCACTATAAGGCCCCATTTGCACTTTTAGGTAACTGCCAGACATGCTGAAGGAAGAGTAACTTTACAATTTAACAGTTTAATTACAATAATTAACAGTTGGAAATAACAGCATGACGGCTGTAGCTCTGGGCTTCAGATCATTTCCAGTGAAAACCCGTTTCTGATGTCATGCTTTGCTACGTTACATTTGCATTTGCATTCATATTTAGTCATTTGGCAGACAGTTTTATCCAAAGTGACCTACTAGTGAGCTACAAAGTCAGGGAGAGGAAATTAAAGCAAAGTGCTGTGATTCTTATCGTGCATGAAATAAACACCAGATTTGCATGAATACTTGATAATGTCCCACTGATTTGTCTGCCCAATCAGCTCATATACTTCAGGTGGTCATCGGTGGGGACCAACTTTCCGACGAGGAAAGAACAAGTTGCTGTGACTAGTCCAAAACTTCGAGCTTGGGAATTTATGTGCACATTGATGTGTCTGTTTGTTTAACAAAACCTAAATTAAAAGAGACAGTGTAACTGGAGAGAGTTTTACACGGGTGCACCTCTACCAATTACAGCGACAAGAATATCACTGAACGCAGGTGCGAACGCATCGTCTCCATTGACCTTGTTCAAGCAGATGGGCAGCAGATGGCGCAAAAGACGGCCAATCTTGTCAACAAATCTTAAGTGACACCCTCCTACAGCGGGTTTCCTGTCTGTGCTACGTGGGAAGTCACAAAAATACGCAAAAAAATGTTTACTGTATCCAAAAAATATAGAAAACAAATATATATTCAGACTACTGCTGAGCAAACTTGTCACCTTATACTTCAGAGAGCCTGTCTTCAAAAACCAGTCCTTTGACCTCTAACAGGTCAAAGCTCTCCGGATCAGGACCTTCAGGACTCTGCGTCCGTCCACATCTTGACCTGTAACCTGAACGGACGGAAAGCAGCCGCTCTCCACGCCGCCTCCACTGGATGCTGATGCTGCTGTGGTACTTACAATCTTTCCCTCAGCCTCCTGTTTCATCTCATCATTTCACTCCTTGCTCTTCTGTGCTTTGATCTGATCCCATTCCCCCTTTTCTTTTCATCCCCCACAACGCTCTCACGTTCAGCTTGTTATTACTTTCTCTGTTTGTCTAACAGTTTTTTCCCTTCCCCGCTCACCTCCACCTCTCCTCTCTCTCATAACTCCTCCACGTTTTTTCCTTTCTCCTCTTCACACGAACCCATCAGTGTTCATCAGACCCCTCCTTCTCAATCTTGTCTTTTTCTCTCTGCTCCTCCCCATCCTCCTCCCTCTTCACTGCTGTTTCCCCGTTTCTCACGGATTTCATATTTTCAAAGTCAAATAGCCGTCGCTGGCATGCCAAACAGCACCAAAACACACGCGGGTCGACTCTTGCAGGTTGCCGTCTCACTTCAAATAAAAAAAGAAGAAATACAACACACAGGCTGTGATGCAGACAAGAGAGGGGGATACAATACAAACAGGATTTCAAATTGATCTTTCTCCTCCTGTACCTGCCTCCCTCTCTGCTCTGCAGCGGGAGACCAGGTGCTGGAGCAGGGAGATGCTTTAATTGTGTGGTGGGGTGAGATGAGAAGGGAATTCGAGTTGCAAGGGTGTGTTTTTCTTTGTGTGTGTGCTTCGGAGAGGCAGCAGCAGTAGCAGATAATTGGAGAGGCACACCTGGACACTGGTCACCTCTCAACCCGCCCCTGTGCCCTTCAAACCAGCGCTATTCACTCCTGCTGCATGCTGTATGTGTGTGTGTGAGTGTGTGTGTATGCGGTGAACTCCCTCTGCCCGTCCGGCCAGGGATTGCGTGTGTGCGGGGGTAACAGCAGGCTACTGTATGTGTTTGCCCATCTTTACTGTTTCTAGCCGTCCATCTTCGGTGTGTGTGTGTGTGAGAGAGAGAGATGGTATTGGTGAGAGCAGCAGGTCATTCAGCTGTTCTATAAAAGATTCAGGACCGACTGATGACCCGGACCAACTACAAAGCTCACACTTTTTCAAATGCTCTTCTTTGGGAGACTTCGTGTTTTTTTATTTAACCTTTGCTTTGACAAAGAAAACACATCAAAAATTCTCTTTTGCCACCGCACCTTGTGAAGAGTAAACCATCAGCCTGGCGGTATTGTTAACAGCCGTGAGTTTTGGGTTGGGCTCGTAGATGTAAGACAAAATAACAAGCTCGGGGTGAGTTGTCCTGCCGCAGTGTTCATTCATAATGATCAGGGCTGACTCATGTTTACAATCACTAATCGTTTACATAAGACCGTGGCACAAGAATACCAGAAGGATTTGGCAAAGAAACATCGCCTGTTTTTACTAAAATAGCTCATTGTTTTGGCAAATAATCTTTTTTGTCTTATTCAAGATGGAGATCCAGATTGAAAGAATTGAAGTATTTCATACAGCTAGGTATCACAATATTTCTTGTTAAAATCACCTTCCTTCCTCGAATGCAGCTGCGCTTTAAGAAATGAGGCCAACTTTCCATGGAAAATGCACTTCAAAGTTCATCTGAGACTCGTGAAATTTCAGCCAAATTAAATCGAAATTACAAAAAAAAAACACACACACACAGTTGCTGCTACTGTTTGTACAGTCAGATGCATAAATTGTTCACAAGTTACTCTAAATACCATCTTGAAACAATTTCTTTGAGTTATTTTATTAAAACCTAAAATGTTCGGAGGAAAAAAATGTTTGGGGCTACTGTTGTAAGTCCGTTAATAACATTTAAAAAGTAACTGTGGGTTGGACGTGGCTGGAGTTTACTTAGCCAAAATGACCCTGAATGGCCATCGATCAGTCATCGTTAGCCAATAGTTAGAGTTCACAGGTCACCTGTAAATTTCAAGTATAGTTTGATATGTGATAAATTGGGGACATCTAGTGGCTGTAATAAATATTACAATCTCCAGCGTGACATCTGATGATCTACTACAAAGTTGGAAAAATGTTTTAGAGCTGAACGGCGCAGAAGAATGGGTGAGAAAGAAGAGACAGTAGTTTGTGTCTCAGTCATTAATCAGTGTTGTTACCCAAAATTACCCCTTAAATTACATCTCCGCCAAACGTTATAGCAATCAGCTGATAATAACATACTGAGCCTACTAACATGAGGAGCAGGAACCTACTGGGACTCTATGACAGCTGGAAATGATCCATGATATGATGGGTTAGGTGTAACTATCAGGGTAATAAACAAACAAACAAAAAAAAAAAAATTAGCATTTTATTAGTTATGGTGATTGCGCTTCATTAAAGCTCAGAGAGAAACTGGACTCCACTTGATGTGTCCACATAAAAAAAAAGTGAAGCAACAGTCATGAAGGAATCGGATTCTGGTCTGTGACTTCTCGTCTAAATTTCTTTAAACTACAGTAGAGGCAGCGGGTGTTTCACCACACCGTCGACACAGAGCTACGATGGCTCCATCTCCATCTTTGCTCCATCCTGCCTGTGTGTCTTTGTGTCTTTTAATCCTGTACTATGTGCCCCTAGCTTTAACCTTATTACCCTGCAAACCCGGGGGACATGTAATGAAACAGTTCCCTCATTCGGGGGGTCAATTTGCTCACTTTCCTTTATGAAGTCTAAAGTCTCTTGCATCCCAGCGGCATACCTGCCTGTCCGATTCTCTGCCACTTTGGCTTTACTTTAATTAGCTTGTGTACTGGTATGCATGTGCTGCAGAGTGTATAGAGTGGGAATTTCTGTCTTGAGCTCCTTTCATTGATTTTAGCTTTGATATATCAGTAGCAATATTCCCTCCTCTTACTTCTTACATCTTGCCTTATTGGTTTGACTGCCTGTGCACAGACGGATTGGTGCTCTGGTTTTCTGCCTCTGAAACAGGAAAATCAAGCGTTACATTTACAGGCGACACACACAGAGCGTTGCAGGCCCAGAGCTGTCATCAGATTCAATCCAACTGTCAAGGAATCAAAACAGATCAAATGCAGCAACACAAAGCAATGCAAGAAACAAAAAAACAAAAAACTAAACATATTTATTCCCTTGCAGCCTTCTATGAATTCACTATTGCAGTCTGTTACATCACAATCATCACTTTGCCCTTTGTGTAATTTAATGGCCAATTGTTGATTAAATAAATCACAGAATACAGTATATTCACTTGGCAAAGCCCTTTGTCAGAAATGTCATTTAAAGTTTGCTGTAGAGGAAAAAGGATTTTTATTCAGTGCCAATAACTGAATGACATTACTAATTATACATGTGATTACAGTAATTTTCTTAAGTTCAGGGGAGGAAATAATGTCCAAATAATTGGACGGACAAAAAGTAAAAGTAAAAAACAAATGCATTAAAGAACTTTTAGGTGCTTTTTCTCTTTTGAAAAACAAGAACACTTTACGTAACTAACTAAAAATGTGAATAATTAATAATAGTGTCCAATGAAATGCAAATAAGAGTAAAAAGTGGACTAAGAGTTTACCTGTACAGTGTTCAGCTCTGTTTTCACCTGTCACCTGTCAGTCCACCCGTCTCTGCAGGCTGCAGAAGGTTTCTGTTTTACATACACAATATGAACATAAATCCAACCAGTAAAGAGGGAAAAAGCAACAAGAAAAGAACATTCTATGCATCAGTTCTACTTCCTTCAGTTTTCAGCAGTAATTTGGTATTAAATCCTGGATACACAGTAGAAATAGAGCACTGAACGTCTGGACCGCTAACGTCCTCCTCACACTGCACATTGTATGTAGACAAGGTGTAAGAGTCTGTTACTGGACATAATAACAGGTTTGATCTAATAATGTTTCACTAATAATGAGTCACAACGTCACTACTTAACCCCAACCACCAGTCCCAGCTTCTATTGGAACCTGTTTCCTTAGATGCTTGCCTTCCTGCAGGGCATTTCTCTTTCAACTAACGGTTCCCTGATCCAAATCACATGTCAGGTCCAGACTTGTTGGATTTTAGCCCTGGATCAGGGAACAGTTCTGTTGCCAAGTATCAGAGCTGTGACGCTGTAACGCAGTCGGCTCCTGTGAGCCAAGTGTCAAAAACGATGCATGTTCCTGTGCTCTGGATCATCTGGAGAAGTTTGTTTGTGCGTGCCGGTAGATTTGGTGGTAGGAGATAACAGCAGTTAAGTCACATGATGGCAAGGGCCTGCACAAATAAAGTGAGGATATGTTTGATTAGTCGTGTGCAAAACCCAGAAAGACTTGTAAATGATAAGTGTCATTTAAAACTAATTAATGAAACATTATCATTATCTGTTGTCACCTTCCTTTCCTTTCCGTGGACAAAAGAAAAGAAAAACAACAGAAATGACTGAAACTTCTGATCCTTAATGCCTAATTGCCTTTTCTCTGCCTCAGAGGACCCAGCTAACTTCGAATAGGAAGAACTTTACACCGTACTTGAATATGTACATGTGTACACATTAAATTAGATAATAACAGCAGGACTTGGATGTGGAGTTTCTCATCATGACGACTGATGATTGGAAGGTCATCGTGCCAGAGAATGACAATCATTGTCTTAATCACCGGAGAACCAATGAGACATCTAATCAATGCAGAGGAGGAGGGGTTTGGGAAAAGGACAAATGAGCTTTTAATGATGTTCTGCGGACCCTCAGAGAGAGACAAGGGACGAGGAAATTACAATAATCAAACACCTGATTTTTCTAAGGTCTGATTTGGTTTTTCGTCTCTCCCCACTCCTGCTGTCTGCACCTACATGTCCAGCTCTCCTTACTCTCAAAAAAAAAATCTATTTTAGATTTCCTTCTCTGTCTGTCCCCTTCTTCTGTATCTGTGCCTTGTCCTCTGTGTGTAAAGAACAAAGAAGGATGTTGTCCGGCAGGTGATGAGAGGGCTGCTGAGGGTCAGCGTGATATTTGGGAGTGATATTTCCATCGCCAGCCTAAATGTCTGGTGTCAACCAATTTATCACCTGGCAACTGCAGAGAAAAAGACTGAGCAATATAGACAGGCTACAAAGACTGCTGGGACACGAGGACAGGAGGATGAAAGGAGATGTTTCTGTTTTTTTTTTAAGTAAGTAAGTTTATATTAAATATTTGACAAGAAGTTAATATGGAAACATTATTATAAAACCTAGTGTCTTCCCCTTCCTAGTTGATCCCCCAGCTGATATACAGTTGCTACGCAGTTTATTTAAAACGTGTGTGATACTTCATAGACCAAATCGAGCTTCATAGTTCTGCTGATGGATTTTAACTGTTTGGGACAACGACGTAAACAAGGTAACAGCAGCTAAATTGTCTGAAAATGTTCACAGCTTCATTTCCTGTTCTGGACGTTTATTTTGCCGCCCTCCCCCTCACTTCCTGTTGCAAAACTGTCTCTGGCAACTTCACCACTCATCATCAGTCAGTATTTTCTTCACCTGTTTTCACTTCGGACACTACGTCATTGCTGTACGCATCAAAAACTAAAGCTCCTGGCTTTTCGTGGACTTCACTGAATGGACTGTGTGTTGATCACCAAAACCAAAACGACTGGACAAAACTGTAATTTCATTTTGCCCATGGGTGTGAAAGTGAATGTGATTAGTTGTCTGTCCCTCTGATGGTCCAGGGTTCCCTCACAATTTGCCCTGTGACAGCTGGTATCGGCTCTAGAATCCTGCCGCCAACAACAGTAGCCTGTAAGTTATAAAGGTCGACCCACAAGGAAGAGAGAAATGAAGCAACAAATACAATCATCATCTCAATGTAATGTGCTGAGGCTGTGAATTCCTTTTGTTTTGCTTGTGCATAATCGTTGTTCTCGTAGGCTGTTTTGTTAGTGGTTATATCCTGTGAAGATGAAGAGTGTGTGAAACTGCTGTATCTCAAAACAACACTCTTGCATTGTAAAAATGACACCTTTACAGCTTTATCTGACATAATTATCATGTAATAACAAGAAGCTGGGAATAAAACAAAACTTAACATGTTACAATGTAACAATTATAACAAGATAGTGAGAAAAAATTGCTTTCACAGTGGCAACAATACGCTTCATTAGCCAAACATCTGCATCACCAGTTATTAATGCATGTAGATGACAGAGGAAATGAAAAAAAAAACACTGTTGTACTGCAGTAAAGATACAGTATAGTTTCAGTTCATTACCAGTTAAGAAAAAAAAAACATTTTGATGATTTTGTTCTGTTTGGCTGCTCAGTTTAAATACTAACCAATGACTTTGCTAATTTAAATTAATTTATAAATAACAGACCCAGCGTTTTTATGTTGTTAGCATCACCATCTGGTATGATATCAAGTCTGATAGTTACAATAACTATCATCTATAGTGGAGAAATACTCAATGTTACATATTGTGTTATGTTTGAGGAAAATGGAGTTCACATAACTTGTACCCCAATAATCAATGTAAGTGCTGCAGCTATATGAGGTAGTTCATCCAAGCAATGGATGAAATATGATGAAAAAACAAACCCAGATAAAAATTATTACTGTGGATTCGGTCTGTTTGGCTCAGTAACATTCAGGTTTAGAAGATTTAAAATGATCTTAGGCCATTCATGTGTCTTTTCCACCATATTTAAAAATGCAAAAGAGGAGTGGAGGCCTAATGGCTGAGCACATTTTATATTTCAATAAAACATGTTGGTAAGAATTATGGATGACTATTATTCTGAGACCAACTATTTAAAGTGGTTCTCATCTGAACGTTAAAGTAAAAAAACAAACAAACACTGAATAAAGACATAATATGCCACGTATGTGATCTTCCATTCTTTTCACGGCATCCAGAACGCACTTTTCCGCCCAGTCTGGTTGCTGCCATCCTGTCAGAACATGTTACCTTGCAGTTCCGGCTGCTTCCACATTTGATTATCTTCAAATTGTAATCCGATGAAGTCGATGAAGTCTGCCTTTCTTATGCAGGGTTGCACTGCGGTCACAATTCTGCACACTGCCTGTAAGAGGCCTACTGTGTCAGGGCGAATCAATGCAAATGGAACAGAGTGGAGACGGTAATAATGGATTAAAATGCTAAGTGTAGCTGCATCTTGAATATAATCTTATTGTGGGGATCGACCCCCTGCTGCCGTTCTTCTTCGGCTTTATGTGGCTCCACAGGTCCTTTCGCTGCGCTGCTACTGCACTTGTTGGATTACAGAATTTTTTTTTGTGTTTTGCTGTTTTGTTGAATTGTCTCTTCTTTATTTTTTTGCAGTTTCCTGGACTGCATTTCGTTGTTATAAGCCAGATGACAGCCATCTATTTCTTATTTGCGCTAACCTGACAAACCGTGATCAGTGGCAGCAGCAGAAATCAGATCTTGGTGCTTCTCAGACGCAGCCCTCCTGCTCGCTGTTGGAGAGTGACGGCAGAGAGAAGAGGAGGATTAGATTTGATTAGATGGCACAGTAGTGAGAAAAGAAATCAGATTGAAACTAGCAAGAACATGATGTACACTTTACATGTGTCGTCTCAACAGTTCACATAGTTCGCCGTGTTCACAGAGCTGAAGCTGAACTGAAATAGAAATTGCTGCTAAGAAATCAGTATGCTGGTTTTAAACCATTTAGTTGACTGACTGCAATAATTACCAATACTTTCAAATTTTCTTAATTTTATTTTTTCTATTATTTTTGAAAGCGGAGAACAAATGGCTACAATCATGGTCAAAATGTTAATGAAACAAACTGTTCGACCATCCGTCCTTCATCTTTAACTGCTTATCCTGTTCAGGGTCATGGGGGACTGAGGTCTAATCCCCTGCTGTCATTGGGCAGAGGCGGAGTAAACTCTGGACAGGTTGACAGTCTATCTCAGGACCAACACAGAGAGACGTACACAGACAGACTTTGGCCTGTGGGAGGAAACCCACACAATCACAGTGAGAGAACATGCAAACTCCACGTGGAAAGATCAGAACTGGGGACTAGCTGACAGCGTTGCCGACCACGGCACCACCAGGCCTGAACCTGATCTTTGGTGTGCACTCGCTAACAGTGAGCTCTTGATTTTGGAGAGGAAGGGCAGAGACCTCAGCCTGTGGAAGGCTACAAAATTTTCCCAACGGGTTATGAATTGATTTTGTTTAATTGTTAGGTGCAGATGTCAGCTCATTTTCTGTGTTTTTAGGGTTCAGGGAAAAAAATGGCATTACCAGAAGCCAATAACATTTGGTATGTTGTGATTGCAAGAATTATTTCAGCATATCCTGTGTAAATTCTTTGACCTTGCGAATTAAAACGTAAAAACACAAAAAAATGCCACAACATGCAAAAATATTTGAAGACATAACTGTCCAATAATTAGCTGTTTTAGGACACAAAATTGTACACAAATCCTCGAGAAACCGATTTATTTATCGCTCCATGATCAGCAAAGACAAAAGTGAAACGTTGCTTCTGGGCAAAAGTCTCCTTTAAATACACTCGAATTTGCTTTGGGTACATGAACCATGACTATTTATGGATTTTCACTGTGTAGAGTTACATATAAAGTCACAGTGGTGTGGAAGTTGAGAGATGGAGAAAAAAGTGAAGGCAGAGGAAATGAGGAAGGATGATTACTGGTGCAGCGAATCTCTGCGGATGAAGGGTTTTTATTAAAAACAGATGAGAAGAATGCATGACAACTACACTCACTGTGATTGCCTCTGTACTTTGCTTTGTCTCTCGCCCATCTCTCTGGCTTCCCCACCCTCTCTGCCTCTCAGTACGCCACCCACCTCAGGGATTTACATGTCATATTGAGACTGGATAGACTGTACCTGAGAAGTTTACCAAACTAAACAGCTCAAAGTACAGCTTGTCCATTCAGATGAGGTGATACGAGAGTGGGGACGACACGCCGCCTCCCATTGTCTGTTGCCGCCCATCCTTACAGGGAGCTGGTGCTTTTACCCGCTAACAGTGAGCAGCTCATGACAGCCAGACACATCAACAGAATAGAATATGTTAGGCAAAAGAAAGCTAGTACAGCAAATTGATTCCCTGCCAGAAAAATATGATTATGGCTTCACTGATGGCTGTTGTTGCAATTGTCACTTCATACAGAGTCCACCCCAAAGACTGGTCTGCATGGCCATGATTAGAACAGGACCACATGATCTAGTGGGATAAATTCACATTGAAATAAAAACAATTCTTCAATTTCTTTGATTGCAATAGTAATAATATGTTGTACTTTTAAATCACATATCTATAGACAAAAGTACCATAATGTGAATATATTTGCTTGTTTGGAATTTTTAGATGCACCCATCTTGACCTTTTAAAGGAAAACCCCGGTGAAAAACTCCTCCAAATGACATTGTCTAGAATCATCATCATTATCTGGGGAAACATTGACTAATACCACAACTTTCACAGTATGAGGCGACAAATTATATTATTAAAATTTCCCGAATTAGAACAACAAGAACAAAGTTAAAAATCAGTAATGTCAAGTGTTTGTTTCTGGTAATCCATCCTCCGTGGTCCTGAAGCCTATCCTAGTTATCGTTGGATGAGAGGCGGAGTACACACTGGACAGGCTGCCATGGTCAACACAGAGAGTCACAAACAGACCGACAACCATTCACACTTCACACAATTAACCTAACACGCATGTCTTTGGACTGTGGAAATAAACCCACTCAAGCAGTTGCACAAACTGTCTTTTTTCCACATCACATTAATGATTTCTTGATTTTGTTAAATACTACGAATGTATCACAGCACGTACGCGTTCAAAAAGAAGTAAAAACCAGCTACACTGACCTAACCTACTTCTGACTTGTTTAACCTTTCAAACAAGCATTTCAAATTCATAAATATGGAATAACAGTTCTGTTTGTATCTTTGGTGAGTTTGTAGTAGTTGAACGTATGTTGGTCTAACATTAATTACAAGGTCAAACAATGTCATGCACAGCATAGCAAAATATAAGAAAGACATCCACGTTGTGGTTAGCTGAACATAGACAATTTTAAACTTTGTCGATTTTAGATACATCATTTAACATGCCTCATATCTCAACATGAAGTTAGATCAGTTGTTAAAGATGTTTGACACACAGTGATGTGCAAACAGATGTTGATGAACTAGAAATATATGCTCCAGCTCCTCTGGATGCCTCCTATATCAGGAACCAATGCATGAACATGCCACTTTGCCTGTATACATCCAGCCTCCAGAGAGGTTTCGGTGTAAATTTGCTATTAGTGTGGAGTGGAAGTCTTATTTAAACATAGGGTTGGTTAAAAAAAAAAAAAACATAAATGAAAAACAAATATTGACATTTAGAGGAGACAGTTTTGTCTATGTGGCTGATTTACTTGCTTGCTGCTTGTCACCCAAGTTTCATAGTTCAGTAATAAAAACATTGAATATGTTCTGTTTCATGCACAACAGTGCTGCATGGAAAAACAATAAAAGAACAAACATGACAGATGTTAGAATTATGACGTTGGAGTATTGTGCTGCACCTTTCTCAACACACTATCACCTCCTCCATTCCTCTGTTTTCCTTCCTCTCCTTTCTCCTCCTGTCCTTTCTGTCACTCCGTCTCCACTCGTTCTCTGTCTCTCCTGCGGTATGAAAACTTTATTGGATGCTGGTTGAGCCCTTGAGGGAAAACACTTTAAATGTCTCTGCAATTATACTTCTAATAATGGCTCCTCACACACACACACACACACACACACACACACACACTGAGGCATGCATGCAGCTGGGGGCTGACAGTGACACAAAGGAAGTGGAAGTTACTTTGTCAGTCAGTAAGGCTATTAATCTCTGTCACCTGAAGCTGTGTGCATGTGTGTGTGTTTGCAGATGTGTGTGAATGGGAGCCAACAGTTGGCAGGAAACAGGCACTGTGTGTGTGTGTGTGTATGTGTGTGTGTCTGTCTGTGTGTTTATGTCCTGACCTAGATGATCAGTAGCTGGTCAACAGCAGGGAGCAGTTTAGTCCGACCCTCCCCGGATTTAACTTCCGCCCGTTGTTTATCTGAGAGACAACACATTCTCCTACAGTGGCTCCCTATTTGACACTTTCTCCACCCTTTATTGTTATCAATTTAATTTTGAATGGATACGATTTAAACTTCTATCAATAAACACTCAACCAACCACATGCTTTTAAAATGTTTTCCTAATATGTTAATGAATCAGAAACTAAATGTTTGTGGTCAGGTGGATTGTGGAAGTTCAGCTGGAGGCTGTTGTTGTGTTTGGTGTTTAAAACTAACCCCTATGTTAGTTTTAGAATTAAGTTTGCATCCTTACACAGAAAGTGCATGTTTGATAAATTGAGAAATTACCAATTTAATTTAGTAATTTGCTTTAATATGTATTATTAGTAAGAGTAATGGTACCAATGGGCATTCAGTATTATGTTGACATGTTTGCGATTTTTAAATAAGAGATTTCAAACTTTTGTACTCAATTAGACAAGAACCCAGCTCTTTTTTTATCTTCTCATGGAGGCAGAAAACGTGCATGTGTGGGTAAAGTCATGAACAGAACTACAGCGTCTTTCAATCTGTCCAGATCTGTACAGCTGTTTCTCTTCAGCAGCAGTTTTCCTATTTAGTAACTCGGCCACTTCATCATCTCAGCATTGATTTCCTGTTCAGTGGACCGCCTACAGCCGTGAGGCACCATAATCACATTCTGATGTACAGTACAGGGAGAGTAAGCAAAGTTCTAAAAGCGAGTGTGTGACTTAAACGTCTTTGAAGCAGCTCTAATGAGTGTCCACGTTTCGTTTCCCA
Organism: Channa striata; assembly: GCA_033026295.1. Taxonomy (NCBI): domain Eukaryota; kingdom Metazoa; phylum Chordata; class Actinopteri; order Anabantiformes; family Channidae; genus Channa; species Channa striata. Next base: position 6,975,994 of record CM065176.1, on the reverse strand, counting down.
CACTTAAGTAGCACAAATAAAATTGCTGCCTCGCCAGAGAGCTGTGAAAAATTCTCTTCAAAGCTGGAGAGCAGATTTTTTTTTTTTGTCTTCCTAAACCGTGTAATAATTTTACCCCCACAGCCAGGCACAGGTAAAACTTATATATAATACATTTATTCCAATTACTGTACTTTAACTGAACTGAGCATTTACTCATAATTGTTTATCATTACACTTAAGAAGAATTGATTTTTATTTTTTAAGCTATCACATTATTTCAGAATCTGGGTCAGGTTCCAACAAGTGAAGAAAACACGGTTACCTCAAATCTTAATATCCCTGTAAACATTAGTAGATGAAATCATACAATTATTCCAGCTTTTGCAACTAAACAGACTTTCTCTGAAAAAGTCTGTCATCAGTCTTTGAACATGACACCAAGTGTCGTCTTTCCATAGTGTAAAAAAGATTTCTTTTGTGAATGGATATATTAAAATATTCTAACTCTAATGTCACTACCTTTTGTGGAAGTGAGGTGTCACAAATAGTGAGGATCCAGACACTGGAATAAATGTACTAATGCGCTGTGTATTTTATGTAAAAAAACAGACTTAATCAAGTTCCAAGAGCTAATAATAGGATCAACAATTGTTTATTAGACATGCACATTCACGGCTTATTCATGTTTTTTTCCCTGCTGAGTATTGGCTGACTCACCCTGCTGCTCCTTGCCCACAATTACTAATTTTAGACGACCACAGCCGCATTCAAATGGACGTTGCATGTATACGCAGTGGTTTTTATCAAAAGTCAAGTCTTACAAGTCAAAGTCTCACCAAAAGTTCATTGCCACAGACTGCTCAGAAACATTGGAAACATACAAACCTGAATAATCTAGTGCAATCCAACAGCAGCAGCTCTGCCACGACTCCTACGTTTTCAGGGTATTTAGTTGGGCTTTGGTCTTGCTGCTGATAAATACACAATAAACTGAAGAGTCTGTCATCCCATGGAAGGTTCTTGGGCTGCAGTTCCTGGGTAAGAACTGATACTTACTTGTAACTAACAGAACTACTGTGTTAAACTTTCGCATACACAATTTACTGACTCGGATGTGCATTAGTTACAAGCTAGTAAACTGCTACTGGAAAAGGTTATAATAATAAACTCTGCAGCTGTAATCAATAATTATTTTAAATAACCAATGGTCCAGTTTCTCAGCAGCTGAGTTGAAAGTTATAAAAAGAAGAAGCGATCCAATCAGTTAGAGGGAGGGTTTTTCCAACAAGTCCTGCAGTTTCCATCACTGAAAAAATGTCTTTCCTTAAAGTGAAATCCTGTATCACATGATGCGACTGCTTGCAACACACTAGTGCTTCAACACTTGACTCGAACCTCAGACTACAGGGTCTAAATACCACAGTGTTAGTCTTAAGTTTATTGCAGCTGCTGGATGTACAAACTACGTACATCGTCGTACTTTAATCTGTAGGACAGTCTCTTTTTACAACTTGGTGGCAATAATGTTTGTGTCTAATCTGTGAAGAATAAGTAAATGTACATTTAGTTTGTTTTGAACACCTTTCTTCTTCCTTTGCACATGTGCACATGTGATCACTGTTCTCTCAAAGTGTTTTAAAAATTTTTTGTATTTAGAAAATTCTGGTCCCATGTACTCTGGGTTGCTAAAGCAGATCTTGTGTTCCACACTTTAATTTGGCACCGTTTGTACACCAGATGCCTTTGCTCATGCAACCTTCCCCAAATTTGCTGGACTTGGGATCAGCTCAACGGCTGGGGTTGTGCAGCTCGGGGGTTCAGGGACACTCCTGGCTGGCTGCAAACTGCCGGCACTGAGGTAACGGGGCGACAACTGCCACGACTGAGCCACTGCTCCCCCTTACTTCAGAAAATTGTTCAGAAATAATTGTCAGAAAGAAAACAAAACAAAATTATGGTCAAATCTATCTGACCATAATTTACACTTAATTTAATTATATTATTCACAGCAGGAGAAATGAGAAAGAAGAATGTACAGGATTAATAGAAGAAAGGGACATAACCATAGAACTGCTGTCAGGATTTTAAACAACGGCACAAATGAGGCAGCAGAAAGCTTCACTTGAATTCTTTAGCTTTGTCACCCCAATAACGCAAAGATGCATCACTTCATCTCTACTCTCTAAATTAAACCTCTATCTGTCTTTTAAAATCATTTTTTCACATGCTTCCTCCTGTTTAAGTCCTAGTTTTTTCCTTCTTATCCTTCTCTCGTTGCTCTTCATCCTTCTTCCACCACCCTCACTGCACGTCCTCTGTCTTTGTTATTTAGTTTTTTGGGATCATCATTACGCCGTATCCATCTCTGCCTCTTCTGCTGACCTTCTGCCTTCCCCTTCTTTCCTCTCTCATACCCTGCTTCTCTCTGTTTGAGGAGAGAACAAGAGGGAAGAAAGTGCTTGCACCCTGACGTGAAAGATGCCAAATGTCTGGGTCACTCACACACTGAGAGCCCACCGCTGTGTTGGTGTGCGTCTGTCAGTGTGTGTGTGAGTGAGTGACAGTGGACCAGCAGGGAACTCGAATGAGGGGAGTTGAAGTGTTTTTGTTAAACCCTTAAATGCATGCCTACACACACAGGCACACACACACAGAAACAAACACGTTGTTGTATAAGGGTATGAAAGCAGGGCCAAAATCATGCTGGGTAAATCGTGGGTTCTGAGAGATGTGATCTTTCACAAGTCTCAATTTAGAGAAGTACTCATAAATAGCGAGATGCAACCAGACAATGCTTAAATGGCATTGGATTATTGAGGAAAGGCTCACTCCAATTTGGGCTTATTGACACATTGGCCCCAATACTGCATCCCCTAATGTGGTAATGGAAAAAACATTCCCCATTGTGGGGCGAATAAAGGTTTATCTTTATCTTATCTTAAATGGCTGCACCGACCCTTCATGAGTTCATATTATTTCAGCGGTTTGGTATAAAAACTACCTATACAATTGTACAGTTGACTTTGGAAAGTATTTGACAGTCCACCGTCTTCGCACAAAGTCCATTTATTATCTAATTATCCATTTATATCTAGCACTAATTATCAAGGGTGCCCCCCTCTTCCTTACAGTCTCAATAGAGCCCCCAATGAGGAAGCTTTTCGAGGAGATTTTTGTGAGGGGGGACACGATGACACGATGTCATGATCATTATGTACTAGCCTGTTGCAGCAGCTCCCATGGTAACCTTTTTACTTTATTTTCATTTTTCAGCACTTTGTGCGTTCTTTTTTCTGAGTGTACAAAAGTGTGAATGTGAAAGCTGCATTATGGACATCAAACGCGGCAAGTTTGCTCTGTTCTTTACACTTTTTTGGACTCTGTTTTCTTCCATGTCTGGAAATTCTGCAGGTGACCATGATTCCATTGTTTACAGCAAGGATCAGCTGTTAGCATTCTGCAAAACGGCGATGCTACACCGGTAAAGACCAGAGGAGGAGAAGACGGGGGAACAGAGTTGGTGCTGTGTGCCGTCCATAGTCATGGGACATGTCAGATCTTTACCTAACAAGATATGGAGAGCTAGCCGCTCTGACCACCAAAGAGAAAACCAGGAAGCTAGCATCATCTGGAGTCTTGGCTAACTACGCTAACACCAGATACGGTGGACGGATTTCATCTGATGCGACGAGAAGGAGGACTGGCAGTATATCCCCCCTCTCTCCACTCTCCCCATACTGCCCCTCACAAAGGTCCAGGCGAGGAAGGAGCTCAGCAGGACCAAAACAAGGAAAGCTGCGGGCCCAGACGGCATCAGCTCCAGGCTGCAGATGAACTGTGCAGCATACTGCTGTACATGTTTGGTCTGAGCCTGAAGCTGTGGAAGGTGCCACAGCTTTGGATGAGATCTTGCTTGGTGCCGGCACCAAAGAAAAATGACTTCAAGGACTACAAACCGGTGGTGCTTACTTCACATATTGATGAAGGCAATGGAGAGGCTGGTGCTCACCTATCTCTGTCCTCTGGTAAGAGAGTCAATGGACCCTCTTCAGTTTGCCTACCATCCAGGAGTTGAAGATGCTGTCATCTTCCACCTGAATAGTGCTCTTTCTCAACTACTAGGGACCTTTTATGACTCTGTGGTGGCCTCAACCATCTTCCCATCACAACGGCAGTAAGGAAGAGACTGGAGAAGCTGGTCAGGAAGGCCAGCTCAGTTTTGGGGAGTTTTGAGTGTGGACTCAGTGCAGGAGGTGGAAGAAAGGAGGATGGTAGCCAAGCAATCATCCGTGCTGGAGAACGACTCCCAACCCCCCTGTACGATGCAGTGTCATGTCTGAACAGCTCCTTCAGTGACAGACTGTTACATCCTACATGTCTGAAGGAGGGACATCGAGGGTCTCCCCTCCCTGCTGCTGTCAGACTTTACAACCAGAGCTGCTCCCAGTGAACTATTATTAATATTAGTCACTATTAACCACTTAAAACTTTTTTTTACACCGTGCAATACAAATGACCCATGGTGCAATTGTTTGTATGATTGTGTACATATGTGAGATATTTTGATTCTTATTTTTTATTTTTCATTTTAGATTGCATATACTGTATTTTTTTTATACTTTTGCTGTACTCTGCACATTCTCAGCTGCTGTAACCTGGAAATGTTCCCACTGTGGGATGAATAAAGGTTTAGCTCATCTTTTCTTATCATATGTTCAAATCGGACATTAAGCCTCATTTTAGTTAACTGTGCAGATCTGAATGCCCTATGACCACCAGACACTTCTAATGGACAGATTTATAGTTTTGTGAACTTCTCAATTTCAGTGGTTGTGGTTTCTGTTTATAGTGATATTGAATATTGGCATGTGAATGCAGAATTTTAACAGTAACATCACACAGTGTCTTAATGTCATTTACTAAGGCGTCAAATTGTGCCTCTCTTTTACATCCTTTGGTGTTGACTATGTCCAATTTGCATAGTGATGCTACATGTATCTGTTGGCACAACTATTGGATCCAGGAGAGCCACTATTTGACGCCATGGGAACAACAGTGTCTGATATTGACGTTACAGATACACTTTGGTGTTGGTCGTGGATGCTTCAGGGGCGACGCCATTTGATGCAATGACAATGACTTTATATACACACAAAAACTGTGTTATGTTTAGGGAAGACTACTTAGTCTACCACATTGTACCGAACTCTGGTCTCCTGTGGAAAAGACCTGTGCTTTGTTGTAGTGGAAATATAGACTACTAAAAGTTAATGTTTGCTGAAACATACTTATGTTCCCTTCATAATAAACTGTAATGATTCTGATGAGCTCGTTGTGTTAACATCAAAGTCAAAATTGTAGTTTGAGTTCATCATCACATTGCTGCAAAGATAATTTATACTTAGTAGTAATTTGTAAATGCAACAACATTCTTTAATCTGCTTCAACAGTAGAGTGTCATGACAAACATGTTACACACTGGTTAGTTGATGCATCAAACGCGATGGTGTTGAAATCATATTTTTACTCAAAGATTTTCTTCCTCCACCTACTACTTCAAGGAGAGTTCACCTTATTGTATGCAGCATTCAGTGAATGAACAACACCGAGTAATGGTCAATTTAATTTAGTTTAGTCCCTGATCAACAGAAAATAACTCTTTCACACTGTCAAGTAAAAACAGATGTCTCCAAATTAATCTAAAATATAAATGTAACACACACAAATATTTTTATTCCCTTTAAAATAATTAATTTAAATAATCACTAGTGTAGCCAAAGTACATGTAGGAGTTTACAAAATTAAGTGCAGGGAATATGTTTTGAATTATTAAATTTTAATTACACCTGTATCACATGTCCAATGTGGTTGGTGTGCATGGTGGTTGCAGCATTCTCTGAAGCAGGTCATGGAAGGCTTGTAAAGCTAGTGGGTAATATAATTGCAGCAAAATATGTGGAAATCCTGGACAGAAAACCTAATGCAGCCTGCAAGAGAACGGTGACTTGGAAGATTTGTTCTTGAGCAAGACAATGACCCCAAGCACACAACCAAAGCTAAACACTAAAGCTAAAATTTATTCAATGCAACAGGATTATCGTTCTGAAGTGGCTGAGTCAGAACCAAGACCTTAAACCTGAGGTCTCCAAAACGTTGCTCCACTTTCCAAGTAGCTGACCAAAGGGTTAATGAATCCCATGAGTTAGATTAGTCAAATCTGAGTGGTCACTTGGCAAACCCACTTACATGCATATTCAATCAATTTCATAAGTGTTCCACCCCCTTCTTGCACAAAAGGATTATTTGACAATTAGTTGTTATTCAAACAGTGCGCTGCTGTCAAGCTTGATGGGCCAGTGGTGATCAGTTTTTTCAACTTAGCGACTCTGTCGCTATATTTAGAGAGTTTTCAGAGCCTCTATCGCCTTCAAAAAAGTGACTAGAGACAAATTGTTATTACAAATTAGTATTCTCTTACTGGTACCAGTAAGAGAATACAATAGAAAGAAATGCATACAGACACACTAAATGCAAAAATGCACAAAGAAAAACAAAATCATTTTTGTGATGTTTTAATGCAAAATGTGGACATATACATTTTGTATATGTACAAGGTTCAGGAAAACGTTTTATCAGTTTGTTTGGACTGAAATAAGCTGTGAGAATAAATGTTATAAAACAGAAGTAGCTCTCGGCCATTTTCATTTAGTAAAAGTAGCTCTCAGGGGAAAAAAAGGTCGGAGACCCCTGCCTTAAACCAATTGAGAGTTTGTTGCTGGTCTTGAAAAGAGCCATGCATTCAGCATCCCTGTGCAACCTCACATAGCACAAGGACTTTTGCAAAGGGAAAAATTGCAACATCCAGCTCTATCTACATATGCTCAATGCTGAAACTGCTACAAAAGTTACATATTATCATTGATTTGAAATGGGTAAAATGCTTAGGGTATTAATGTTGTAAATATTTCTTCAACTTAGACAACGTAGAAATCGTTTTTCTTCAGCATAAATACATACTTTTTATGGGCATTATAAAGGAAAATGTTTATATCTTGTTGACAATAACTAGACTGAGCTAACAGTAAAGACATGGAGAGGTAAGTCACGTGTTTCTGTCGTGCTGTGTCCTTGCATACTAAAGTGAACTGGCTGCAGGTAAATGCTCTCCACACAACTTGCTTCGCTCATATATCTCTGTTACGCCACAGGCAGCCATGAGTGCACCAGACAAGGCCAAGCTCCCAGTTTGTGTGTGTGTGTGTGTGCGTTTGTGTTGGGCATGTGAATGTTGATGAGAATGGATGGTGCGGGTGTGTTTTCAGTGTTTTAAGTATTTGTGGGATAACTCGTGAGAGCTGAAGTAGAGATTTGCAGCTGTGTGTGTGGTGGGTGTGTTTGTTTCAGTCTGCGTGAAGTGTTGTTTAACCTGCAGAAACCGTACTTGAAACAGCTGCTTGTCACACAGACAACCTCGAACCGTCCATTAAAGCACTGAGAGCATTCACACAGATTTATATGATGCATGTGTTTATTTATAGTATTATTTATTTTCATATCAGAAGGGTGTTTTTTTTATAGCTGTTGTCCATTTCTGTTTGTGGTCAGTGTCAATGGTGACATCAGAATGCAGGGTGACATAGGAAATGTAGGATACCTTACTTATTTGTAATTGGTTTTCTTTTATCGCAACACTTAATGTCACCTGAAGACAGACTTTGCTAGTTTGCTTGTGGCTGTCTTTAGAAAGCATTCTGGGGTACATGACTGCATTAGCTTTAGCATCAAGTTTTTTTTACTATATGCACAGACTGGATTATAGAGTTAACACCAGCAGGAGATGTTCACCCCTCCGCTGGTACCCAAACCAGTAGGACACAGACACAATAAATGCATAAATACACACACAAAAAAAATTAAGATTGTGATGTTTTATTGCAAAATATGAGTTGTGGACACCAACGTTTTTCAAGATTCAGGAAAACAGCTTAACAGTTTGTTTGGGTTGAAATAAGCTGTTAGAGCAAATGCACAAAACATGAGTCGAGGTCATTTCCATTTTGTAAAAGTAGCACTCAGGGGAAAAACGTTTGGAGACCCCTGTACTAAACACTGATTTGAACATTCACAGATTTTATAATACAGTTAACGCGATCAATAGACTCACATTCTCACACAAAAACGCACAAGTACTTTTTGTTATCTGGGAATATAACAAGTATCCTGAACCACATTGAAAGGGATTTTAGATGTTTCCGTGTGTGTTTTGTGTGTGTGTGTGTTTGCATTTGTTACCTAGTTAGAGCCACAGATATATTTTTTCCCAAGTTGGGACCTTTTGACAAAGTAAAGATCTGCTGTTCCTAACAGGTTTGGAGGCGTGTTTGAGGGTTAACACCTAGTTTTAGGATTAGTGTTAGATTTAGGTTAGGGTTAGATATTTATTTGTGATATTAGCGTAAGGGGCTTGGGAATGCAGTGTGTCAACGAAAGTCCTACCAAGAGAGAGATACAGACTTGTGTGTGTGTGCGTGTGTGTGTTCTATTCTAGCCGCCTATTAAATGTAAACACCATTTTTATGACGGGCTTTGTAAAAACAGAGCAGAGGCAGGGCTACAATTTACCCCTTCCACTTAGCACTCTATCACGCTATCTCTGCCTTTCCCCGCACTCACCCTTCTCTCCTCGTAAATCTATCTCTCATTCTCTCCACTCAAAAGTCCATTACAGCTTCCTTCCTGCAGCTTTCTCTGTTGATCTGTCCCGCTCACATTATCTCTGCCTCTCCTCTTGACTCTCATCTCTCTCTTCATTATATTGGTAAAATCAGATTTGATGTTCTTTCTCCATAATTTTTTTCTTTTTTTTTGGCGGGAGGGGGGGTCTGCTTGTGTGTCACCACCACCTCTCATGGTCCAGCCCTTTTTTCTCACCCATCCTTTTTTTGTCTCTTTGCAGCCGATCTTTGCAGATCTTTTGCATTTTCTGTTATGTTAAACTTACTTCCTTTCCCCCCTTCTGCTACTTATAACCCCATTCCCTCCCTAGTTTCTTTATCCCACCTCCTCTCTCTCCCTGATTCCCCTCCCTGGTGCTGCATGCACTTTATCACTTTTGGCAGCACCAACTTAAAAAAGAAGAGAATTTATGCAAATGGAGGGCTGAAAAATGAGTGTTCACCTCCGTTGCAATGTGCAGAGGAAAGCAGCAAAGCGCCTCATTACAATATTTTCTCTTTGTTGTGGATCTGCGGAACAATAATTAAGAATGATTTGTGATGTTGGAACAAAGCTGAACCTCTTTTCCTCCCCAGGAAATTCACCTAGTACCTTAGTTATTCTACATGTAGACAGACATGGAGATAGAGTCATGACCAGCAACGTGATTATAAAACAATGTGACGAAGTTATGTGAGAGCGATGTCCGTGACTGCTGTAGTTTGTTTCTCTCGTATGACTGGTCCCACGGTAAATGGCTAACTGAAAGCATTTTTGACATTACTCACGATGTGACACAACATTTGCGAGTTACAGAGAAGTGTCCAGAATATTTTTATTTAATAAAAGTATTTGGATGAAATCAAATGTCCTACTTTAAGACTTTGCCTTAAATTTTAAACTTGTTCACACTGCTGTAATTAAACAAAGATCCATCTGTTACCCATCTGCTCTCTGTGGAAGTTTTGGCCACTCCTTTCCTCATGACAGCACTTTTCAGGCCCTGACATGGACACATTCTCTCTGCTTTTCCTCCTCCCCTCTGTGGATTTGCTGTCATTCCTTTGTTTGATCTTTGTGACTTTTCAAACTGACGTGACACTGCTGTCAAGGTTTAAGGGGGCAGAGTTCAGGATGTGGATCTAGTCTGATCTTACACAGATGTATGTTTGCACACAGTTAAAAACAGATGGGTGACAAAAAGAACGACAAAACCCAAATTTATTATTAGAGAGATGCAGTGAACATTTTTCCTTACAAGACGTGACGGATCAATAAGGATTTGAAGTGTTTAGAGGTTTAGGTTTGGCATTGCATTGGTGAAAGCAAAGCCTTTCTTCAAAAAGGCGTCTAGATGTCAGCATACGTTGATCCAAAAGCTGCACATGATTTAGCATTAATGGTGCATTCACAGACGTTGGCTTTTCAACTGCACGCTGATAACACACTGAGTGATCCTTCTTGTCTTTATTCTGGGTAAAAGGCGTGTTCACAGTCTGTTCATACACCCATGACCACTGACCAGGATTTGCAGCAGGCCACTGCGTTACAGAGAGAAGCATTGTTTGAAATAGAGAGACAGAAAGAGAGAGAAATGCGACACAACAAGTCCACGGCAAATATACCACCCTGTGGCACTTACAGCATCAGAGATCTTTGGCCAATCAAGCAAGGATGCAGCGGTGTGATTGCTTTTTATTTTAATGAAAGTTACCTTGTTGATAAGGCAACAAGTACGATAAGTAATACATTTTGATATGCAGTTTTTTCTCAGATGCTGGCAGAAGAACAGATGGTTGGATGAATTAGAGAAGATTTGTTTCCTTTAATTTTTGCCCCTTGTTTTAGTTTAACCATTGTAAAGTTAGGATCAGTTTTTCAGCCACACTAGTGTACTTACTGTAAGTCTGCTCTAAACTCTCTCTGATGAGGATATGAAGTTTGAGTCCACACACACACACACACACACACACACTTAGAGAGACATGTGAGGTTGTCCACATTCATTAATAAAGAGAATGACCAGAAGTAGAAGGAGAGGTAGAGAGGGACAGACAGAACAGGACAGCACAGACAGGAAAGAAAAATAATAGCCAATTTAGCCTTGTCATCTTAAAGCTACACCTTGGCATTTTGAATTTTGCCTGGTTATTTTTCTTCACCAGACACTTGTCATATTGTGCAGCAAAAAAAAAAAAAAAAAAAAAAAGTTTCACTTTCCCTAAAAACGGCTTGTTAGCTTCAGTAGAATGCTACATTGAAACCAAAGGGGCACAGTTAGCAATCCCTTAAAAATATATTAAAAAAGAGAAGCAAGAGAAGGAAGAGGGAACGGGAGGAGATATGGAGAGGAGAGGAGGGTCACGGAGCGTGTCCTCACGCCGTTTTTATTCCATTGCTACTCGATGTCTGCTGTGGCAGAAGAGGATAATGAGGAGAGAGGAAGGGAGACATCAGAGGGACGAAGATGTAGAGAGGAAGGAATAGGAGAGGAAAAAAAAATCATAGTTAAGAAATAGAAGAGAGAATGAGCTGAAGCTTCATCTAAAATGTGACATAGAGTTTGTGAGGAAATATGAGAATTCAAAACTGATTGCAACAGGTCAAAGAAAGTGCAGTCAGAGGAGGCACCTTACAATGAGAGATGTACGAGATACGTCTTGTCATGCTTATTTGTGTATGTGAGACTGTATTAAATATGTGTTTGGTGCGTGTACTCAGTGTCTGTTGCATGCTTTTTGTATGTTAGAATACATTTGTGTGTCTGTGAGTGTGTGTGTGTGTGTGTGTGTGTGTCACCTTTCATGTTACCCAGCATTTCAATTAAAGGCTGAAAGCAGTCCTTTGTTTGGCATACTGTTGAGGAAGGAGAAAGAAAGAGCCAAGCATATTACTCTATTCAAACATTCAGTTGCAACGAAAAAGGGAAGATTCAATTTTGTCCCTGTCTGCCTTGCATGAAGGACAAACTCTTTTCCTAGGTGTTTAGAGGACACACACACATTCACACTACCCAACTACGTACACCCACTCACAAACATACACAAGCAACTCTTCTACCAGCTCAGTCTATCCACAGTAATATGCAGTATTAACACTGTGTACTCTATGTACAGCGCTCTGCTTCCACCCATAATGATATATGTGAAGTCCAGATTTCTCTTTCCATGTTGAACCTACACGCTGTGGCAAAACTAATATTGGAAGCTAGAGACTCTGTTCTATTAAAATATGTATTGGAACTTAATGTGTACAACTACATTCTGTGGATACGAAAGTGTAACTCTTTTATAAGATAATCGTTCATTTATGCCGATACAGGGTTTAACACAGAGATCACAGAGTTTAAGGCCCCAGAACGATGAAATAAAATAAAATGTGCAGTACTAAGGAGCCAATGGCACTATCAGGAGATTTTTCTCTTAAGTTGTGAAAAACTGTGTCTCTACGATTAATCTAGGAATGACACACACATCTCCAACATACATCTTTCTGGTTAATAACAATTATGTCCAATTATGAAACAAAAAAATAAAAACAAAACATAATTATAATCTAAATACAGTATATCATTTTAAACTGGGAGAAAATGAAACTTGCAATTGATGTTTTTCAGGTTTACATGTGTTTTTTTAATGGTTTTGGAGATCATTTTAAATGATGTCTGCACAAATGATAGACAGCAGTGCAGAACTTCTTAGAATTCAATTGCTTATAGCAGGCAAAGGTTGGCTCACCAGCCTGGTAGTTCATAAAGTTTCACTTCATGATTTAAAACTAAGCATCCCCACCCCAAAGCAGAAACATTTTATGTTTATCATAGATACAGTATTTATAATTCTCAGCTCATCGATTTTCAAATGCTGTTAGATTTATCAGCAAAATCAGACAGCTTATAATTAACATTACCTTTCCTTATGTGGGGATAATTGAAAAAAAGATTTGTCAGAAATCATGTTTATTTTGAGAACTCCGAGACTATCCCTGATGACTCTCTTTGAACCTGATCCACACTAGCCATATTTTCAGGAAAACCACCTAAAAAGACATACCCAAGGTAAATGAAGAATTTCTCCACAATAATATAATTCATATGCATGTTCCTACAGGATTCCTGGGTGACCACGCAGGCTTTGATAAGAAAGCCTGCAATATCGCCTCTCTAAATACGAGCTCCAGGTCCCTATCGCTTGCTTAGCATGCAAAAGGTAGTGGGATCGATGCCCACATTCTCCACAGGTCCTGTGTTTTCTCTGTCCTGTTCGCAAGAAGGCGTTGAAGCCCAAACCAGGCTCTTTTGCCCCATTCGTTCAGAGTGTTTAGACCTGTGTGCGAACCTCGTTAGGAAATGTTAGGAGTTAGTTAAGAATTCGTTAGCAATTCATTAGGAAGTGTTTGCTCCTTGTTTGACCATCTGGTCACCGGTGGTATCGGCCACCTCGTTGGTCAAGCAAGGGTACTCCTACCTCCACTCTTGTATGTCACTGTGTGTTCCTCTCTCTTCTGGAATTAAGTGTTGACTACAGCCATTCCATCCTCTTAGCAAAGTCCACCACCATCTGTCCTTGTGGATTCCTTTCCCTTACACCAAACCTGCCCATCACCTCCTCATCACCTTGGTTCCCCTCACCAACATGCCCATTGAAGTCTGCTCCAACAACTACTCTCTCTCCTCTGGGGATACTCTGTACACCCTCATCAAACTCAATCCAGAATCTCTCCTTCTCTTCTAACTCACAGCCAACTTGTGGAGCATACCCACTGACTATGTTCACCATCACCCCTTCGATTTCTAGCTTTAGGCTCATCACCCTGTCTGAGACTCTTTTCACCTCTAGAACATTGTTCACAAACTCCCCCTTCAGGATCACTCCTACTCCGTTTCTCTTTCTATCCACACCATGGTAGAACAGTTTGTATCATCCTCCAATACTACGTGCTTTGCTACTCTTCCACCTTGTCTCCTGCACACACAGTACATCTACCTTCCTTCTCTCCATCATGTCTACCAGCTCTCTACCTGAGAAGGAACAACAAAATCAGCAGCGAATCAATCAAATCAAGTGTTTTCTCCTTGTTTAACTGTTCTGTCACTGGTGGTAGCGGCCACCTAGTCGGTTAAGCGAGGGCAATAGCACCACTTTCAACCGTAAAGACAAACCTACAGGATTCCTGGGTCGCCATTGAGGCTTTCATAAGAAAGCCTAGAAAATCTTTTCTCTCAACAAGAGCTCCAAGTGCATATATTGGGGAATTAGCTCAAATGGTAGAGCGCTTGCTTCGCATGCAAGAGGCAGTGGGATCAATGCCCACATTCTCCACAGGCCCTGTGTTTTCTATTTTCTCCTCCCAAGAAGGCATTGAGGCTCAAACCAAATCTTCACACTTGTGAAGGTTCATAATCCCAAACACACAGAAGATGAACCTCTGAGATAGCTGAAGAATGTCAACCCAAGTCACTGTCCTTACAGTGACAATCAGCTGATGTGGTAGTGTCTTTCCCCCTAATGAATCAATGACATTCTTAAAAAGTTCTGATGACTTATTAAATAGATCAAGTGTATTTGTGTGACTTTGATTGAGTTAAGGCAAGAGACAATATCAACAACTCTTGTACAAGAAAATACGTAACAGTAACGTGACATGGATTCAACGGGTAAACTGCCACTCTCTTTCTTAACTAATAAAGAAGTTGAAACTTTTTTCATGCATTCAGTTTTTGTTTGGCAGATTTTACCCCTGACCTCTGGCAACTGGAAACTCGAGTTACAAAATAAGTCAGAAAAGCAGCCACGAAGCTTGGGTGTGTTCAAATTTTCGACCCTCCTGCCTGAGATGAAACACTTAAATCAGCAGCGCTGTGCGTGGGGAACGTGACAGTTGATTAGTTCATTTGGCGACTTTCCGTTAGGAATTCATTGGCTCTTTTGCCCTTTTGGACCTGTGTGCGAACCTCGTTAGGAAATGTTCCGACATATTCGGAGTTAGTTAGGAATTCGTTAGGAAGTATAGTCCCAAAGACACAGAGAATGCGCCTCTGAGTTAGCTGAAGAATGTCAACTTAAGTCCATCCTTAAAGTGACAATCACCTGAAGTGGTAGTGTGTTTCCCCTTAATGAATGAATGACATTTTTAAAAAGTTCTGAGCCCTCATGCAGTTCAAAATCAATGAGAATGGGAAATTGTGCATCTGCAGTACAGCTGAACAGGGCACAGTTTGCCGCTTGCAGAATTTTGCTCGACAACCCTGACGATTTATTAAAGAGATCAAGAGTTCTCAGCTGCACAGCGTATTTGTGTGACTTTGCTTGAGTTAAGGCAAGAGACAAGAGCGTCAACCCTTGTACAATTCTCTTGTTTCTCAACTGCTCGTAAATGCAAATATCTGATCAGCCAAACCTGTGGCAGCCAGTCATGGTCGAGACCTTCTGCTGAAGTTCAATCGGAAGTTCATCCTCATTGGTGGCAGTCCGGCATTTCAGAAATTGGTGACTTCCTGGGACTTTCACACACTCCCATCTTTAACGGTTTGAAAAACAAAATATCTAGTGAGAGGGAGTTCTTTGGGCGACTCTTCTCAGATTATCCACACACCTGGTATCTCTCCCGTCCTGTTCACTAGAAGAGGTTAATGTGACAACCAAACCAAATCTTTGTACCCTAATGGGCAGAGCACCATGGATTATAAAACCAATCTGTAGTATATCAAGGATGATTATATCCACCCCTTCCAAGGCTGCATGCCTTGTCTTACTGTTTGTCCACTGGTCAATTTACTTTACTCACAGTGTGATTTCTGCATGAGGTGTCACACTCGAGGCCTTGCAGAAAGGAGTATACGCGTACTACGTATCCAGTAGTCAGCTAGTCTGCCCAGGCAACAACAAGGATTCAACCGAGACGGGTAGGCAAGATGTTGCTCTACTCATCAGTTTGATTTCCACATCACACGTACAGAAGAGGTATAGATTTGTTATAACACTCAACATAATTTACCGACGAGGATGGGATTCGAACCCACGCGCGCAGAGCACAATGGATTAGCAGTCCATCGCCTTAACCACTCGGCCACCTCGTCAGTTAAATGTGGGAGGATGCACCTGTTTCGTCCGTAAGGACGCGCCCCAATTCCTAACCAGGGGAATTAGCTCAAATAGTAGAGCGCTTGCTTAATTCAATTCAATTCAATTCAACTTTATTTATACAGCGCCAATTTACAACAAGCCATAGGCAACAGTGGAGAGGAAAACCTCCCTTTAAGGGAAGAAACCTGAAGCCGAATCAGGCTCAGGGTGGGCGGCCATCTGCCTTGACCAGTTGGGGTGAGAGGAAAGTGGAGAGATAAAAGAACAGAGCAAAAAAGCAACAGCAAAACATTCGGCAGGTTAGTAGGACATGTAGCTGCGCACTGGAAAACATGCAACGCCAAATCAGGGGACACCTGAGGACAGGGACAGAGAGAGGGAGACAGAGAGGGAGAAAGACGATTTCGGGACAAAGAAGACACAGATGTCCATCTCTGTCTTTAATCACCCTTATCTATTTTTCCCGTCCCTATCTCTCTGTCTGGCTATCCTGTACAAGTCCTTCTCTCCTTCCTTCGTGTCTAACCTGTCATACAGCTCATCGTAAGCTTTCTGTTTGGCCTTTGCCACGTCCCTCTTCACTCTGCGCTGCACTTCCTTGTACTCCTGTCTACTTTCCTCAGTCCTTTCTACATCCCACTTCCTTTTAGCTAACCTCTTCCTCTGGATGCAGTCCTGTACTTCCTCATTCCACCACCAAGTGTCTTTATCGTCTTTCCTCCTTCCAGATGACACACCAAGCACCTTCCTTTCTGTTTCCCTGATTACCTCTGCTGTACTTTCCCAGTCGTGTCTTTCCTCTCTTCTTCTTTATGTCCACCAGAGTCATGTCACACACCACCATGCGGTGCTGTCTGGCTACACTCTCTCCTACCACCACTTTACAGTCACTAACCTCTCTCAAATGACCTCGTCTACATAGGATGTAGTCCACCTGTGTGCTCCTACCTCCACTCTTGTATGTCACTCTGTGTTCCTCTCTCTTCTGGAAGTAAGTGTTGACTACAGCCATTTCCATCCTCTTAGCAAAGTCCACCACCATCTGTCCTTGTGGATTCCTGTCCTTCACACCAAACCTGCCCATCACCTCCTCGTCACCTCGGTTCCCCTCATCAACATGCCCATTTAAGTTTGCTCCAACAACTATTCTCCCTCTGGGGATACTCTCTATGACCTCATGAAACTCACCCCAGAATCTCTCCTTCTCTTCTAACTCACAGCCAACTTGTGGAGCATACCCACTGACTACGTTCACCATCACCCCTTCGATTTCTAGCTTTAGGCTCATCCCCGTGTCTGAAACTCTTTTCACCTCTAGAACATTGTTCACAAACTCCCCCTTCAGGATCACTCCTACTCCGTTTCTCTTCCTATCCACACCATGGTAGAATAGTTTGTATCATCCTCCAATACTACATGCTTTGCTACCCTTCCACCTCGTCTCCTGCACACACAGTACATCTACCTTCCTTCTCTCCATCATGTCTACCAGCTCTCTACCTTTCCCTGTCATTGTGCCAACGTTAAGAGTCCCTACCCTCAGATCTAAGCTCCTGCCTTTCCTCTTCTCTGTCTGACCACGAACCCTTCTGCCTCCTCTCCTTCTAAGACCAACAGTAGTCCAATTTCCACCGGCACCCTGTAGGTTAACAGCACCGGTGGCAGTCGTTGTTAACCCGGGCCTCGACCGATCCGGTATGAAGGTGGTATGGACGACTCGCATGGTAGTACCTAGCAAGTTTTCGCCGAATGACCTTCCTGACGCAACCCTCTCTATTTATCCGGGCTTGGAACCGGCACAGAAGTTACTGGCGTGCAACCCCTGTGGGTAGATTGTGAGGTAAATGACAAATCCTGGTCACTTCCTGGGACTTTCACACACTCCCATCTTTAGCTTTGACCCAGAACGGTTTGAAAAGGAAAATATTTAGTGAGAGGAAGTTCTTTGGGTGACTCCTCCCACATTATCCACTCACCTTGTATCGCTCCCGTCCTGTTCACTAGAAGAGGTTAGTGTGACAACCAAACCAAATCTTTGTTACCTTAATGGGCAGAGCACCATGGATTATAAAACCAATCTGTAGTATATGGAAGAAGGTGTAGAGTAGCACTAAGATCTAGCAGAACTAGTATAGAGACAAGTCCGTTATCTGAAGCCAGAAGAAGATCGTTGGTGACTTTAATCAGTGCGGTTTCTGTGCTATGATGAACTCTAAATCCTGACTAAAATTCTTCAAACAAGTCGTTTCTGCGCAGGTGGTCACATAATTGCGTTGCAATTACTTTTTCAAGTATTTTAGAAATAAAGGGGAGATTGGATATTGGTCTGTAACTGGCTAAGACACCTGGATCCAGACAAGGTTTTGTAAGTAGTGGTTTGATTACAGCTACCTTATAGGCCTTTGGTACATATCCTGTTTGTAAAGATAGATTAATGATATCTAATACAAACGTGTCTAATAAGGGTAGAGCATCTTTGAGCAGTCTAACTGGAATAGGGTCTAGCAGACATGTTGTTGGTTTTGATGCCATAATAGTTGAAGTTAACTCGGCAAGATCTATGGGCACAAAGCAGTCTAAAAGGGACTGAAGCCTTACTGATGATTCTAATTCAGTTGTATTTGTGGGGAGGGTCTGGTGAATTTTTTTTCTAATAGCTATGATTTTATTTGTGTAGAAAGTCATGAAGTCATTGCTGCATAGTGTTGAGGGAATGCTAGTTTCAACTGAACTATGGCTCTGAGTCAGCCTGTAGCAGCCTTGAGGCTTGGGTGTGATCAAATTTTTGAAGAAACACCTAAATCAGCAGGGAATCAATAAAATCAAGTGTTTCCTCCTTGTTTAACCGTCCTGTCACCGGTGGTAGCAGCCACCTCGTCAGTTATGGGAAATTGTGTATCTGCAGTACAGCTGTACAGGGCACAGTTTGCCGCTTGCACAAGTTTGCTCGAAAGCCCTAACCTTCTAACCTTGTTAGGAAATGTTCGGAGTTAGTAAGGAATTCATTAGGAAGTGTTTGCTCCTTGTTTAACAGTCCTGTCACTGGTGGTAGCGGCCACCTAGTCGGTTAAGCGAGGGCAATAGCACCACTTTCAACCGTAAAGACAAACCTACAGGATTCCTGGGTCGCCATTGAGGCTTTCATAAGAAAGCCTAGAAAATGTCCTCTCAACACGAGCTCCAAGTGCATATATGGGGGAATTAGCTCAAATGGTAGAGCGCTTGCTTCGCATGCAAGAGGCAGTGGGATCAATGCCCACATTCTCCACAGGCCCTGTGTTTTCTCTTTTCCCCTCCCAAGAAGGCATTGAGGCTCAAACCAAATCTTCACACTTGTGAAGGTTCATAATCCCAAACACACAGAAGATGAACCTCTGAGATAGCTGAAGAATGTCAACCCAAGTCACTGTCCTTACAGTGACAATCAGCTGATGTGGTAGTGTCTTTCCCCCTAATGAATCAATGACATTCTTAAAAAGTTCTGATGACTTATTAAATAGATCAAGTGTATTTGTGTGACTTTGATTGAGTTAAGGCAAGAGACAATATCAACAACTCTTGTACAAGAAAATACGTAACAGTAACGTGACATGGATTCAACGGGTAAACTGCCACTCTCTTTCTTAACTAATAAAGAAGTTGAAACTTTTTTCATGCATTCAGTTTTTGTTTGGCAGATTTTACCCCTGACCTCTGGCAACTGGAAACTCGAGTTACAAAATAAGTCAGAAAAGCAGCCACGAAGCTTGGGTGTGTTCAAATTTTCGACCCTCCTGCCTGAGATGAAACACTTAAATCAGCAGCGCTGTGCGTGGGGAACGTGACAGTTGATTAGTTCATTTGGCGACTTTCCGTTAGGAATTCATTGGCTCTTTTGCCCTTTTGGACCTGTGTGCGAACCTCGTTAGGAAATGTTCCGACATGTTCGGAGTTAGTTAGGAATTCGTTAGGAAGTATAGTCCCAAAGACACAGAGAATGCACCTCTGAGTTAGCTGAAGAATGTCAACTTAAGTCCATCCTTAAAGTGACAATCACCTGAAGTGGTAGTGTGCTTCCCCTTAATGAATGAATGACATTTTTAAAAAGTTCTGAGCCCTCATGCAGTTCAAAATCAATGAGAATGGGAAATTGTGCATCTGCAGTACAGCTGAACAGGGCACAGTTTGCCGCTTGCAGAAGTTTGCTCGAAAGCCCTGACGATTTGTGTGACTTTGCTTGAGTTAAGACAAGAGACAAGAGCGTCAACCCTTGTACAATTCTCTTGTTTTTCAACTGCTCATAAAAGCTAATATCTGATCAGCCAAACCTGTGGCAGCCAGTCATGGTCGAGACCTTCTGCTGAAGTTCAATCCGAAGTTCATCCTCATTGGTGGCAGACCGCCATTTCAGAAATTGGTGACTTCCTGGGACTTTCACAAACTCCCATCTTTAGGGTTGACCCAGAATGAAGATGGGATTCAAACCCAGAGCACAATGGATAAGCAATATGTTGCTCTACTCATCAGTTTGATTTCCACATCAACAATCACACTCAAGTTATAAGTCCAGAAGAGGTCTTGATTTGTTCCCTCGACAGCTCTGATGATTTATTAAATAGATCAAAAAACATCAGCTACACAGTGTATTTGTGTGACTTTGCTTGAGTTAAGACAAGAGAACTCTTGTACAAGAAAATACGTAACAGTAACTTGACATGGATACAACAGCTAAACTGCCACTGTTTTCCTTAACTAATAAGTAAGTTGAAACTTTTTTTCACGCATTGACTTTGTTTGGCAGATTTTAACCTTCTAACCTTGTTAGGAAATGTTCGGAGTTAGTAAGGAATTCATTAGGAAGTGTTTGCTCCTTGTTTAACAGTCCTGTCACCGGTGGTAGCGGCCACCTAGTCGGTTAAGCGAGGGCAATAGCACCACTTTCAACCGTAAAGACAAACCTACAGGATTCCTGGGTCGCCATTGAGGCTTTCATAAGAAAGCCTAGAAAATATCCTCTGTCAACACGAGCTCCAAGTGCATATATTGGGGAATTAGCTCAAATGGTAGAGCGCTTGCTTCGCATGCAAGAGGCAGTGGGATCAATGCCCACATTCTCCACAGGCCCTGTGTTTTCTCTTTTCTCCTCCCAAGAAGGCATTGAGGCTCAAACCAAATCTTCACACTTGTGAAGGTTCATAATCCCAAAAGACAAAGAATGTCAATCCAAGTTGGAATTCAGCTAGGATCCAGGCCGCATCGAGAACAGGGTTCAACCCAGACGGGTAGGCAAGATGTTGCTCTACTCATCAGTTTGATTTCCACATCTACAGTCACAAGTCCCGAAGAGGTCTTGATTTGTTATAACACTCAACAGAATTTAGCGACGAGGATGGGATTCGAACCCACGCGCGCAGTCACTTAAAAGTGGGAGGTCTGTCTGGTCTGTAAGGACGCGCCCCAATCCCTGACCAGGGGAATTAGCTCAAATAGTAGAGAGCTTGCTTAATTCAATTCAATTCAATTCAACTTTATTTATATAGCGCCAATTTACAACAAACCATAGGCAACATTGGAGAGGAAAAACTCCCTAACGGAAGAAACCTGAAGCCGAATCAGGCTCAGGGTGGGCGGCCATCTGCCTTGACCAGTTGGGGTGAGAGGAAAGTGGAGAGATAAAAGAACAGAGCAACAAAAGCAACAACAAAACATTCGGCAGGTTAGTAGGACCAGTAGCTGCGCACTGGAAGACATGCAACGCCAAATCAGGGGACACCTGAGGACAGGGACAGAGAGAGGGAGACAGAGAGGCGAGGAGACGATTCCGGGACAAAGAAGACACAGATCTCCATCTCTGTCTTTAATCACCCTTATCTATTTTTCCCATCCTTATCTCTCTGTCTGGCTCTCCTGTACAAGTCCTTCTCTCCTTCCTTCGTGTCTAACCTGTCATACAGCTCATCGTAAGCTTTCTGTTTGGCCTTTGCCACCTCCCTCTTCACTCTGCGCTGCACTTCCTTGTACTCCTGTCTACTTTCCTCAGTCCTTTCTACATCCCAGTTCCTTTTAGCTAACCTCTTCCTCTGGATGCAGTCCTGTACTTCCTCATTCCACCACCAAGTGTCTTTATCTTCTTTCCTCCTTCCAGATGACACACCAAGCACCTTCCTTTCTGTTTATGTCCACCAGAGTCATGTCACACACCACCATGCGGTGCTGTCTTTCTACACTCTCTCATACCACCACTTTACAGTCACTAACCTCTCTCAAATGACCTCGTCTACATAGAATGTAGTCCACCTGTGTGCTCCTACCTCCACTCTTGTATGTCACTCTGTGTTTCTCTCTCTTCTGGAAGTAAGTGTTGACTACTGCCATTTCCATCCTCTTAGCAAAGTCCACTACCATTTGTCCTTCTGGATTCCTGTCCTTCACACCAAACCTGCCCATCACCTCCTCATCACCTCTGTTCCCCTCATTAACATGCCCATTGAAGTTTGCTCCAACAACTATTCTCTCTCCTCTAGGGATACTCTCTATGACCTCATGAAACTCACTCCAGAATCTCTCCTTCTCTTCTAACTCACAGCCAACTTGTGGGGCATACCCAGTGACTACGTTCACCATCACCCCTTCAATTTCTAACTTTAGGCTCATCACCCTGTCTGAGACTCTTTTCACCTCTAGAACATTGTTCACAAACTCCCCCTTCAGGATCACTCCTACTCCGTTTCTCTTCCTATCCACACCATGGTAGAACAGTTTGTATCCTCCTCCAATACTACATGCTTTGCTACCCTTCCACCTCGTCTCCTGCACACACAGTACATCTACCTTCCTTCTCTTCATCATGTTTGCCAGCTCTCTACCTTTCCTTGTCATTGTTCCAACGTTAAGAGTCCCTACTCTCAGATCTAAGCTCCTGCCTTTCCTTTTCTCTCTCTGACCGTGAAACCTTCTGCCTCCTCTCCTTCTAAGACCAACAGTAGTCCAATTTCCACCGGCACCCTGTAGGTTAACAGCACCGGTTGCGGTCGTTGTTAACCCGGGCTTTGACCGATCCCGTATGAAGGTGGTATGGATGACTCGCATGGTTGTACTTGGCAAGTTTTACGCCGGATGCCCTTCCTGATGCGACCCTCTCTATTTATCCGGGCTTGGGACCGGTACAGAAGTTACTGGCTTGCAACCCCTGTGGCCAGATTGACATGTATCTGCAGATGCAGAAGTATAATTATGCCTAATAGAACAATGGTCCCAAATTCCTCCTGAATTATCCACAGGTACTGTAAGCGTTTGCTGCCAAAGATAATATATGTGACCAAACATCTAATGTGAAAGATACCAGTTATTAAAAATGTGCCATTACTTTTCCAACATCAGTTTGTATTTTAAATGGGTGTATTCAGAAAAGACATGAAAGATCATGGCTTTTTGTTTTTTTAAATCAGCTTAGAAATATTGTGTTGGCTTATATTTTTTTTATTAACCAATTTATGCAGAAAACCAGTGCCATTTATATATATATATATATATATATATATATATATATACACACACACACGTGTATATATATATATATATACACACATATATGTATACATATATGTGTGTATATATACAGACACACACACACACCAAAAACAGCTGTTTCAGAAATATTTGACTAGAACCAACATTCACCCAAGCAATCACTGTAGCTTCAGAGAAAAGTAAAACAGATGACAGAATAAAATGATGACAACAAATATTACTGACACCTCCAGATCAAAAAAATGGATCAGAATAAACATGCAAACACCCACACTGTGACACCACTGATAGGGTGTCACTCAAGCTGAGCAGTTGAGTGTAACAAGCCCTTGAAGACAACCAACTGAAAATCCACTCCAAAGGTAAACATGACGTGTGTGATTCTGTTTAATGATTTATTTTTACATAGCATTGTTTTTTTTAAAGTATTTACATTTTAGAAAGCTTAAATTGTACATGCGAGAAACACTAAAAAGCGCACTATTTAGCAACTTTTAAACAGAAATTCATAGAAAAATTGCATTAGTGTCAACTCACTGCTCCAGCTTTTTTACTGATTTATAAATAAATTCATAATAGAGTAAAGCCTCAGAGGTATCAAGGTATTACCCTATTCTGAATCCTGAAGGTCATTTGCCTGCCGTTACTTGTGTGCCACTCAGTAGGAAAAACATTACCAAAACTCCCCAAATCTGTAGTAGCAACAGACAACATTCAAAACAAGTTGTTAAAGCCAATAATGTTGAATCAGTCCTTGCACTTTTTTTTCTGAAAACAGTGGTTGCTGCACTACCCAGCATGCAAATGGATCTTTCACATTGCTCGTGCTGCATAAATGGAAGGCACATTTTCTTCTTTATTGACAATGAGCAGAAGCAATTTTTTTTTAAGTTTTTATAAAATGTAAATAAACTCTTAGGTTCCTAGGGCTCCAAATGGTCCACAACCATCTGTGTGAGAAGAAAAGGAAGGAGGTAGGCCTTTGCACACTGACAGTGAGAGATCACACAGTTCACTGCTCCCCTGAGTTTTGTGGGTAAATAACCATAGTATGCTGATCTGATGGTGTGGTCATATTTGTTGGAGTGAAACCACAGCATCTATTTGTACAGCATGGTGATGCAGACCGTGTGTGAGTGTGTGGTTTGAAAAAGTTGTAATGTTGGTTATAAATTACAGGGCGTGCAGTAATTATTTTTCTGCTACAGAAGCAAGTTAGTAGATGAAGCATGAAGAATGCTTTACGCATAAACCAAAACAAAACTGAACCGGAATAATGTTCTCTGAACACTAGAGGCTGAAAACCGAAGGGGAGAAAACTTAATGAATATTCAGTGCATGGGGGCAGTAGGTGGGGATCTGAGTCTGGCCAGTTTAAATTAACGTCAGCTTACTGGCAGTTCAGAACCAAGAGGGAGCTGGACACAACTCAAGATGTATAGATCTGCAAAATGATAAGATCACTGCACAGTGTCAAAACTTTGAAATTCAATTATTAGGCTGTAATTAGGCAACTTGCATTTTTTATTAAGCCATATTTTAGACATGTAGCCTTTAGTTTCCAAAATTCATCATGAACATTGTCACTCAGGAACAAATGTAAAGTTGGGCAGTGATCTGACTGACCTGCTGTCATTTATTCAACATGTTCAGGATATATACTTTTTTAATTCATCAAGACGCAAATTTCATGTGTTATTTTGTCCCCCTGTGTGTTTATTATTTTCCACAGACTAGTTTACCTCCTTGGGGGAAGGTTCAGCAGAATCTCAGTTTAATGATTTTTCCATACAGTGACAAACTAATTATAAAACTAATAAGTTATGGAAGTAGAAACAGGTCTCATTGTTTTTGTAAGTAATAAGGGTTTTTCCCTGTAATAGACAATTAGAACCAGTGACAGAGGACAGGAGTGCTCTGCTCTTCCAGGTACTTGAAAAAGTCTAAAAAGTAAATGGACAGGCTCAGCACTTCATTTGGATGGTGACGCCCCTGATAAAGTTTAACGACATCCTCACTGACTCATTAAGGCCAGTTGTTTTCCAGGAAACGCAGACCATGGAGACTTCGACTAGTTCCAAACACTGATAGCAAACAATGGGCATTTCTCAATACAAAAGAAAACATTCTTTGTCAGAAAAGAAAAAACAATCAATCGTGATAAAGGCTGTATGTAGGCCTGTATATTAAAAAGAAATGCAATGTACAGTGCACTACTAACATTTTTCCGTTATATAATCGTTTATATGCTTATTACATGTATTTCTGCTATTGCACCACTTTATCATGTATTAAATGTTTTTCTGTGCAAGAAAGTGGACCTTTACATTATGTGGTCTGTCTGTCTAAATTGTTTCTATTTGATCAGCCCTTTTTGGCACAGTGAGAACTATTCATTCAGATGGGACCACGGTCATCATGCTGCAGCCTGAGAGGATCTGACTGGATAATACAACAGAATAATGGAAATACAATTGAAAACAATGGACCACTCTGCACCGGTTAGATGCTGCATGAGTCGTGTCACCTGTTGTAATTTTTCACCTTTTGATGTCTCACCTCTTGTACCTTTCGGGGTCTGGGCCCTCCAAGGCCGTGAAGAATGTGGGTCTGGTTCTCTTGGTCACCAGATGCATCACTGTTTAATGGGCACTTCAACCTCTTTCTTATTTTTCATCTTTGAAGTTGACAAACATAGTCTAACATTAACATTACTTTGGTTGTTAGATGTTCAACCTTGTTGTTTGGTATTGGGCAGGTACCGTGTGAAGTGGGTTTTATAAGATTTTTTAGGGCAACCTGCTGTGATCAAAAATTAGGCCGTGATGCTGTGTTAATTCTTCACAGTTTTTAGTTGGCTGTCTCATGCCCATTTAATGGAACCTGGTATTTTAACCAGCCATGCTGTCTGTGTAGTAGACTGATATTGCTGAATAGGATATTCCACATCCCTTTTACATTTTTATAGCTATTTTGAATGCCATTTTTGATCAGTTTTGCTTGTTTCTGTGTTACTAATATTATTCAATTATTTTGCCTGTACAGTGAGAATGTAAAACAAACGCTTGCTTGCTTACACGTAGACACTCTCCCATGAAGTTTTAGTGAGCATGTCTTTGAGAGAAGCCCTGTCAGTGTCTTTGAGAAAATTAGCTGTTTTGGCTGAAAGCTGAAAATAAAGAGTCTTGGAAAGTGACTTGATCAAGTGACATCATTCTACACTAAATTTCTGCACTTTGGATTTCATTAATTCTCCTTGTAGCATTTTTTTAAATGCCAATTCTTACAAATTTTGCATGTGTATTCTTAAAAACTACCTTCACCTGAGTATAAACCCATCCCCTTTGACATGTACTTAATTGGCTGTGGAGGAGTGACATTATAATCAACTACTGATTTGCACAGTACTCCTTGCAAGTTTTTTTTTTGTTTCTGCAGCTTTTTTGTTTTCTTTGTGTAAACAGTCTTTAGCTGAAAGATGCTGAAGCATCAATAAATCTGGAAGGAAAAGGAGCTAAAAAAAGCTTTAAATTGATCTTTAGTTTTTATGAAAAATATTGATCCAGCTTTAACAGTTGTAATATTGTCTATTGATTGATCTTGAGGGAGGTCAGTGGTCAAAATTATTTAGAGAGCAGCAGCTGGTAGAATGACTAATCAGCTCAAACTATGAACTTGTTGGGCCATTTGATTGATTAGGCGACTTTCCAAACACCTCATCTTTTCTTTATGCTGCTATTCTGAACTTTAGTACCAGTTTGACTCAGATAGATAATTTACTGTTTTTCTAATAATCATACTTCAATTGGG
The DNA here is from genome assembly GCA_033026295.1 of Channa striata. Classification (NCBI taxonomy): domain Eukaryota; kingdom Metazoa; phylum Chordata; class Actinopteri; order Anabantiformes; family Channidae; genus Channa; species Channa striata. The sequence goes on along the minus strand of CM065176.1, from coordinate 6,948,893 downwards.
TTCATCCAAAGGTGTCAGCTTCTGATAGGTGTGGAATCTGCATGAGGTTTTCAATGTTCACACCTTTTTTCTTCACCTTCTAAAAAAGAAGGAAATGAGCGCAAACATCCAGTATAGGTGGTAACACAATCACAAACCAGGCTGAGAAAATGTATAAACGCCTTTTACTTGTCACATCAGTGACACTCAAATTACAACATTTAGAGGTAAACAACAAATAAAAAGCCCCCCACTCTAACCTAACCTCTCTATCCTCTCTCTGGTTTACATCACATATCCAATCTCAAATACTTTAAATAGGAATAAATAAATAAATAGGAAAATTAAATACTTTTTTTGTTTTATCTAGAATTAGTTATCATTTATTCCTATAAAATCATTTCTTTAAACTTGCCAACTCCTACTATACAACCAAGATTTGTGCATGTTGTGTCATCATCAAAAAATTATAAATTTCCTTTTTACTCAAAATACCCCAAACTGGGCAGCATGGTCGTGGAGTGATTAGCGCTGCTGCATTACAGCCAAAAGGTTGCACGTTTGTGTGTGGAGTTTGCATGTTCTCCCCGGGCTTGTGTGGGTTTCCTCCCACAGTCCAAAAACATGCATGTTAGATTAATTGTGACTCTTAAATTGGCTGTAGGTGTGAATTGTTGTCTCTGTGTGTCTCTGTGTGTCTCTTAGATCGACTGAGTTGGACAATGTGTACCCTGCTTCTCGCCCAATGGCAGCTGGGATAGGCGACAGCCCCCCATGACAGTTACAGATAATACACACAAGATATTATCAATGTTTTTAAAGAATAGTTATTTAACTGAACACATTCTAATCTGTTCTGTAAAAAACATTTTAACCAAGAACATGTGACTGTTTAATGCTGCATCTCTTTGACTGTTTCAGTAAGTAATCATAATCAATGGTCTTTTCAAAACCAATAGATAGTGTAAAGGATAAGTAAAGTGTTTTTTTTTCTAGTGCATTTGGTAAATGTTCTGTAAAATCAAGTCAATATTCTGTAAATATTGATTTTGATTAATTGTTTGTTTTAACTACTAAGTTTTTAACTACCATATATTAATCACTTCTGTTTTTTAACTATATTGACAATTTTAGTTTTGTTTGACGAGATTAATAATATTAAATTAGTACTTAGCGGTTGTTTGTTTTTCACAACTTAGATAGATCCAAAAATAATGAGCAATGGAGGAGATGTAATACTGTTGTTAGCACTATCAGGTGACGAAGCAGCTATATTGACACATACAGTACAGACTAGCAATACACACACACACACACACAGACTTCAAAATCCCAACCAAAAGTTATTGGATGTATCAGTGTACCCAGAGTCTGCGTCAAACTTTACAAAATCGCAAAATTGTCCACAACAAGGGTTTAGAGAAGTCCATGTAGGCGTTGCCATCATATCGGTTCACATGGGTGAGGGAATTTAAAGTTTACCTGCTTAAGCAAAATGATAATGGGGAAAAATAAATGAACACCCAACAGCAAACACCAGAAATAAATATGTTTTTCACCAAATTCTTTACCTTCTACTGTAAAACATATTACATCTTAGTATATTTAGAATACCTGAATGACAAATAAGTTTTGCATTTTTTTCCCTAAGTAGGTTCTTAGTGCGAGCTATTGGAAACAATGTGAATTCTGAAATTAATCTGTAGGTATTTCACATTAGATGTTTAGTCATATAATTTTGTCTGTGCTCCTCATTGGTTTTACGTCAGTAAAATTGGACACCGCCCTTCTGTAAAATACAACAGTAGGTTATTTGTACCAACAGCCGAAAACTGTGGCAGTCTATGGTGTGGCAACAATCCGTCCTGAACATGATATAGTCACATAGTATTTGGACCCGAAAACTTTCTCGGGAGGAGGTTTCTCTGTGTTACTGTAACATAATGTGTATCAGATAACATACGTTTGGGATTTGTGTAACATACGCTGAATATAAGCTGCATAATTTTAGCCCGAGGTATTATTATACAAACTATTAATATATACACTACCAGTCAAAAATTTGTACACACCTTTTTTATTAATGACTATTTTACATTGTAGATTCTCATTCAAGGCATCAAAATTATGAATAAACACAAGAAAAAAGTGTGAATGAAGTCAAAACATGCTTTATATTTTAGATTTAAATTTGCCACCCTTTGCTTTGATTACCGCTTTGCACACTCTTCCATTCTCCCGATGAAGTAGCACCTGAAATGGTTTTCACTTCACAGGTTTGACCTGTCAGGGTTCATTTGTGGAATTTCTTGCGTGGCGTTTGGAAAATAAAGGAAAACCATTAGAGAGAGAAGGTGTGGCCAAACCTTTGACTGGTGTATGTTAAATTGTTATATAAAGAGACTTAAAAACCACACACACAATATGGATTGTAAGATATCGGGCACCAATTAGGCAAACTAAATCACCTTCCTATTAGAGTGGGAAAAATAATCTCAGGAAAAATATCTGTTGACTACAAAACAGAATCACCATGTTCAAATACATCATGGAGCAAATCTGTGTAGTTTGAATATTTGGAGCAGGATTGTAATGTATGATTTTGAGTACAGAAAAGACAGTCTCTGCAGGCTGGGCAGCTAATTAAACGACTGCTTGGCCTCAGTGGCAGTTAATGCTGTTCAATTATGAATGAGAGAGATGAGGTGAAGAGGGCAGCACAATCAATGAGAGGGATGGACGGAGAGATGGTGCAGAGTTGGGATGAAAAGGCATAAAAAGCGAAGCAGGGGGAAGGATGCAGATGAAAGGAGGAAAGTGAAAGAAAGGAAATAAAAGATAAAGGGTAAGATTAAATCACAGAAGAAAGGGGGAAGTTGGAATCTGAGACCAGAGAAGAAAGAAAGGAAAGAAGAAGCCATTCTCTTCAAGCAAACACAGGCGGGGGTTCACACTTGATGTTGTGTCAGTGTTTTGCTGCTTTGAACTACACAGTGGAGGGTCTAATTTAGTGTCATTCCGGCTGAAGCGGGCCCTTTGGCAACACAGCACCCAGTGTTTGTTTGGGTCTACCTGACAGCCATAGGCACCTCTCTTTATCTCGATCTTTTTCTTACTGTCGCTCTATCTCATGCCACATCTTTGTCTAGATTTAAGTTGTTTGTCTCAGCTGCTGTCACCCGCTTCCCTCTGTTGTTTCTGTCTCAGCCTCACATTTTATTGTCTGTCTTTTGGATTGAAGGAAATCTTTTCATTTCAGTCTCTCGTAGCCGTTACCCTTTGTTTCCATTGATCCTACTGAATATAGAGAGTTATGTAATAGGAGGAAAAACAAACAAACAAACAAACAAACAAACAAACAAACAAACAAACAAACAAACAACAAACTGCGCCTTTACTGCCCTTGCAATGCCCAAAGACACTTAAACAGAAATGGTGTGCATGTTTTAGTTCCTTATTTTTCAGTGTAAGTAATACCAAATATTTCTAGTATTTTATGTATTCTTTCATTTTTAACTCCAAATGCTTATACACCAATAATAGTAATAAAAATAGACTAAAACACCAAGTGGCCTGTAGGTGTGAACGGTTTTCTCTCTTTGCCCTGGGATAGACTGGAGACCTGTTTAAGATGTAACCCGCTACTTGTACTAGCGGGAATAATAAAAAAATAATAATCATAATAATATTAATATTAATAATACAACAGCAATTCCTCAAAAATTGGGATATGAAAATAAAAAAATAATGCATAATTTGCCAGATTTTATTCACAACAGAACATAAAGAACATATCGGATGTTGAAACTGAGACATTTCATCATTACATGGAAAACATTAACTCATATTAAATTAGATGGCAGCAACACATCTTAAAAATGTTGGATGAGGGTGATGTTTACCATTGTGTAGCATGTCCTCTCTTTTTAACAACAGTCTGTAAATGTCTGGGAAGTGAGGAGACTTTTAGGAATATTGTCCCATTATTGTCTTATGCAGGATTTTAGCTGTTCAACAATCCTGGGCCTTTGTCTTTTTATGATGCGCCAAATGTTTTCTATTGGTTAAAGGTGTGAAATGCAGACAGGCCAGTTCAGCGCCTGGACTCTTCTCCTGCGAAGCCATGATGTTGTGATAGCATTCTTTTGCTGAAATATGAAAGGCCTTCCCTGAAAGAGATGTTGTCTGGATAGGTGCATGGTCCCTCTTCTCTCTAGTCTGCAGGATAGGGCATCCAGGGTTTCCAAAAAGAATTTCAAATTTTTATTCATCTGACCACAGTTTTAATTTTTCCTCAGACCATTTTAAATGAGCTTTGGCTCAGAGAACAGGGCAGCATTTTTGTCAAACACTTAAACACATTTGCTTTGATTACAATTCCAGCCCTTTGCTGCTCCTCTTCCAACGTTTTGGAGATTTGTTGCTTCCATCAAATTCAGAATGAGCTAATACTTTCCATGAAATGGTAAAATGTCTCAGTTTTAACATATCATATGTTGTTTATGTTCTGTTGAGAATAACATATGGGTTGATGAGATTTTCTAAATTCCTTCTGTTTTCATGTACATTTTACATATCCTCACAATGTTTTTGGAATTGTTGTTGTAATAATAATTAAACAGTTGGGGAGAAGTAAAAATTTCTTTCACGTATCATCTACCTCATTGCAACTGTTGACTAAATATTTGTAATTTTTGTGGTAAAAGCACAACAACAGGTATCTACTATATTCTCACTGTAGCAGCTATGGCGTCATTGGCAGCCAATGAGATTTTGAGATGGCATATCCCACCCCTGGCCCCTCTCTGCCTACGCACCTGGTTTACTTTCCTCGACTTATTACCACATTTTATTAGAAACCCATAAATGTTATGTTAATGCAACGTAAATTAAGCTCCAAACAAAGATCTGCAGAGAACATCTCCGACTGAAGATTGGCACAGACGCGATGCAGGTTGCATCAGAGGCTGTGTTTAAAATCTCCATGTCTGACTTTGTCTTCTTTTCTGTAAATTCACATTACAATAAAATGGTATCCAACACAATATGAAAAAATAGAATCGAGAACAGCTGACATGGCCGTTTTGGTTAGCTAAACTTGTGTACACAACACTGAATAAAAAATATAGACATGTGGGAAGGCATAAGCACACACACACACACACACACACACACACACACACACACACACACACACAGAATTAAATCAGTGTAGTGCTTGGCACTTGTGTTTCCTGGCCCCCAACTTGCTGGCTGATTCAATTTTCTGGGCAGATCTGCCGACAGTGACCGCTAACATTCACCTTTAGATGGAGAGAGAGGGGGAGTGAGGGAGCAAGGGGGTTGGCAGGTTGGAAAAGGCAAAGACAGGGTGAGAGGAAAGGTGACTGTTAGTGTGTACTTTCAGAGTTAGAGGGGGTGTGTGACACGGGAGAATGCCAATACTATTCCTGAAGGGAAGTGGACGTGAGGAAATGTTTGCCAACAATCAGCTTTACTCTAGAGAAAGACAGTGTGAGGAGACAAGAGAGACACAGGCATGGTTTGTGTCTTCAAGGGGAGAATAATAATAAAACACTTAACACTTCTGTGACATTTTTGGCTCCACTTTGTTTTGTTTGTTTTTTCAAATGTATATGCGTGAACTAATATAGACCCAATCTGTGAAAAATAAAACAAACCGGTATTATCAGCTTTTATTCCACGGTGTCGATGTAAAGACGATGGGCCAAGCGGGAACACACGGCCTGAATCCTTTTATAGAAAATGTCCTATTTGTTTCACATTCATACAAATGTGATAATTTAAAGTCCAATGAGCCAATAATTAAAGTTCAGTAGGCAACCTTCTATCCCCTAGTAGGTTCAGAAGGTTTTTATCTTCTTAAAAACAGTGAGAGAAGGTTCAGTAGTTTTTTTTCTTTAAAGAATTAAAGTACAAACAAATCTACCGTCACTTTAAAATGGGAAGCAAAGCACTGTCCAATGCCAGTTTCCAGTTACACACCCCAACCTCCTCCCTGCACAGACATTCTCTTTATTGAAAATATTTCTCCAGCAGTCAGTCTCTAGTAATATTAACCACAGCTTTACTTACTGTACACTATGTCGGGCAGGTAGAAGTCTGCCCACTGGTATACTGGCCAAGGCCTTGATTTTGCCCACTGAATAGTCTGATAACAGTCCACCTTTCCTAAAAATCAAGTTTAGAAAATAAGTTTTATAAATAAAAGTTTGAGCGCCAATGTGAATCAATTTTATCAAATATGGTTAGAAACATGAAGTGGCAGAGAAATGGGTCCTCAAACCCACAAATCACTCACTAGCATTTTCACACCTCCAGTTCCCTTGTCGCAAAGTCTATGGATTTTTGGCTAGAAGCCTGAACAAATGTTTGTGGTTAAGGTCAAGAGATTCTTTAAAAGTTTAGTAATATAACATATAATCAATAAGAAAATACACCACTCATGCTTTTTTGGCTTATACGTGTCCTAAACAGTGTTTTTGAACAACTGGCTGAATAAGGTCCGCCATTTATAGCTTTGTTGAACTCAAACTTGCGATCATGCAATCGGAACAGCTTTAACTTCTAGCTATTGTATTAAACGTTCAGAAATTATAGTCACCAATCTTTGTTTCTGCACTGTAACAGCCAGAGGAAAAATCTTGTAGTAAGGTTATATTTGTGGGTGTGAAATATGAAGGTTAAAGGTGTTTAAAATGAATCATTATTCAAAATTATCAAATTTAAAGTGAAAAACATTTTTTTCTTGTGCAACAACTTTGCAAATTAACTTTGTTTTGTATTTTACAATATTTATAATAATTATATATATTTTAATAATAATAACCTAAAACCATGTGGTGTGTAATATTGTTATAAAAGCTAAATTGCATATATTTTTTTCAATCAGATTACATGTATGATCTTTTTACACATTTTAAATAAAAGTAACATTTTTTAAACTAACTTTTTAATTACTAACTTTAAGATGTCAAATGGAAAAAATATATAAAATATCAAAATGCAACAAAACAGAAAAAATAACCAAGCTGCTATAGCTTTATACTATATCTTATGTGATAATCCAGTACTTTCTCTCATCCTAAAAAACACGCACACGCACAGATACAAAACCTCTGATCTCCTGTATTGTTCCCTCCTCTTCAAAGCCTTTGTCCTGCTGCGTTCAAACTTATCGTCATTAAAAGTGATGCTTGATGGAAGCTGTACAGCAACAAGGAGAAGCAGCATGGGATGAGGAAAAAAGAGATGAGAGATGAGAAGAAAGGATGGGGCCGAGAGGGAAAGAGACAATATCAGAGAAAAGGTGATGTTGCTCTGATATTTTTAACGAGAGACATTCTGGACAATTTACCCAACTATATATTCCCATGAAGAGATTTAATTCACATACAGGTTTACATACATGGAAAATTTGATTCTTTTAACTGACTCAGAACTTTAGAACAGAAAATTGAACAAATCATTTTGAGTCATTTCGTTCATTTTACGTAATTGGCTCTGTAGCCCTCTTGTGGGCGTTGTAAAAAGGGCTGCGGTTCTCAAACACTATATACTGAAGACAACATGGTTTGCTTCAGCTGACAAAATACAATACACAAAATGCCACAAGCAATTTAAACCATGTGAAAAACATGGGAAAGCAAATACACACCACAATAAAGTGACTTGTTACCAGCATCCTCCCTGCCATTGTTGTTTAACAAGCGTGACAGTGACTTGGTGGCTGTCACGTGACAAATGAACGAGAGACCAATCCATAACGATCTGCATGAATGACTCGCGAAAGAACTGTAGTGCAGAGCCTGAGCTGTGAACGATGAACAAACTTTGTCAATTAGTGAGACTTTTATTGTGTCCAAAACATGACATTATTATTATATTATTGTTGTTACTGTTATATTATGAACTTCAGATATCAGACACCATTCATTTCCTTGTTTCTCAGTCCACAGGCCTGTAGCTGAGCTACAGCTGCCACGTGACAAAAGAACGGGGACCTGAGGACGGACGCACAGTTGAGTGAGTCGTGAACGAATCATTTCTGTTTCCTGTCCTGCTGCCTGAGCTTGTGCAGCTGCTGCCATGTGGCGAGAGAAGGTACTGCACGGAAATGAACGAATCGTTCACTGACAGCACTCATTACTCGCGAGTCATATAAAAGATTAGTTCATAATGAAACGAATCGTTCACAAACGACACATCACTAGTTCGCACACATACAGACTTATGTTGTAACATTAAAATCCTCTCATGCATGTCAGACAAACTCTCTTGGTAACTGCATATTTTTATGTTCTCTTTTTCTATCCAAGACAGGGTCAGAGATGTCAGGCAATGTTAGAAAGCCACTGGTTCTTTCTTTCAAAACTGTAATGTAAATAAATAAATTACTGTCCGTATTTAACGCCATGAGTACATAATAGCAAAAATGTCCTGTTGACTATGATGAGGTCTGAGAATTTGTCATCACACTTGGAATGAACCCCCAGTCGTCACCAGTGCGTTACCAGAGGATCTGGCCAAACTAAACATAAAACTACTACTAAATTTAAAGTTTATACATTTTGTTGGAAAATCACCTATATAGATATCATGACCCAACAAAAAAGTCTATGTAATTATGTGTGCGGTACAAAAATAATTAGGATCTTACTACTCTTTAAAGCTGCAGTGAAATATCATCATTTTCTACGAGGCGAGTCACATTTTGTATTCACCAGCTAGTTATGGTGGCAATCACACACAACAACACCCAGATCCTTTGTACACCGATTGTTACCGTGGGAAATTAGAGTTGCTTACATTGACTCTAACCAACAGCGTTAACATACAATTCTTGTATAATTGCAGATCTTTGCTTTTGCATTCCCGAATGATATGCGTTGTTTTCAGGGCGGCATACAGCGAGGGTTATGGTGTGTGTGAGAACGGTAAAATGTATCAAAATAAGACAGACAGAAAGGGAAACAGGAAGCCATGAGACAGACAGAATGAAACAATGATAGACGGATAGAAAGACAGAGAGGCAGGCAGAAAGGGAGGCGCAGGAATAGAGCAGGTCACATATGCTCACTTCCATAGACATAAGCCCTGATTAAATTGAGTGTGTAGAAGCTAGTTGTTCTTCAGGTGCGTGTGTGTGTGTGTGTGTGTGCCCAGGCGAGAGTGTGAGTCCTGTAATATTGTCTGCAGTCCCATGGGCTGTAGCTGAGCAAACTCAATCAACTCCCACTCACCTATGTGGCCCTCCCTACACTGTCAGGCCAAGACTAGACACCGGCCCAGCCTCTCCTCTGACCTGAGAGAGAGACAAAAAGAGGATGGGTTGGTGTATGTGCAAAACATAAAATGCATCGATGTGTGGGGTATGTAAGAGAGATAGTGTGTGTGTGTGTGTGTGTGTGTGTCAGGGCACATGTTAGGAGGTGCCCTTGAAACAATCAAAAGACTCTGCAGGTTGCATGCATCAGAATCCGAGAAGGAACTTTTCGTGTTTGTTTAGCTTTCCTGTGCATGAGCCTTCTATGCTCATGTGCTGGTGACACATACCGTCATAAACCTCTTGTGATTGTAATAGCATGAATTCATCTTTTTTCTGCTTGGAAGAATCAAAAGCCAAACAGGTCACGATTCACCTGCGTCTTTCTGCCGTTCAACGTTCAACACCTGCTGTAACCAAGGTTTTGTGAAAACAGCTGACACAGAGAGTGGGCTAGGACGCTGCTGCTGCTGCTGACTGCATGTCTTTGTGGGGGTTGCCGATGGATGGTTGTTGTAGGGTGACAAATCTGCCGGTGTGCATCCGCAATTTTACCGATACTGTTCACATGCAGTGCACTGGAACAGTCAACTGTGCACTCTATGCCGGCATGCATGCTGTGGCGAATGATCATTTATAAATGGAAACACAATGGGAGCATATAGAACCACACACACAGCGTCACCTGTCCTCAGCCTCTGATCCCGTCTATACACCTGTCAGTCACCAACATCTGATATGACAAGCTGGTACGCTGGAATGAAAGGTCTTCTTGCAAAGGGACAGAATGCAGAACATGGGGGCGTGCGATACTGGCGGAGACAACACCAATCAATCAGCTGATCAATCATAATTGGCTTATTTGCATGTTTGCCACATATTCACAATCATCATTCATTTATGCAAATGTGCAGTAGGATATATGCTCCAGGGAGAAAGAAGGGTCAGGTCTGAGCCCGAACTTGTTGGTTGCTGAGATCAAATTAGAGGTTTATTCAGATTTATGCAGATGTTAACAGTAATGATATACAGCAGGCACAGCGCCCTAGTGTGTCGATGAAGACATTAATGCATCTATGGCAGGAGCACCGAGACACACTGCCTTGCTGTTCAAATACTTTCTGTTTGAAATACAAGACTAACCTGTGAGTCTCATTTGCATTGGAACCTAAAGCAGGGCTCATATATTCATGTTATTCCTAATTTTGGACTCAACAGTGACACCAAGCTTTATGTAGTCTGACTGAACAACTTCCTCTGCATAGCTCTCACACTGTGTCAGTAGTTGGTCTCATTGTTAAATTTACTGGGCCTCGAGCAATGACTTAGGCCAAAAACTTGAACCTGGGCCAAAAAAATCACCTACTATCATTCAAATATAATAATTGGGGGGACCACAATGAAGCTCAGTGGAGGTGAAAGCAAACACACTCCAATACTCCAGCCATTCCGAGGATTTCATGTACAGCCTGGTAAAACCTTTTCACACAAGTGTGTTTGTGTTTCTCTGGCATATCTCTAACTTTAGTGTTACTTTTGTTACACCTGTTAAAGTAGGATAACTTATCTTACCATTCCATAAAGTTTTGCGATCAGAATCCTAAGAATGAAACCTGCATTTCGAGCAAAACTAACAATGGATTTACATGATGAAAACATATTTAGCTTCAAATTTATCTTTGTCCATTTTGATTTGGATCTTTGTTAGGTAAGAAAGTACAGTAGAGTCCAGAATGGGGAACCTTATTAACCATAGACATATAGTGAATTTGGAAAGTTGTCAAACATTTAGACAATTATTTTTTTCTCAGTAATTCACATGTTTTGGGGGCATGTTTAAATACAACCACTTTGAGTTGGGCTTAGAAGATTGAGGATCTGCTGGTGGACACCTTGCTTGGCCCTGGAGGTCAACTCAAATTGGGAAAGCAGAGCTGGGCCCAGGCTGTACTTGGCAGGGGCTGAGATAAAGTACAGAGCTCGGCATCTGGAGGGAGCTAGAGTAGAGCTGCTACTACTTTGGATTGAAAGTAAAATGGAGAATGCCTCTTGGGTGCTTCTGTTTGAAGGTCTTCCACATTAGTACTTCAGTTTACGGAATCCTATGTTGACACACAGACCTTTTTAGTGTCTTGGAGCCTTTTTGTGGAGTTACTTAGTAGCTGTAGACATGTACCACACTAGAAAACACAAGGTAGCAACTCTACCAAAGTTAAAAAAATATTGGTGAAATACGTCAATGTTGTACCCAGTTGGCTCACGGCCTGTCCATTTTAGGTATTTGGAGAGTTTTGGAAAGCTAGTGGATAAAACACTTTCCGCAGTTAGATAATTTGGTGTCTAGTTTATTTTTTGATAAAGCTGATTTGCTGTATCCTATATTCTATTGTTTAATTTGAATGTTTAGGTAGAGAGAGGAGAGCAACTCAAAAGGCTAAAACGCCAAGTCACTGGTGCAAGTCCAAGCCATGTGAGTTGAGTCCCCATCTCTGTTATCTAAGTGCCCCAGATCACTTCATCAGTGATGAGCCTTGAAAAATCAAGAGTTAACATGAACTTAAACTTTGAATCTTTATAAAACAGTAAAACATCTTGGGAAGAAAACACCCAGTTTTTTTTGTCTAAAAGAAAAATATTCTCCATGTGCATTAGGCAAATTTTGTAACCACCATATGCCCAACAAGCAAAATAAGTAATTGTCAGAATGTAAGCAGCAGATCAACATAGACATCATGTATGTTATTATTCTGCAGCAATACTCCTAAACTCTTACAAGTCAGAATCATTTGTCAGAGATTACCAGTCAGTAGGCATCAGGCCATGTGGTATAAAATCAAATCCTTAGAATACGTTGCAAAACAATACAAACTCCATCATGCATGTCAGGATCTCCTGAGTTCCACCTTGATCCTGATAAATAATCCAGGTGTGGTCCTTTTGTTGGGAGTGTTGATAATTTACCCTTCTACACATTACACATTCTGTGTCCATGTGCGTTGGCATGTCACAGGAAAACAATCTAGAGAAGGTTGACTTTAACTATCTAAGTATATGTATTGTTGTATATGTCTGTACATGGATGTACGCGTCCTAAAAATGTATATGTCATTTGACATGTGAGCATGTGTTTGCTTCTGAAAGCTTCAGAGGGACTTACATGCTAGAAGGTTATTGGCTTCAAAAAGGTTCAATATGTCAAATAAACACACAGCTCAGTGACCAGCTGGAGAACAGAGAGAGAAAAGAGGGAGAGAGGGAGAAAAAAGAAGATGAAAGAGACGAGAGGTAAAGAAAGACAGAACAAACGGGCAAAGAGAAGATGGTGGAGCAAAGGCAAATCTATGCAAAGAGAATCCGAATACGAGGCGAGTGAAAGTGAAAAGGCAAGACTTGGGATGCAGAACATAAAAGGAACCATGATAGAGGCCTTCACATTTATCGTTTTCAATGCTGACAGTATGTTGAGTGGAATAATCCATACAAAGAAAGGCCAAGATTTTGATTGGACGGTACAAGTAAGCTTCTAGCCAAACAGCTGTAAATAAGCCAATATGCCAATTGGCAAGGTCTGACTTCACACTGTAATTCTCTATCCAATACCTGATACATAAATATAACAAAGTCATTATTTTACTAGTCAGAAATATTCCCAACCTCGACAGCTCACACCCACCCCAGATTAACTTTGCATATTTGTACAAATGACATACACAGTCTGATCAGACTGTGTGTTTGTGGGTCAGTATCAGAGTGACCACATCAGCTCCGGTAACTGACAGCTAAACACCAGAGATGTCTCCCAAAACAAAACAGGACTGAAACTTTAACTGAAACTGGTGATGAAGCAGCGGGAATTTTACACTACGCTACATGCAGCGAGTACAGAAAACATATTTTTAAAAATAAATACTGTGTAACAACACACACCTACACAAAGCTGCATGTGGAAACCAGCATCTCATCTAAACATATATTTGTTGGATTCATTGAGGGACTGTGGCCTAAAGGGAAACACTATAAAGAAGATGCTTTACGTTTGTGAGGACTGAGAGTGAAGGTGTTTCTGTGCATATGATACAGCTTTTAGTGTAGATCGAGCCACTTTCACGGGGAGCAGAGAATATGTTACTTGTCACTGAGTCACAGGTCTGTCAATACCGTAAATATTGGGACACAAACTAACAACCTTTCAATTAGAAAGGTCACTTTGATTCTCCTGAATCTGGTCTAATTCTTGGCAAGGAGTCTGTTATTGCATCTGCTTTTTCATGCGGCGTCCTTGTCTGTGTGAGCGTGAGTGGGTGGGTGAACACGCTGTACCTGAGTGTAAAAGCGTGCAGAGAATCATAGGTCATACACAGGGAGGATGAGTAAGCTTCTTGATGAAATTTGCTGTCTGTGTGTGTGTGTGTGTTTAGCTGATGGTTGAGGGGGAGTGAGCACATTACCAACAACTGGTGCGGCTCAAACTAGCGTGTTAATCTTTATAGCACATTTGCAGTATGTTTGTACAATTGTAGTTTTGGTTTTTTTTTTATGTTTTCATGAAAAGAGCAGTTGTCAGGTGTCACGCAGGAAAATTCCAGTTTCTGTGTCATTCTCTGCACAACATGTAGGTCACATGCATATAAGAAATTGCATAACACTAATTTAAATGTACACACAAAATAAATAAAGTATGAGTGCACTAGCTGGAAGGAATATACTGTATATTAAGGTTTCAAAATAATCATTTTACAAATAAAGATGATTACAGAGTATGTATTACTAATTATCGATTTGAGTTATTAAATGTTATGTCAAACATATAGTTTAATAAAACGACGGGAAGGAGCACAGGCAGCTCGATGCTGAGTGACCACTCTCATTCCTCAGTGATTGAATCTCTTACTCTCCTCCAGTCTCCATCTCCAAATCACATCATAGGTGAGGACTCGAGTCATGAATTTTAAACCCTAGACTTGATAACAATAAATCATAGAAGACTTGCTACTAGATACTATTGACTTGTGACTTGACTTTGGATGACTTGGTCTCCCTGCAATTAAACACATATTAAAATAAAATGATTCCAAATGTCATGTATAATATCAATAAGCTAACTACTAAATTAAACATTTTGACTTGATGTAAAAAGAACTGATGAGAAAAGCAGTAACTCTCCAAATATGAATTGAATCAAGTCCATTAAAATCAAAAAGTTCACAAACAATATCAATAAAGCATGGGATATAAAACATTTTTACCAACCAACTACATTTGTAGTATTTTAGAAGGAATAACCATTTAAAACACAGATGGTACCTGCAGGTATCGCTTTCCCTGACTGTCTGCTATTTAACAATATCTGTAACAACAAAAACTCTGGATTGTTTTAATCAGTATCGATTTTCTTTAAATTCGCAATGTTACATTGTAGGGGTCAATTTATATTATAATGAAGGGGTGGACAAACATTTTTGTCTGTATGTTTCTTTTTTTGAATTATTCATTATTATTACTCCCAATGATGTCCTGTCCACATCTTTAGCTGCAAAACTTAATATTTGTGAATCAGGCCTGACGTATCTCGCTCAGTTAGCTTGTAAAAAAATATAACTTTGAAAAGTCAGGGTACAAATGATATATGTTGGGACTCTGGCCATTCTGGTCCTGACTTGGGACTTGATTCGGAACATATTTGTCTTTACTCGGGACTTGACGTAAGACTTCGAAGTAAAAACTTGAGACTTGAGACTGCAATACAATGACTTATCCCACCTCTGCCAAATCACATTTGCGATTCCAGACCACACTGAACCTAATAAAATGTGGACTTTCTCCCACCTCTGACACACACTAACACACTCTCGGTGCATCTCTTTGTAGCTTTAATCATTCACCTCTCTTTTCTTGTCACATTCATCTGTTGCTGGTGAAAAGCTAACCATACAGCACATCCCACCTGTGCTGTGACTCACTCTTCACATGCTCTGAACATTTCCTTGAACACGCAGCAAAAGGCCTCGGTATCCAAGGTAACATTGTGGTGATTTTTAGTCTTTTATGTGTCTTATCCATTTAATATTAATTCTCTTTACTAAGCTGTCAGATGGTGGGCATCCATTTCATTAAACGTCTTAAGTCATAAAAGGCCGGGTTTGACTTTAACTTTAAAGGAAAGAGATTGTCTCCAAAACAGAATAAGCTAGTGCAGGTTTTAAACTGTGGCGGATTCTCAGTACAGTGTCAAGTTATAGTTCCTTTACTTTTATGATAAAAAAATTATCAAATTGATTTGGTTAATAGTTAGTGTAGTACAATATAGGCATGCAGTGTATAAAAATAAAAATTATCTAGACTGCATTGTTTTAATTTTATTAATTTTTTGAAGTGACAAGATTTTATCTTAAAAAAACAATAAAAACACATTAAAAAATACCAGATAAGTGGTAAGTTATCAAAGCGTTTGCAGAGATAAGAGGAACCCTAAATCTGTTTATTCATTTTGCAATATTTGCTTTCAATAGTAAAAAAGCAGGGTTTTCCTGTCCCCCTTTATGATCTCACAAACGGAGACAATTCTCAGTGTTTAAGCAAATTTTTCTGCAAATAGGAAAATTATGTGTGTGGTAATTTTTGTGTGTCTACATAGACTGAAGACCTACGTAAATGTACAAAATGTGGCGACCTTTAACACTATGACTGTGACATACTTAGAAAGGGAAAAACAAATCAACCCTTTCTGTGACAGCTGAGCAAAATCAGTTTGATAACGGGGACAGGATTTGCTAAAAGCTTCCGAACACAGACGCTGTGCTGTTACTAAGGCCATTAATCAGTTTTTTCTTATGTTACCTGAACGTATCTTCTGCTACCTAACAATAGTAGTGTTTTGATTCCAAGCTTGACAAAGATTGTTCACGCATGAGACAGTGGTGAAAAGTAATCTACAAAATAAATAGGTCAAAATAAAACCTGCAAAAAAATTGATATTTATTTGGACAAATGGCAACTAAATGCAAGTAAATACATAAAACCACGTCCTTACAAGGAAAAAACAAGTGTCGGTGACACATGTGAATGCCCGTGTGTGTTATAGTGCAGATGTGTGTTTGTGTGTGGGCCATACGCCTGTGGGTTGGTGTGACACAGTGATCATAGTCTGAATGATTAGCGCTGGTTTCTGTCAACTCACATTAACGTCCTTAAAACGGCATTTCAGCTCTGCCCCGGCTCGTCTACACTAGGTCACTGATTCCCAATTAGTTGGAAACTGCATACCAGATTTGACTCCATCCCTGAAGTCATGACTCATCCAATCATGACAGAAAAAGTTGAGCCTAATGAAGCAAATCAATTAAGAAAACACGTCGGGTTCTCGATGATGGTGTTATAATTGGTGGCAATTTCCCACTGCAAAAACAGTGACAATGAAAAAAGGGTTTAATAATATTCACTGATATCAAGGCCCAGAATAGATGCTAACTGGGATTTCTCCTGCAGGTGGTTATTGTGCCAGTAAGCACTTAACAGTAGCACATTTCAAACACTTCCCCCTATTAACTTTTGCTATAGGGTGAAACATATTGTTAGCTGTGAACGTCCATTCCGCTGTGAAACTCAGAAAACTCGCTTGATTGCCTATGCACGGACTGAAGTACTCTAAGCACTTCTGAATCAGACTCACATTTAAATCTGTATGGCTTTGCATTATGCAAAACTAATTGTAGAGACAAAAATAAGTACATATGTAAAGCAATGAATTAATAATGAAGAAAATTGGTCAAAACAGACCATATTATAAGAATGTCCCTTTTTTTTTTTGTTTTTTAACAGTCCTTGATTATTTTTGTTACTTCTGACGATGAAAGAATATTTGGACAACCGAAATGTGCAGTGTTTCATATTAGCTTTATGGCTAAGTTTGCATCGCCCTACATGCGATTTGCAGCCAACTCCAGCTGCTGTACCTCTGAAGAGCAGGACTTTGTGGCGGTTATCAACCTGACAATGACCCCTCAGCATGTCAGGGGACACCTGAAAACAAAACATAACTGAAAACATAACTTCCAATACATCTCTAAGGTGTACTTGTGATTCTACTTTAAGCAGTGTATTTCATTTAAAAAGAGCTTAGTACCTGAACCCGTTTCTGCTAAAGGTTGCCCAGACACAAGGGACATCTACAGTTACTGAATCTGAATGAGATTTAATGCTCAGTTTGGAAGCTTTAACAGTACAACTTTATCAGTAAATATCATGAGATGTTTTTTTTTTGTCATGTCTAGGGAAATTTATCCAACCCTGTGATACTGAGAACAATAATGAGTATGAAACTTGTCATTAGTGATTAAGTACAAGGCCCTATGATAAACAGGTTAGAGCTGCTGGAATAACGTTGGTGCAGCATGACAGTACAGAACGTCTTTGTGATTAAGCACACACATTAAAGTTGACAGCACAAAGGTTTTTTCGTTAATTCTCTACAGGAAAGCGAGTTAAAGTCTTAATTTTTGAGTCAAATGTTGATAAATGCTAATGGACAGTCTGCTGTCAAGCCAAACTCTTAAGTATTTTCTATGACTAAGGATGTATTAAAAGGGGGATAATAATAATCATTGGGCAGTCATTAGTCTTTTCTGAAAAAGAGGTCTGTAGTTAGAAAGTTATCAAAGAGAGAGTGAAAATCTATCTAAGACATTGTAGATAGTAAAGAATTATTTTATTTATGTATAATGTAAATAAGTAGTGGCCCAAGGACAGAACCCTGTGGCAGCCTAATAGTTTTGCCTGATACCTATTGACACAACAGAGCAAAGGAAATAGTTCATCTATATGACTGTAATCTTTCAGTTTCTAATTCTCTGAACAAGTATGATCCGAGAAATAAGCGGGTAGAACCCTCCTGTGACCCCAACTCATTGAACAGCCATTGCAGCAGAGCGGAGACGTTGACTTCTAAAGGTTTTTGAGTGAGACTCGCCCCTCTGACCAGTCAGAGAACAGCAATGATTCATGCTCATTTATTGTAAATTTAGAACAACCACCTAATCGCAGAGAGAGGGACGGCTGGGCAGAGCAGAGAGGATTGATTCTGAGCGACAGCGTGCGTAAGTTGCACCCTTAAGGGTGCTCCTTAGACCGCATCCCAAAAGAATGAAATTATACCTTCATTGGATGTTTTGAATAAATGCTTGCCAAATAGGCACAAATGATATTTTAATACTTACAAATTATGCCCAAAGCATTACAACACGTGTTCCATGTATTTAACTGCATCGGTTAAATCGATGAGAAAGGTTTATGTAAGTATGTGAGGAGCACATCTTTGAATATGATACATTTTATTTTAATGTTAGTTGACATTTTTTACTTTCGCTGCCTCTAACAACACAGTACATACCTAGTTGAACAAATACATTACCAATCCTATCTTCTAGCTGGCATAAGCCATGGAACACTGCTCATATCAGTCCAGCACAACTCCTTCCTCCAATAACCTGTCTGTCAGTATCAAATCGCACTGATGTGATGTGATATAAGCAGGGAGCCAATGTCTCTCTCTAGATCTCTGCTTTTCCAATAAAAAAGACGTGCAGAGTGGTTCTCTGTGGCTCAAAGCATATGGGCCTGCCAAAGGAGGATGAGAGAGTGAATACGAGACAATTTTATATGCAGAGAGAAAAAGAGGATAGGCAGACAGACAAAAACGAAGAGAGCACAAGTGTTGCCAAGATTCAGAAAGAGAAACATTAAGAGTGGAATAGGAGGAGGAGGGACAAAAAGGAAGAGACGTGGTGAAAATGACAGATAAAATGGGAGAGAAAAAAGAGACTGGTAATTATTAACAGACGGACAAACTTGGCCTGTACTGGGGAAAAGATAAAAACAGAGAAGATGTATAAAGAGAGAGTGAATTGTGAGACAAATATAGAAAACCATAGAGTAGCAATAGAGCAGAAAAAAATCTGAAAAGGAGAGGAGAAGCTAAACTTGAGAAAGGATGGGGAGGAACCATGAAAGGAAAGAAACAGGTAGAAGCGGAGAACTATAGGGGCATCCAGGAAAGAAGGAAAGAGAGAGAGAAGGGACATACTTGACATTTACCTTCCATATTCTTCAGTAAACAAGAAGAGGAGGGATGAACAGGGTGAGAATATGTGACTGTTACTGTGCAGCTGTATAAATATTGAATACATGCCGGACCCTCAGAATCCTGCTATTATTGTCCTGAGAAGCTGAACCAGTAAAAAAACACACGAAAAGTGCCGGACCTCTCCGTCTGCTTTTCTGTTTAACAGCGAGCTTTCACGTCACACTCTATCATAATGAGGAGAAGGAGTCTGTGATTTGGCTGCAAAGTTTTTTTACATTGTTGGTCCACACAGATGCCAAATGTTTTGTGTCATTTCTGTTATATTGAGAATACTGTATGGAGGTATGATAATGCTACATCACTTCAGTGCACAGACTCCCCATGTTGGTGGTTGCCTGACTAAAGGCCAGTGCCAGCGTTGGACTGCACGTTCTGCACTGAGAGGAAGAGAAAATGGAAGACCTGGGACCACGGATATAAAAGCAGTGTTAACTTACAACTTTCAGGACACAGGACACAAACCCCAAGCACTGGTCAGTGGAAACTTGGTCTTTGTCCTTGTTCTGCCTTCTAGCGGTCACAACATTTAAAGGCAATTAGCTGAACACCTTTGTCAGTGGAGTTTTTGGTTGTCCAATAATAATTTAAAAACCTTATGAGTTTAGGCAAATTTGTTGATGCATGATGTCATGTCCCCTTATTTAGTGCTGAGCATTTAAAGGGGTTGCTTTAAACCAGAGTTTAGGCAAAATGACAAATGACAAATTTGTGTCTATGACAGGGGTCGGCTCCCTTTGGCCTTGACGAATAAAAAAAAAACACGAACATGAAGCGAACATAAATAAAGGCTATTTGTTAAATCATTATCATTATTAATTTATTTTGTTGCGCAGTTATCTTGAAGTTTGAGTTGATGCCATCTAAGTTTGAAAAAGCAATTTTTAATTTAGAATTTGTCAACAGAAATGTTTTTTCCTGGAGAAAAAGGACGAGGGAACACTGACATGGACTTGTCAAAGACGCTTCTAATTTTATATTTATTTTTAAAGCTGCTAAGCTACAGCTAAATGTTTTATTTACATTAAAGTGGGCTAGTTTTTATTTTACCTTTACACAAATATAGGAATTAGTTAAATAGGCTTCAGTTCACAGTTTAATTTATTTCATAATAGGCCTACAAACACACACTGAACTTCTGTTGTTGTATTCAATTGTTGTAACTGGTAAAATAAAAAAGGAAAAAACTTTTAAAAGTTTACAAGCTGTTATTTTTGCAGCTCCCGACTTGTCTTTTTGGACAGAAGAGGGGGCAAAATGGCTGTTTTGATAATAAGTTTCACACCCCTGGTCCATCGTATTAATTTAAAAAGTTGTGTAACGTAAAGCTTCACCTTCATTCCCGTCTTTGTTTTCACATTTTATAAGTCAACTCGCCTGTTTTAAAATGACTGATAGAAGCAGAGTTTGTTCTGATGTTTTATCCCATAGAATTACCTTTAAAGGACTATGGAAATAAGTGATAATGATTAAAAATCATCTTTCTACTTCCAACTGACACGATATTATGGAACTGTAGACGACCCCAAAAGAAACGAACACCACACACTCCTCTCACCTGCTTTGTCTAGTGAATTCATACAATGCCATGGTATGCATCATCAAACACACAATATAGTGTGATCACTACTGTATAAATAAATATATATATATTTAATAATTTATAATGAAGAAACCCACGCAGGATACTCCATTGTAAACTAAATTTAGATTTCCATGACGTGTGTGAGTCTAAATTTCTGTCTTTACATCACTTTGGAGTGTTGTGTATGAATCTTAATGGCTGTTTGCATGTGTGCGTGAGACAGTGAAGGTGTGTAACGCTGTAGGTGTGTTTGTGTAGCTCACTGTCTGTACGTGTGTGTGTGTGTGTGTTAATGTGTTGTTTACCTTCACCCTAGGAGAGGTGACTAGGCACTGACTCAGCAGAAATGCCCAGCGTGGGATGAACTCTCACAGCGGTCATACACAAACACACACACACACACACACACACACACACACACACACACACACATTGGGAGAGGGAAAGAGAGAGTGAAAACCCGACAGAGAAATCCCCACATTCAGCTTCCCTCTTGTCAAAAACAGACGCTGTCACACTCTCAGACTCTATGAAGACCACCCAAATCTACAAACCTCTGTCCTTTTTGTCCCACATGCATATTATTTGCAGTCGACATCCCAACCCCTTCACTCCCTTCACACCCTTTCATCCTCCCTGTCTGTTGATAAAGTCTCTTCCTCCACCAAACCAGGAAACCAGACTGGCCTGAGGCTGACGTGATTCTCCCGCTGCGAACACTTCAAGCATTTTGAATGTTTGCTTGCTGTATGTGGCTGTATGTTCACAGCAACCTAATCAATTACTCGCAATTGTTAAGCATTATCTTTATCAAGAAATATAGTTTCACTCTAAACCCACTTTCGGCTACTTTTATGTGCAGGTGGGCAAGGAACAGTCAGTTAAAAACTGGAAAAACTTCTGTCTTTCTTTGAGTTTGGTATAAAGGGAAACAAACTTCTTTTTTTCTGTTCTGCTTCGGCACAATATGAAAATGAACAGAGATGACTTACCAGATACAAAAAAAAAAAAAAACTAAACTAAAGATATGTGCACCAAATATGACATCTGGATTTGGAAACATCTTTACGGAGCACTCTCTCAGGGTCCAGTGCAAGTGTGTGAATGTAATTGTGTTATTTATGACAACATAAAGGACAGCGACACAATTTGACTCTGTTTTTTAAAAAATGTCAGTTGGCCATAATAAACAGTAAAATAAATCAGATTAACTGTAATTATTCCTCACGTACAATTGAAGTAGTGGGGGTAACAATCAAAAGCTGTCTTCTATAGAAAATGCATGGACATGTGTATCTGGACTTAATGAGGCTTCAGCAGTCCACGTTTATTAAAATAATTTCTTTTTAGTGTGAAATTCCTTCTTTGTCTCTGCCTCTTCAGTTGCACTGGAAGTAACAGAAAAGATGGAATTCATTACAAAAAAGGCTGCAACTATTTGAAATAGGTTCTGAATTCTGAATAGATACACACAGGACAGTTGCAGTGACATTAGATGTACAGCTGAGTTGCCAGGTCAGTGATCCGAATGAACATTTAGCTGCTGGTCATTATCAACTTACCGTAAATTCTGGACTATAGAGCGCACCTAAATTTGCTAAAATTTTTATATTTTGTCACATATAAACCGCATCGGACTATAAGCCGCCAATATCCAGGCTGAGAAATAATATCTGTTGTATGCGCTCCTACATTGTTCACAGTAGGCATGAGGATGTTCTGTGCGCTGTTTTACCGGCATTACGGTAAAGAGTGCGTTTACGTGTTGTGGCTGGTATAACACATTTTTAACAGAGCCGACAAAAACGTCTTGTTATAAATAAACGGCTTGTTTAGCCAAAGGAGAAGCGTCTCTAAAATTCAGGAGTTGCTGCGCTCAACAAAAGATAGACTTGAATGGTTTAACACGGCAGTAAGTGCTGATGTTTGCTGTTGTGCGTCTTGGGTTGCATGCGCTAAGAATAAAAACTGGCGCTTTTTGTTTGCACTGACTTCCCAGAAAAATTCATAGAAAAGCCGCATCTCTGTAAAAGGCGCATGGTTCAAAAGTCTATGTTTTTAACCTGAGAAAGTCTGACATGTTCAAATTAAAATTCAATTTAAGGATAGACTTATTTCCGAAGACTCATAGCGGATCGTCCCAAAGAGGCGAGAGTCTAGACCAGAGGTATTAGCAAAACAGACTTGTAAATGTAAGAAAACACACAAGGGAAACCTGAACATTCTAACCAATAAGATTAAGCTTCCAGTAATGGTTTAATTGTTTTCAGTATTTTGTATTTTCAGCTTAAACTATGCAGCAAGAGAAGGTCAGGGAGAAATAGATGTAATGAGGAGATAGTTGTGGGAGAGCCAGTTAGTGCAAAGGCAGCAAGTGAATTAATTATTATTTATTTCTATTTATAATGTGTGTGTGTGCAAGCAGCCTCCACATATTTCATGTGCGTGTTTTATACTTCGGAAAAGTGGTGTAGCTAGGACACATTTGTGTTGGTATTAATTATGAAATGCCTCTGCTGTGTGGAACTCAGAAGCAGGTTATTGGAGTTTTCCTGTTTGGTGCATTGTATAGATTTGTTTAGTGAACACATATGGCATCATGCATACTTTCATATTGTGAATATTTTGAGGACATAAGTGATACAATAGAGTATTTGCGTTGTGGCTTATTCATAATTCAGATTCTAGTCCTCGTGCTGAGGTCAGCTGAAAGTTGAGTCATGGCAACTGGACTTCAGTTTGAAATCAATCAACATGTCTGAGTCGTTTGTTTGCACCCTCTCATATGACCAATGGGACAGTTTGTTGAAAGTGTCATTTAAATGTTAAGGGTTAAAGGTTAAAATTATGATCCCCTGCAGTCCAACATTTCAACAGAAAAAGAAAGAATTTCAGTTGCCAGGATTTAACTTCCAGATTGTCCAGGTTGAAAGACGTGAACAAGTCTGCTTCATTGTTTGACCTGTGGTGACTCCTCACCCAACAGAGGTTTGGGTTCCAGGGTCATGCCAGTAGATCATGTCCAGCTTTTTCTGAAACTTAACATCTGTTCTAGTACCTGTTCTATGACCTGTGCCGTCAGGGCTGGTATGGGTAAACC
Organism: Channa striata; assembly: GCA_033026295.1. Lineage (NCBI taxonomy): Eukaryota > Metazoa > Chordata > Actinopteri > Anabantiformes > Channidae > Channa > Channa striata. Next base: position 6,924,808 of record CM065176.1, on the reverse strand, counting down.
TTTACAAAGCCACAATGTTTACAGGAGCTCTTCAGCTCAGCCAACAGCGTGGGAGCCACTGAAGGAATTTTCTTAATCATCTTGAAGCAATACAAGTTAAATATGTCAATTTCCTGGCGAGAAATCCACACTACAGAAAGCCTGCACCTTTATGAATATGTACAGTAAGTAATCTGATTTGTACTAGTTTAGATGGACATTAGGGACTGGCATAAAATTCAGTAATATTTCTGCACATCAAAGCGTTCTGCATTGTAATCTGCAGTTTTCAAAGGCCCAATCCCCAGTATTGAACAAATGTGCTCTAAGTCACACCGCTCTGCTCTAACTACCTGTGTGATAGTTTGAATTAGTCGAGGATGAGAGAGCCCTTTCATATTAATTTCATTTGGCAACACATGTAGGTGACCTCACTGCATAACGGTTCTTACTGATAAATATATTCTAATTAGAGTATTTTGACATTTTGGGAAATATGCTTATCAACAACACCTCATACAGTATGTGTCCATTAAATATTAACTTGTGGCCAGGACACAGTTTGTCTTAGCACAAAGGCCTGGCTCAGTCCAAATATAAAAAACAACAACCTGTAAGCTCATTAGTTAACTGGCTTCATGTTGTTTGTTTAAATCAGTAAAAAATACTGATGCTGAGCTAAATGTCTCTTAATTCATATTTGGCATAATAATACAAGCGTGACGTCAATGTCAGAAAAGTAAAGAGTATCTTCCTCGAAAGAACTAGGACATCCCATTTCTACTTGTCTAACCCCAAACAGCTGTTACTACTTGTGCGGCTTTCTTCTGGTGCCTCTGCCAACTCTACTTCAATATTTTAAACTCGATTACATTTTAATCACAAATGGCTAAAGACATTGTTTCATACAACTCTGTCAAGCTCTCATGGAGCCTTGTGTATTGGTCTATTGCTTTTCTTCCACCCACTTTACAGTCTTGCAGTGAATGAGTGTTTAATACTCAAAAGACTGAGTGAAATATCTTCTGAACTTGTGTTATATTAGGGTATTTTTAAGTAGTTTTAATGGCAGCTCCTTTGCCATAATCTGCCACAGTTTGACATACTGTCTTTCTTCCTAATAGAAGCTGTGTGAGTGTTCTTGACGACACGGACAGGCCTTAAATAGAAACGGTAAATGTGATAACAGAAAGGTAAGGCACATTGTATGGCTGTTTTGTGTTTTATCACACAATCACCCTGTGTACAAGTGACGTTATTACGGCATTAATTTTCAAATCCGTCTCCTACTCCACACGTATATAATTCCAATTACTACACATTTTTTCATTTCGCCATCACTCATTGTATGGCTACTGTTAAAAGTTTTCAGACCAGTGTGAGCAGCAGCTGCTTAAACACACACACACATAAAGACCCAGCTCAGGCCCAAGGCTGCACCTGCTCTCCTCAAAATGGATTAAAAGGTAAAAGTCTCTTCACTTCTCAGCTTTTCCTTTAGATGTGTCGTCCCCCATCGCTGGCCAACCTCGGTATCATTTGTGTTTGCTTTGCCCCCGGACGCCTCTTTTGTCTCATCTCCACAGGTGGCCGAACAGCTGGGCAGAGAAGCGGAGCGGTCGGATTCAGACGCGCACCTGGACAAGGCAAGACAAGCCACGGCAACAGTGAGGACAAAGGGGAGAAAAAGGGTGACAACTGCTGAATAGCTGCTCAGTGAAAATGATATTTTCAACGTCAGTAATAACAACAATAAGGTGATGGCGTGATAGTGTTTCTTGCACCGTTGCCATTTATCGGGGAAGCAGCTCAAAGCTGTTGTTACACCTGTTAAGCTGTAAATTGACCTCCGTCTTCTCTTTCACGTGGTTACTTTGGATTCCAAGGTTCTCAGTAATTCACTGACTGCTGCTTTTACTGGCGTCAGACCAGCTGGACATTTTTCTCTTTCGGAGAACAGCATCTCATGAGGGTACCCCGTTTCCCCTCGTAAAATCATCCAGGGACACACGAGATCGGTCTGAACTGTGTGAATTTGACCTTTTTTCAGGTTTAATGAAAGCAGCAGTCACAGAGGAGAGGACGAAAGCTGGAACATCAGCGCCTGTAAGTGCCCAGGTATCTGTTTACAGAAGCACAAATCTTTCAGGTCTTGGTGATGTTGAACAGAACCTGTGTCATTGTTCATTTTAATCACCAAACTGGGGCTGAAGGAGTAAATCAGTCTGACGTTCCATCCTGCATGATTTCAAAGATTTACATGTTAGACAACTTGAATGTCACTTGAGCCGGGTTCTGGGAGAGATTGTGGGTGTGTGCCATTATTTCCACGTCTAAACAATGTCACATCTCACCCCTTCGTATGACGAGAGGTATTTTAGGCTAAAGTGTTCTTGAACATGCAAACTCACTCTTAAAGTCGTTAGTTGTATGTAGTAAAGCTAAAAATCGTCAATGCAATGCAACATTTCAAAACTAACAAAAAGTTAAACGCCTATATAGATAAAAAATATCATGGCTTAGCTTGTTCTTTTCTGCCATAAACCTCCATTTCTGAGGGAAAGCTACTAAAACACATCAGCCAGAAACACCGCTCCACTGGGTGACATATTTCTTCATTCCAAAATCATTCATGAATACAAATATAAATATGAATATAAATATTGTCCAAAGTGATGCCGGTTTTGGGAAGGGGCAACATCGTCTGGAATAAACAGAACATGCAGCTATATGCTGATTCTGAACAATACAGTTAGTTTAGGAAATCACAGTTTAAGCTCATAATTCACAAAAATACATTGTTTGCATTTGAGGTAATATTATGAATTTGAACAATACATATTGAATTTGACTGGGTGTTTTTATTGCAAATAAAAGGATAAACTGCATTTCTTTCTGTAGCTGAGTAGGAACATTTTTTATACTCAACTTAAGAGCATGAAACATAAAATACTTTTATACAAGTCTATCTATGGATGTAAGTACATATGCCCTGGTGTGTGTGTGTGTGTGTGTGTGTGTGAGTCCTCAAGGTGCAATGTGTGTGCGCTAGCGTGTGAGTAGGCAGAGGTTAATTTAGCCGAGCAGTGAAGAGCACTTGATAAAGAGCAGCCTGATCCCTGTTTAATTACCTTCCATCTACATTTCATTGGCATACACTAGGTCATAGGTGTGTGTCTGCATGTGCGTGATCAATGTAGGATTTGTTCCTGAGCAGGGACACAAGCAAGACAAATTAGAGCTCACAGCATCTGTGAGAGTGAGAGCCTGTCTGACATTTCTGAATATCTATTGTGACATACTGTACAGTATAGGTACAAGCTGGTGTGATGTATGAGGACAGGAATCCGGTATCGGGTTATACAGTGTGTGTGTGTGTGTGTGTGTGTGTGTGTGGATACGACTCAGTGAGGACCAGATTTTGAGGAAAAGGGAGAACAAGACAAAAACAGAAGCATGTGGAGAATGACGGCCAGCAGTTAGGTGGTGAGAAGGAGCGGGAGAAGAGGGAGAAAGAGTGAAGGAGGACGAGAAGTGAGAGAGAGCTGGTGAGCAATGATGGGGGCGTCCCTGCAGCGCTCACACACACACACACAGACGACACTAATAAAACACACACACAGAAATATGGACCTGTCCCAAACCGCTATTGATGTTGCATAAAGTTACACTGACAGAGGACAGGAGGAGGATAAACCCGTGTTTGCATGTGTGGGCCCAATAAACCCAATACTTTAGGTTATATGAGGACATATATGCAAACACATGCATTGAGTCCAGTAGATGTATTTTCTGAAAGACACACACACAAACTGAAAATCCACACACAGACACACACACACACACTCCTCCTTATGACAGCGCTTCAACTCTGAGTGTGTTGCTGACGGCAGGACCAAAATAACGTTAATTTAATTAGGCCTAATAAAATGGCTGAGTGCAGCAATCAGCGACCCATCACTGGAACGGAAAACGCTAACAGAATTAAATGACTGCACGCGGATGTGTATTAAAAAGCTAATAACATAATTACACACACAACAGCTCGTCTTGTCACTGCTAAACAATGCTGGCAGAATGCTAATAGTCGTCCCATGCAGCTTTAATTGTCTCCAAGTCTTTTTTTTTTCCCTTTCTTGTTCCTTCACTTAATCTCCTTCCCTTCATTTCCTCATATCTCTCCCTCTCTCTGTCTGTAACAAAGCTGATCGTGATAAATACAGCTAATAGATAAAGGATGCATCCTTCCCTGGCTCTGCTACAGGGTGGTGCAGCGGCGTGTTTTAGTACGAGTGAAGAACAGCTTTGTATTTCTAATTACCAAGTAGAGACAAGGCAGCTGTTACTTAAAGGTCAGGTTATTACAAACTAGTGATTACTCCAATAAAGTAAAATCAATTAGAAAAGGAGGAAGTGCCTTTGTGTCATTAGCATCATTTGTGCTTTTATTGCATGATGAACATTACTGGTACAGTTATGAAACAACTGCTTGCCTTCTCCTTTGTATGAAATTCAATTTAAAAATCAAAGATACCCCCCTATGAAACAATAATTGTAAATTATGCAAATATACAAACACTGTTCAGGTCAAAAGTCTGCTGAAAAGTTCTTTCTGAGTGTTTATTGGTTCCAGATCAGGCTTGCAAAGTAGATACTGGAATCTGATTGGTTTAACTTGCTGTGATGTCACCATGTACATAAGTTAAACTTTGATTTTAAAGGAGCACAGAGAAACGGTCCTCTTCGTCCTGCAGATAATCCTCCTTCAGGTGTCCAGGTGTCTTTCTTGAAAAAGACGCCCTAAACTCGGGGTTTGAAAAAATGCACAGTCTGCACAGCGAGGCCCCGACGCCAAACTGAAGTAACAAGAGGCAAAACGCACGTTTGACTAAGAGGAAGCGTTCCTGAAACCTGGTCGGCCTGCAGCTCTGACATGTGTTTTCCTTCAGGCGACTTTTCTTCTTTTGCTTGTGAAATGTCACTTACAGCATCACGGACAGGATTTCTTAAAACGATGGACCACAGCTGACGCCAGGTTACACTTAACACTCGTGGTCTTAATAACGTCATGGAGGACGAGGGTCGGCACTCTGAGGGGTCTGCAGCTACGCAGCACGATGTGATCCGCTGTGTACGGTAAAAGCGCCGGTACTGGCCCAAAGAATTGCTCCACTACCAGTTAATGCTGCATCGATGTTTTCATTCGTGGGACCTTGTTGGTGTTTGGGGTGATGATTGTAATGAAAGTTGTGTTGATGACTCGGACAAAGGCAGTTTAACCAGTGATTTATATGACTGCAGCTTGTTTTGGTGATGTAACAGAATAACGCCTGGCGGGAAACTGAATCGTTCTGCGCCTCGGTGGTTGCGATCAAAGCCTTTAATGACACAAAGGTGCGTCTCACCCGGTTACGACCCATGTAAAGTCACACTGATAGTGGTTCACATGCCGCCCAAACACCAGGCATTCTTCTTTTTCTCCTTGGACAAGATCTGTAAAAAATATCAAATTTTATCCAAACATTATATTTTATTAAGCTCGGTCTTATTAAATGTTTGAACATCTCTCCTCCCACAGACTCTGCACACTTCTCCTGGCTACTATTAACCAGTCAGGACACCTCTGGTCCTCTCCCACGTTTTTCTGGCGACACCAGTAATTTCCTAAGTTAACCGTATTGATACATTGCTCTTACTCCTACTCGTAAAAATTTCATTCTAAAAAGATTTCGATTTCGGTAGAAGTGAGTTCCTACTCTGAGGGTCTCAGCAAATACAGGCCTTGAAATTCTCCTTAAACACTTTATGGTAGAGAGCGGATTTTACGTTTTAAGTTGCCTTGGCACTGATGACATCATGACATCATCAGCACTGCACTCGGCTAACAGGGACGGTGTTCAGTTCGGTCCAGAAGTAACGGGACACCTGTTCGACCTTTAACTTACAGATACAGAAATGTGTCTTTGGCGGTTCGAGGGGCATCTATGTGTGTGTGGCAGCATTCACCAGCCTTAATGTTTTTCAGCTCTCCAGACGCCATGACGCCCGTCGACCGTGAGTCTGTTGGAACTGGCTCATAAAAAGTGACCTTCAATGCAGTGAGAGAGACCTGCAGGTCCGCGGATGTTTTCCATAGGGTTTTTGTGACCTCCTGGAGGAATCATCATTGTGTTTTTGGATTAATTTTGGAAGCTCAGCCACTTCTGGGAAGGTTCACTATTGTTCCACTTTTGTTAACCTCCGCATGTGTTATGTCAGTTTCGGTGAAAATAGCGCAGCCCTTTTGTCTATTTGAATCAATCCAGAGCCAGACTCCGGAAGCTCCCTTTGCATTAATGTGTGTGAACCTATAGCGATCCAGCAAGATGGTGCCAGATTTCTGAACACTTCAAAGATGCATTTGCCATCTAGTCTGACGAGATAGAAACACTAACAAACCTTTTGTCTGCTGACTGTATATCACTGCTCTTCACTGCACATATGTCATTCTATGTGAAACAGGGTCTTGATGTTGCTGCAGCTCTTTTAAAACACAGAATTTCTTTTACATTCATAGGTGAATAGAAATGTTCTCTAACATTGATTGAAAATTACGAATTAAAATTAAAGCCTTTTCTCACATCACTCACCTTGTCTCTCTCTCGTTATGCCAGTCGCCCCCCCCCCCCCTCCTCTCTCACCATCACTTTGTCACTTTTCTTTCCCTCCTCTTGCCTCCCTTTCTCTGTCCTTGAGCTGAAAATGGAGTGGTAGGCAGCAGTGAAGAGAGACAGATATTGGTTTGACACTCTGTAACATCTTTCTGTTAGCACCAAACTCCCTCATCCTTCTTTGTGTGTGTGTGTGTGTGTGTGTGTTTGTGTGTTAGTAAATGGGCTGTGTGAGTTTGTGCGCGAATAGGCGTGTATCAGTGCTTCTGTGTGTTGATGAAAAACTCAGTGAGCTGACTCAAGGCTGGAGCAGCTTACAAAACCGCTGAACTATCTGGCAGATTTCAATGAACATAAATGAACATGTGAACAACAGAGAGAGAAAAAAACAGAACTGTGTGTGTGTGTGTGGGGGGGGGAATGGTTGCTAGGCAATTTCTGTAACCTTGATCAGTAGATGTAGCTTTTACTACAGGCATTTTTACTGCATGTCGTTACATTATTGTTGCCAAAGTATATTACTTATCTAACCATGTCCACGCAGATTATGATACATTGTATTATACAATATTATCGAAGTTCACAGACTTTAGCTCTTTGTAATCACAACCACAATCATCGTCTCCTTTGCAGTTTGTCCAAAAACTTCCGATGGTCCTAAAACACAGACTGTTGGTTTTGATTAAAACATTCAACACATCTTCATGACTGTTGTCCTGCTGTGACTTATGAGATTTGTGAAAAATGATTAGGAGATACATATTACTGCTTAGCGACGTCTACTGTGATTAGTGAGATGTCATATGCCGCGTTTCTTCACGTTAAGAAAGTGTTTTCAGGGAAGACCACAACTTTAATCTATTTAGTGCCTCACTAATCTACTCCTGATACTTTTGTGCCTAAAATTAACCAGATTTAATTCTGCGCATTCGACCATTTAGATTCAAAACCATCTGTTGTAACTAACATCGGCCTACATGTTGTCAAAAGGGCGGCGATTTCAACACACAGCTGCCTCAGTACAAGCTGACACAACAAATGGTTCATCACACAAATCACAGGATCTGTGCATATGACGTCTGTAATTGGTAAAGTTAAAGCTTGTCTGAAATGCAAATCATGGCCACGATTTATTGCTGTTACACCTGTTTTAATATAGTTTTATATCATCAGCAGGCATTTGTAAACAATGTTGAATAAAGTAAAGCACCTAACATTTGCACTGTGTGCTGCTGACTGCTGATTATGTCCCGCGGAGCTGAAATCTGTCCTGTAATAAAACCACGAATAAACCAGCTAGTGACAGGAGAATGAAGACCCGTGGTCACTCTGGCTATTTTGAAGTCCTTCTTTGGAGACCAGATGTTTTCTTTTGATGATCTTGGACTTCTTGGAACGACTGTGGTGCAGGAGGTCGTTCAGTGGTTTGATACCCGGCTCCTCCAGTCACACGTTGAAGTGTCTTTGAGCAAGACACTAAAGCCCCAGTTAGTTGGTCGCGGTGAGTGTTGGCGCCCATCGGTGTGCGAATGGCTAAATAAGAAGCAGCGTAAAGTGCTCTGACAACCAACAGGTAGGAAACCACCATATAAGTGCAGAACATTTAAAGATATTAATCAATATTTCTTTAATGTTTAGAAGGGCAACTGGAAACAACTGCATCCGAAGACTTGATCAGACCTTTTTTATTAATCACCCACTATGTTTATGTGCGGATTGTGAAAACCGAGGCAGGAACGGTTCTGATCCAGTTTGGTTCAGTCAGTCAACAGGCCAGATTTAAAACATTTAATGTTCAAACTCTAAAAGAGTGAACTAAAAAACTGAAAAAACTCAGTATTTTTTGCCAAGTTAAGAATTGTTGCAATTTTCCTAAAAGTAAAACTGTTCAAGAGAGCGAGACGTTAGAAATGGCTGCAGTGCAGAGACAGAGGAGGGGACGCAAATCACAGGGGGGACACAAAACTTTGTACCGTAGCAGTGAACACACAGAGGCTCCAAACTGACTGGTCCCAGTTACTGGAAGAAACGGACTGTTTACTTTTTCGTCCAGTCACTCATGTAGTTGTACCGTTTCCACAAAAATAAAACAAAACAAACTGGACAAATAAATAATTAAAATAATAATAAAAAAAAAATAAACAAAAGAAAAACTATGATAGGCTCATTTCGACTGAGACACTAGTTAAAATAGACTGAAATTATCCTTAAACCGGCTTATCTCCATTCTTCCTCTCACACCAGCTCTCCATCTGTCTCTCTGCTGTGAAGACAGATGTGCCAATAATCGAATGCCAGGACACACACAAGAAAAATCACATTCATTGACCTGATAAGTTCTCACCTAAACACAAACACCTCATCCTCTGCCCATCTGTTTTAATTCATACCTACTGGACATAATCATCATCTTATTGTACAATACACACACACACACATTTCTGAGCCGATCTCAATGATTTATAGGAGCCTCCTCATTCTCTCCTAAAGTTTCCTCGGTGTCTCTGTTCTTTTCTACACTTTCTTTGTTCTACCGGCTTCCCATCAGTTCACTTCTCATTCGCAAATCTTTCTTTCTAAATCACTATCCCCAAATTCCACTTTCTCTCTTCCCAGCTCCCCCCCTCGCTCCCCCTGTCTGCCCTCTATCCATCTCCCTCCTGTCTCCCCCCTCGTCTCTCTGCTCTCCCAGTTGGTTATTAATGGTTTTAATTTACAGAGAGGAAAGACCTTGGTGCCCACACAGGCGTCCCCTCTGCCCCCAGTGTGTATTTGTGTGTGTGAAAGTGAGGAGAAAGAGAGAGACCCCCTGCGTGTCCCTGTGTAACCAAGCAGCAATAACGCTTTGTCTTCTTTAACTGTGCTTCTCCCTTCATCGGCTCCTCCAACCACTTCCCTTTTTCCATCGCCTCCAAATGATTCTTCGTGTTCCTTGACCTCCCTTTTTTTTATTCTTACTTTATCTAAGAAATGTGTGTTAGTTCCTACATGCCACAGCATGTTGACCACCTGCCCTGGAGGTTGACCCTCCCCCTGTGAGTTAAAAACAAAGTGTATCATCATCATTTGTGGTCCAAACATAATGTCAAATCAAGTTTGAACTGTTTTTTTTTTCATCATATCTTCCAAAGCACAGTAAAATTATAATTTGTAATAAGTTCTGCCCGGACAAAGTTTAACTGACTTGGGCACAGTACTGATCTAGTTTGCTCAAAAAATATATCTGAGCATGTAACTTCAAAAGTGATTATGCTTCTGTTCGAATCAAACGGTCACATGGTGGTGATGACATGGTTGTGAGCAAACTGGAGCACAAATCACTACAGTACACTGTCCTAAGAGACAGAAGGAGCAAGAGCAAGTAAGATATAATCCAATGACAGATAAAAATCACTACTGAATATTTCAGATTCTAAACTGCACATGTAGAATCCAATTTTTGCAAATATACAGCACCAACCAGGTGAGGGTCAGATCTCTAAGAGGAAGGGACAGGGACAGGCAGCAAAGATCCCCGACAAACTTGACTGTGTGGATCTGATCTTCTGATCAGAGACTTGTACGTAAATGAACCTAGAGTAAAGCTTCACCTGTTATGAATATGACGTCATGTTTCCAGCTGAACAAAGCAGACCAACTAGCAGTGTGATATTCTGAAACATCAGAGCTAATTTTGTGTGTCATTTTTAAGTCAGATTTGTATATAATGCAAAACGATGCCATAGAAGAGAAGAGCAAATCTGCAGCCTGACACTGAAACGCACATTTAACATTTTGTTTTTATGTTTTGAACTGTTGAACTGTTTTGTTTCTCTCTGGTCCACAGGTGAAACTCATTTTACTGATTTGTTTGAGCTATTTAGGTTTTTTATGTTTTATATTATTTCCATTTCTCTTATATTTCTCTCTCCCGTCACTCTCCCAGTCACCTTAAAATTATCTCCCTCTTTCTCTTCACTTCTCCCTATCACCTCCCCCCCGCCCATCTATCGACCCAATTACTTTAGGCTTCCCTCATGTTACACGGTCGCACAGATTTCACATCTTTGTTTCTGCGTCTTTGTATTTCTCATTCACATGCGCACACACAGACACATAACACATCTGCCAGAAAGACACACACACACAAACGCACACAAAAGGGAGAATATCAAGCTTGTGTGCTCACCATTAATATTTAACTAATATGACAGTCGGGTATGATGTGATTTGATGTGTGTGCATGCACGTGTGTGTATGTGTGATGCGCACCCATCACTTTTAATGAGGGCAGACAAAGCATATGGAGAGAGGCAGGGAGGCAAGGCGTTTTCGAACGCCTTCGAGTGCTAGTGTGTGTGTTTATGCACGTGCGCGCTGTGTATTTTCTGCCATGTTCTATATGTGTGTGGACCTTCTGATGCAAGTTTGTCCGTGTGTGTGAGCTGCACAGAACCGGTGAATCCATGGTGTCAAAATGACAGCTGGGGTAATGTCAGCCGTTTCAAAACTACAGGGTTAAAACTTTCTATAGATTATTTAACCACCGAGTAACAGTAACAGCCTAAGGGAATCAGTTATTGGGGGGGTGGGAGGTTATGAATGCTCACACACAGCCATACACAAATGCAAACTGTTTTCTTTGGATCTTCCTATGTAAGCCACTTAACAATTCTGCTGGAGCATTAGAAGGATAAATATTTTGCTCGAGGGCATCAAGTGCATCATCGGAGAGCTCATAATAAATATAAGTGACGCTTTGTTTGGCATTTTAAAAATCAAAACAGTCCTGATGTCAAAGCCAGCAGCACTTGTTTTGTTTATTTCAAAACCGTTGTTTCTTTCTGCTTCTATGCTCTTCACATATTCACTGATCAGACTCAATCACACTCACAGAAACAGAGGTGCATGTCATTCCTGTCAGCATACTCAAATGTAGAGGATGTTAAACAGCGCCAGAGAAGACTGGGACTACGGGTCCAAATACATAATTGGGTGGATAAATAATAAAACTAAAATTACCACACAACATCTTAAAAACAATAGAACAATGTTAGAGGCCAAAATATGTCACTATTGGAAATTATTTTGAATTAGTTGTTAGTAAAGCTATAGGTTCATCTTTGTTAGCAGGTAAAACTAGTTCACAGGTTCCTCAGAAAAAGCGAGTTCATTGAGTTATTTAACGCATCTATGTAAAAGTCACATTTTGTGAAATATGCTTAGTCAACATTTTAAATATTTACAATACATAAAGCTGAAGGCAGCATGCCGTTAGCTTAGCATAGCATAAAGACGGGCAGATAGGAAAATGACTTGTGTCTAGTAACTAGTAATTTTGTCCATGGTAAAAAAAAGAAACCTTTACTCACTGGCCACTTTATTAGGTCCATGTGTAAAATCTCATATAATCCAATACAGCAGGAATTTAATTTCAGTTTTTAAGTTACAACTGCCAGAAGTGCTGGAGGTGGTTAGAGGAGAAGCAGGAAGTGGTGGTTTTAAAGTTTTGCCCACCCTGTTTAACATGAATGAGGGGCTAAACTTGGTCAGGAGTTGTCTGAATACGTCTGGTACTGTGGGACTTGGTGGGCTGCAGACTTGGGACCTTCTGGTAAAACAGCTGGTAACCACTGAGCCACTTTGTCCTCTTCCTTCCATATTTCAGCCTATAACCTGCCAATAAATCCAACCTTCATGTTGGACCATTGTTTCATAATTGTGACCCACAGAAGCGCTTGTTGAAAGAGCTCCTCCACATGAGGAAGCAGCCATCTGTGGACGTCATATTCCCCTTGATGCTGAGAATGTCATCTACTACAATGGCACCAGAATTGTGGTTTGTGTAACAATTTTTGATAAAAACACTTCCATACATCATGGTTAGGTATAGAAATATAACATAACTTTGTGTGTATGAAAAGTCATATTAACGCAAATATTTTTTAAACGGAAAGAGCACGTCAGTGTGAGGGACTGAGTTCTCTCACTCAGCTCTGTGGAAATTTCCGCTCGCAGCTTCCATTTTTACCTGATACTGATACTGAGCCACCGTCAAAATGTCAAACATCAGGTCAGAGCAGCTGTCATTAACTAACGCTAATCCCGTGATTAATTATGGTCAGGCCAAAATGCAACACGCTGCCGTTGGGTGTAAATCACAGATGGTGCATCAGCAGTAAGAGCCCACCTTTCTGACAGCGCTGCCCAACTCTTTGAGCAGGCGCTGGTCACATGACGTATTGACTTCTGCACTGTCCTGCTGACACAGGTACCAGCAGGCACAGCCAAACCGTACCAGGTGATCCAGAACATCATCCAAAGAAGGACAAATGTCACACCACTCGTCAGATCTCTACACCAGCTTCTGGTAGCCGCCCACATAAGGTCCCAAGCTCTGGCTCTTGCTCACAGAGTGGTCAACTTACCAGCGCCTCCCCTCCTTTATCCGGCTGGACTCTGCTCTGCCAGCAAACGGCATCTGCTCCCTGCACCACACACCCAAAGATCCACAGCAGAGCTCTTCAGCTCAGTGGAATCGTCCCCAAACTCTGTACACTCAGCGGCCTCGCTCCCAACGTTAAAAAAGCTGTAGAAGCTGGAACTCTTCCTCAACATTTTATGAACTTAAAGCTATTAAAAGAACAACAACAAAAAAGCTTTTTCTATCTCTTCTATGCGATACTAGTGTCTCGTGAATCTAAAACATTTTGTCTTTAATGTCTTCTCCACAAATTCTCCATGAATCTTTAAATTCACTTTGCATTAAAGTCTGTGCAAAATGATTTAATGTAAATATAGGAGGCATCACTCTGTAATACTTCTAAACAACCAGAGAAAACTGAACGGATGACACATCTTCAGCTGGACTTACATCATTTTCAAAGTCGGTTTAAGATCATACTTGCACACTTACTGGCATTGTTACAAGTTGTGAATAATAATTAACTTGCCAATGAAAACTTTTCTCAACTTGGAGACTTTTGAGTTTTAGTCATACCGGTAATTTTATGACCTTTATAAAGTTGAAACTGTCCAAATTAAGAAGAATCATCCTAAATAAGGAAATTCAATAACTGATTCAGGTGGTATGAATAATAATAATTCGCAGATACCAGTGCTACAACAAACGTTACTATGGTGCCCTGCTCTCATTTAACTGACTTCTCTTTGTTACGGTCTTTGTCTTTAGGCATACACGTGTCATACAGAATATCAAAAATAAAGCAAATTTTGTTCTTTTGTTGCAGTTGTTGCACACTGGACACTGTAAAGTCCCAGAAGGTTGTGTTACATTTCCTACAGCTGCCATATGTTGGCAGTAATATGTTTAATGTGCGAGCAGGTTGTGGGTTCCGTGGCCGACCCTGGCGTTTGGTGCAGAGTTTCACTGTTCACTGTTTCAGGCAGTGAACCAGGAAGAGTGAGTTTCACTAGTCTGTTAGAGCGTTTAAATATGGCCGCTCTTAATAACCACTTCACCCGGGCTGTCAAGGAGCTTTAACGGGGTTTTCACAAACAGTATGTTATTTCCACAGATAGTGTATGACAGATGGGCAGAACTAAAAACACGGATGACAAAATCAGCCGAGTAAAAAGGATGATACACAAAATAATGAAGAGTATGTGTGTGAGAAGGTAAAACAAAGGAAAAATTTAGGAAAGAGCAATATATGAGTGTGTGTGTGTGTGTGTGTGTGTGTGTGTGTGTGTGCATGAGAGAGAGAGAGAGAAAAGAGGAATTAGGACCAGGCAGTCTGGATTACAGTCTATGGTTTTGCTAAATGTCACTGTGTGTGTGTGTGTTCATTCACTCCAGACATGCCAGCCCTAAACTCCTTTTAGCACACACACACACACACACACACTCCCACCTCATTAGCAGGAGGACATGACATTTCTGGACCATTTTGGCCAGCCGTGTAATGGTCAGGGTGGGGGGTGGAAGCATCTTTAATATTTGAGAAGAATTTTTACTCACTGGTCATTTAAAAATGACGGAAATATTTGGGAAAACAGGTTTTTCGGCTGAAAAATAGTTACTGAGTAAAAATTTACATCATGACTTCACATTTGTAAAGTCATGAGAAGCAGTGCTTTCAAGAATGAAAGGATATAAACGGCAGCAGGTTTTGACAACAAGCTTTTTAATGTATACACATTTTAATAAACACACCTTTATTTGTCTGTGTAAAAAGACTTATATTTAAATATGTGACAAAAGGCTGGACACCACGACTGAAGTCAGCTGTCTCAGAGTTTACGTGCAGCAGCAGAACAACCCGATTTCTCCTCAACCTCTCACTCACTTTGTGAAGCCTTGTGCAGTGACAGAAAATGCTGCTTTCAGGCGTTTCTTTGTGTGTGTTCATGTCGTAGTAGAGTCACAGCTGATCCACAACAGGAACTGTGTTAGGTGCATTTTCTGTCAGACTTTAGGCAGGTTAATTCATCCTTTCACTCAGCTGCCTGTTCCTGTCTGCAGCCTTTTGTCACACACATGTGCAGTTGGAGAAAGCTGGTTAGAAACTTTGTTGTGAGTATACGTGGAAATTAAATCAGTGTTGTCTGACAGAAAGGATTCTCTCATTTCTAACCAGATTTCGGAAACCAGCTTTCTTGTTTACACGACTCTTTAGAAATCAGCTTTCCTGAGAAGGATGTGGATAACATGCTAATAGTAAAAGTAAAAAGTATTAGTGCACGTTCCAAAGCAACGTTTAACCGCAGAGGGACGATGCGCTGTTTGTAACGTGTCTACTGTATGTGTTGTGAGTGCTGTTAATACAAACCTGACAATCAGCAAATTTTGGACTCTAAAACGCAACATTTGTATAATTGTCATGTACAAAAATGATTTTCTTTCCCCTCATTGACAAACTTAGTTGTATTTTGTCATAAAGCAAATTTAGAGTTTAATACCTTCCACACGCTCAAAAAACGTTGGCACTGAGGCCAAATATGAATATAAAGATAATAAGTTCATCTTCATTCATCATCATCTTCTCCTACTCAACTTAAACTGTTAAGAAATCATGCATTTTACTATTTGCATGACATGCTGTAACACTGTGAATGTTGTGTGACGATTCCGGAACTCTGGGGAAATCTCAGCAGATAAAGGCCAGCGAGAGAAGCCACTGTTGCATGTATGTGACCTTTGAGTCTTCAGGTGGCATCACATGAGAAACTGTGATGATATTTGAGGCCACACAGGCTCTAAAGCAATCTAAAAAAAAACACACACACACACACAGTGTTACATGAAAAAAATCTTGTGTTCCACGTTTAGCTCATTTTCTGAAAAAAACAAAACAAACATAAAACAAACGTATATTAGGTGCAAAAGACAAGGAAGACGAACCAAACTGCAAATGATGCAACATCCAGCCTTGGTGACGGTGACAGTGTGAGGGTGCAGCCACGCCCACAGCACGGGCATATGTGTGGAAGCACCAGCCCTCATGGAGTTGTTTCTTTAAATTTTAAAGAGAAATAATGTGTAATTTTCCTTAGAACAAGGTCAGGCTTTATTCTTATCAGATCTGTCTCCTATTACAAATGTTTGACAAGGAGAATCAGAAAACAGCGACCACAGACTGTTAAGCAGTTGAACCCAACAAGGATGAGGTAAAGGTTCCACTTGACAAACTTCAACAATTATAGGAATAAAAAACAGTAGTGAACAGATATAACTGCAAACTCTGCATTTGCATGTATTTACGAAAAAAATTTCTTTGGTCAAATCTTTTCTTTGTGCTTTTGTCAGATAAATAAAGGTTTAAGCAAATCAAAGAAATAACATATATGGACATAAATAAATCCTAACTATCCTGAAAATAAGATTTGCACATTTAAGTGTATTTAATTAAATCTAATTTCCAGTCAATGACTTTGTATTTACAGCACGTTAACAGCCTGACGGCAATGTGCAAACATTTTCATAATGTGGTAGTTCACATGTTACTTTCATATTTGTGCTCCCCATGGCTCTCCATGGACATATACACACTTGAAGCAACCCAAGGTAAGGAGGTGGTGCAATCTGTCACACAGTCAGGGTCATAGCAGCATGCCTGTTCAACCACCTACACACACACAAACACACACACACACACACATTAGGACATGACAATCCTCAGAGGCCACAGAAGAATAAAGACACACATTCACCACTGTCTTGCATGCACATTCTTGCGTGTCCGTCTTCTACATTAACGCATCCTCGTGTCCAGGGCCACTGGTGTAGCCTGGCAGCAGGCTGTTGGTTAATCACTCAGCTAATGTCACTAAGCTGATTGGTCAGTCAGGTCATTTTGATGCTTGTAACAAAATCCAAAAGGCTAAATTGCTCACTGCCATGATTCACTCTCTGTCATCTATCATGGACGTTACATGCAGAGCCACATTACCTTGGTTGAACCCTATCATAATCATAATGCATATTAAACTAGTACAAATGAAGTGGTGTATAAAAAGTAAAATAATGCAAAAGTTTGCATCACCCTTCATAAAATCATTAAAAATTCAGTTTATTTTATGATGACTGAAGACTTGAACAGTGCTAGCTCAATTTGCATGAAATACGAGTTGATGAAAAAACTCCTACTATTTTACAATGAGGGGAAGCAAACTGTTGCCGTGGTTGAAGCTCTCTCTATGCAGTGGTTTCATGTTGGCTAACACAGCTAATATAACCATGTACCAGTGCATCATAATGGAATATTAAACACACTGTCCCCCTCCCCAAAGCTGCATAACTGTTAAAGCCTCAATTTTAAACTGACAAAGTGAGATTTGTTCTTGAAACGCTGCAATATTTGAATCGTGCACTGAAATCTGTTGTGAGCAACGAATACAAATAAGGTTCCAACATGTTTTCATAGTCTGTCTGGCTGTAAGTAAATGCATCTATGAAAGGCTTTTCATTTTATTCATTCTTCATATCTTTTTCAATAATTAACCCAGGTGAATGATCTGTTAAACTTAGCAAATTCTGCTTCACCCCCCTCACCCCCCTCTAGATCTGCCCCTGCTTTATCGTGACTATAGAAAACTGTGAGTCCTGTGAATCTGAATGAATATGAATTTTTTTGTAGCAACAAAAAACTCGTCGGCTATATTGTTACAAAAAATAAACGATGGCCAAAAATACAAAAATAAGATTTATGTTGTAGCCTAATAGATGAAGAAATTACCCCTGTGACCTGTACAGTCACTTTACTCAGTTTCATTTTCCTTTCTCATCATATTTGCCTCATTCTTCCTCTGATATACTTTATTTCCTTCACGTCTGTCGTACTTTCACCGCATCAAGCCCTTATTTTCTGATGCTGTCTGCATTCGTTTTGTCTCCTTATTGCTGTCTTTATATTGAATTGTTTCTGACTTCACTCTTCTATTTTCTTATTTCCTTCGCATCCTCCCTCTCCCGCAGACTGACTGCTGACAGGATGGCTGACATTCAGCATATGCACAGTATGATTTAGTGGTTCTCCTCTCGAAGAGACAGTTGG
The DNA here is from genome assembly GCA_033026295.1 of Channa striata. Taxonomy (NCBI): domain Eukaryota; kingdom Metazoa; phylum Chordata; class Actinopteri; order Anabantiformes; family Channidae; genus Channa; species Channa striata. The sequence continues at coordinate 6,906,684 of CM065176.1, read as the reverse complement.
CCTGGAAGACTTAGAGGGCCAGTGGGAGAGGAAAACTGGGGAGGAAGGAGGTGAGGAAGGACGAAGATGCCGAGAGAGGCTGGGGAATGAGACGGAGAGAAAAGCAGAATGAAAGAGTGGTCTGTTTCAATTTTCCATTAAAAGAATCAACTGCAGCAGCCCTGGAGAGATAGAGATGGATGAAAAGACTGTGGAAGAACAGGACAATGGGTTAATCTCTCTTTCTTTGACACACATGCTCACACACGCATACACATACATTCACACACGAGCCAGTGTCCATGAGAGCCACTGGAATTGATGGTATAATTCTCCCAAAGTCCCAGCACCTGCGCTAACAGTGGATGTGTCTGACACACACAGTGTGGGTCCGTGTGGCAGAATTTTCGTTTTTGTCACGGTAAAATGTTGAGACGGCGAGCATCCCAAATGTCAGGGTGGCACATGTTTCTTACAAACCTATCTTGTTTCATTAAAGTTCCTATGAATTATGGGAATTACTGCAGAAAATAAACTGTGACAAAGAAAAGTTTGTACTTGTTTAGTTCGGTAAAATAACCTTTACGCCTAAACACAACCACTGGCAGTAAATGTATTGACTAATATATATTTACATCACCAAGTATGTTCTAAAAGGCTCCACGTACGTCCAAGTTGGTTAAAACATTAAAATGACACGACATGATTAAGCAGGAGACTCCACTTCTGGATGGCAGCCAAAGTGCCACCTGCTAGTCTGCATCACTAAAAGTCACATTAGGAGACGACGGAATCATTTAACAAGAGAAAGACTCCCACCTTTGACGGACTTTTTGGAAAGTATAGAGACAGCCCGAGTTTATTACCCAGTACAGCTACATATGACACCGTGCAGTCATACGCATATTCATGACCTGGAGTGGCACTGGCCACCCCTCAAATCTGATTGGCCGCCCCTGGTGCTGCCACCTGCCAACGTGACATGCTGGTGGTGTAGGTGCCTGTTGTAAAACCATCAGCACAAGAAGAACTGAAGTCAAAATAAGTCATGATCATTACAAAAAAGTAAAATTGAAAAAAAAGCATTACTAAGTACATTAAAGATTTTGATGTATTTCAAAGAATTTTGCAAATGATAAAAAATTATATTACTATTTAGAGTTAAAAATAGTAAAATACATAAAATAAGTAAGTTCATATTACTTAAACAAATTCTAGTTTAAGTAAGTATTATTTATTATTATTGTTTAAGCAAATTATCAAACAAATTACCATCAAATAAATTTTTTTCATATCTGACAAGGTTTTGAAATTTGAGTTTTAACCTTGTAAATTGTTTTCCCTAACAATTTCTAGATCCACCCACGGTCCCTGAGAGGGTCAGTATTTATTTGTGTCTTAAGAAATTCACTTTGACGTCATCCATTAATTTAAGCTTCTATTATGTCATCAATATACATTTAAATCTACATTTAATTTGAAACACAATAAACACTTTAAAACATTATTAGCCTCCCTCACCGCTGACAGAAGAGTGTCTTATTGATCAGTTCTTAGATATGAGCAATGTTGCATGTTTTCATCTTTTCCCCTCTGTGTCTTTCACCTTTGGTAACGAAGCAGAACATCCATGAAAATAAGGACAATATTATTCACAACTTATCAACCAATCTTCATTGGTCCTCACATCTCTCTGGTGAGACTGTGTGTACTCTCCACGTCAAGAAAGTTCCTTAAATTAAACTGCGTCTAACTAAATATTGTATTGAGCTGAATTGAATTCTCTCCCCACAAAAGAACTCTGTGGTATGCTGCAATCTTTCATCCTCAAGGTCACTCGGAGAGGCGTGCTTTCATTACGCTTCGCTCCTTCCAGAAAGAATGCTTGTGTTCGAAACAGGGCGAGGAAAAGAAGACAGGCGGGCAAAGAACGGGAGCAAAATATGCAGCTGGCTAGTGAGAGCGCAGTTTTGATGAGACAACAGATGTTCCACCTTTCAAATGCCTTGACTTGGGCAAAACAAGGAGAGGACGTAAGAAAGAAGAGAGACCATGAAACACAATAAAGGAAATTGGAAAAAAGAGAAGGTTGAAACATACATTATAGACAGGAAGGATGTCTTTTTATGCTGATCAGGCCTTTCGTGAACACACACGGAGGACGTAGCTCGTTTTGTCCACTCTGTGCTGAAGCGCAGTGAGTAGAGCAGTGACTGACATGTTCATGCTGCTGGCTCGAGAAGATTCCTTGTCAAAGTAACCTTGTCATGTCCAAGGGAGATGTTCTGAAGTAGTCGGTGATTCCTCCCAAAATGTTGCACAGGAACTTAAGGTCTCGGAATCTCAAAGCCTCAAAGTCTGAACTACTGTAAACAGTGAGGGTTGTTCTCCATAGTCAGTGACCCGATGCAGCTACTCAAGGTAAGATAAGATAAATCTTTATTGATCCCACATCGGAATTTACTACGCAGCTCAGTATACAAGCAATAAAAGCATGAAAACAACGAGACCAATGCACATACTAATGTGATAGTACGTGATAAAAACATGATGGTACATGGTACATAATAAAAACATGATGGTACATGGTACATGATAAAAACATGATGGTACATGGTGCATAATAAAAACATGATGGTACATAATAAAAACATGATGGTACATGGTACATGATAAAAACATGATAAACAAGTACTGAAAGGCCCAGTCACCTAAAGATGGATCAACAAGTCGCACAAAGTGACTGAAATAGATGGAAAATGTAAATCAGTGACAAAGATGCGATGGAAAGACACACAAAATGACCACAGAGACATTCAAAAAAGTGCAACATTGTTTCCTACGTCCTCAACGGTAACACACATCCAGCACATTTAATATGGTTGGAAGTGTATTGGTGGCTAAAGGCCTCACATAATTTGACCCTGCATCATCAGTCTACTCTAAAGAAAGATAAAAAACGAACTCCATACATCAACTAGCCGTCCCAGAGCGAAAGCCCTTACCAGAAATGTTGGACCCAATCGTCTTCCCACTTTCCGCTCGTTCCAAACATCCTAGTCGTCCCCCCCATTCGTTGACATCCACCCATACTCCACAAGCCTTATTTGTGCCAAAACACTTTCTTCTGCCATTTGGTACAGCACAGGACACACACAATAGCCAGACACTGGATGAACCACCTCTAAAAAAACAGGCATGTTAAACCAACACTATGTGTGCTGTGTGTGTTTTGTACATTTAGGATTCCCTGAGGATAAACCCTAATGAGTTTGGCAATGTCCTGACTTTTCCTTCGCACCATCAGCATGTCAACATCTGACAGTTGCAGGTTCTGTGATTAAACACATTTACACTCTCTGTGTTAGATAGATTGTGTTTAAGAGCAGATCCAGGCAAAGATGCACATGACTGCAGACGTTCTAAAAGCTTCCACCTCAGTGTGAATCGAAATAAATGGGGGATGTTGAAGTGTAACTGTGTCAGACACGTTACTGTGTAGACAAACCTTTGCCCATAGTGGAATTAAGATTTAAGACTTTACACTTTTTTTTTTTACACAGATCCTCTCAGACATCCGCATGTCTTTTGAAACGCAGAGTTTTGGATTGGATATAAAACAAAGCTGATTGGATGCACAGGTAATGTCCTGACATTGTTTAACTACTGGATGTTTGGTCTCGAATCCTAATCGATCCTCTTACATTTGGACTATAAAAATGGATCAAAAGCTTTATCATAATAATAAGTCGTGTCACTATTACAAAAGCAGTTCTGCATTCTCACCAACACGAGGTAGGTAAGCTTTTGTGTGTGTTTCTGTTTATGTGAACATATGCATAATAACCTCGGTACTCTCTTCTTCCCACTTCGTCACAGTCTTTTGAATTGACTAAGTCTGTGTTTTTTTCTGAATTCTCCTCAGACCTTGGCTTTTTCCCACTATTTCATGCCTTTCAGAGAAGAGAAAGTGGAGAGGAGAGAAAGAGAAATCAGAGGTAAAGCATATGGCGCTGTGACGAGGATTGGCTGCGCTCACTACCAAAACCATGGCAACCCATCAGTGTTACCTTGAACCAGACAAGAGAGGTGGCATTGTGAGCAAAGTTTTAAAGACACACTGTGTAAATTCGTCGAGCCAATCATGCTTGAGTGCAACAGGTAGATTAAGCAACAACTAAGACTTGCAGCATTTCAAAAGAATATATGTTGCTTTATCCAGCAGGATATGTAAGTAAATACAGGAGGTGTGAATGTTTTTATCCATTATATGCTGCAGAAATCAGTTTAATTAATGATGGTTTGGATCATTAAATGCTGCTAGAGGTATGTTTTTTCTTTATTCAACAGCTTTATTCAGCTGAGAGCAGGCACACTTGATTGGAGTCTCACTCTTAATCTTACCAGCAAAGCTGATTGGTTTGATTGTTTTTCTGATTGTATAAACATCAAACTTATTCGAATCACTGAAAACATGAAAGATGTGGGCAGTGATTCAGAGGTCATAAACCACGCTTCAGTGTATGCACTTCGAAAAAACACTTAACCACCATATTCAATTTAATCTATGGCATATGCTTGTTTTATTTCACCGTATCATCATTTTATTTCGACGGCACTGCAAACACATGAAAATAAATACTAATAAATATATCATACTATAAATGTGGCAAAAACATCCACTCAGGCTGAGGGATGAACTGATTTTAAAATGTTGGTTTCAAGATTAAAGTTTAAAGTAACTGTGACCTCATGTCTTTTAATGTTTGTGAACACAATATCACTAGAAAATCTTAAGGGAATTTCTTTTACTTAAGATTTAGCGATTTTAAGATTTAAAATTTAATATAAATTTGCTTAAGAATTCATGAAGACTGATTAGATTTTAAGGGGGTCAAAAGGCCAAAGCTCACCGTTATTGTGACCTAACATCTGTCCTTTCCATTTGTCTTATTTGTGTTGTGAACACAATATCTCAGGAATATTAAAGCCTGTGCTAAAAGGTCAAAGGTCAAAGTCAGTGAGAACTCCAGTCCACCCATTTGTATCAACGGTATATTTCAGAAATGTCTCAAAGTAATTTTATAAAATCTGGCACAAACGTACACTTAGAGTCATTGACTGATATGAATCTGAGTCTGAGCAGACATGATCTAAAACTTCAGTTGGTTTGCAGAGGAGTTCGAGGATGACGCTGTAGTTTCAGTCTGATAACTGTTTTAACAGTGTTTTAGTGGCTGTAGAACAGTACACCGATCAACCCTTGGCTCCCCGGGATAACCAAGATCTTCCCATATTGTTCCCACACTGCTGACCTGGATGTCTTACGTGAATATCCTGACACTGTCTTCTAATATTACAGTGCAGTCACAGACTTTTGTATCATGTCCTGTCACTACAACTTTGCTTGAGTTTGAATTGTGTTATAAATGTTTTTTTTTATTTCTTAAAGTATGTCAGAGGTCCCAGATTGCAGAAATAACATCATTAAAATGTCACAGACCTTTACCTCTAAGCCAATGCTACTTCTCACCCTATGCCAAGAGTTCAAGCCTGGCATGGAACAGGCATGGATTTGGCATTTCTACTATTTCCACTGCCAGAATAATGGAGGGTAAAACAAGGGACTCCCAGGCCAGTTTCATGCCGTCATGATAGTATGAAGACGCAGTGAATAAAGCATCACTGTAATCCCCTGAGTGACAGCTTGGTAGGATGTACAGCACAGCGTTTAGTGAGTCTGTTTACAATAGGTGTGTTTGTGAGTTTCCCCAATAGACTCACGGGAGAACGGGGACACTGTTAGCTGAGGTCACAGGGAGCATTAACGCTGACAGAGACAAAGAGGTGGAACGAGAACAGAGGGAGGTGCGGTGTGTTTGCAGGGGTGGGTGCGGGTTTAATGATTTTGTCAAGGCCAGAGTTTATTCCATCGTTAATACTGCTGTGATGATAGCTCAGCCTGCTGGGAGCAGGGGCTTAAACTCAGTTCCTCCAGGCCTGCTACCGACAGGTGTTCGGTTCTCTGTGCTAATTATTGAACCACATCTGGAGCTGCTGTCCCTCCAAGACACACTTTGGCTGCCTTTGAATGGAACCTATGAAACCTATTGTTCACACAGGATCCTGAGGACTGCGGATGCTCAGCAGCGAAGTGGTTCCCATCTTGTTGCTAACTAAGCAACAGTAAATGTCATGTTGTTATATTTCCTAGGAGCTCAATCATTTTGTAATCCTCAAAGAAAGAAAAGTGCTTTCTGAATTTTCATTCATGCCCAGCTGTGCTGTCTTTATTACAATTAAGACAATTTAACAACAAAGAAAGCGAGGCAGATGTGAGGAGATGCATGGAAGTTCCTCCATCAGTTCAGCCTGATTTTAATGTTATGTCCTGTGTGTGTTGAAGGCATTTCCCTCCACAACACCCACAGCTCACAGCAGCACACATGTACCGTGCTCAATGCCCCATGACAGTGAAGCTCAACTAGGAAACGAAACCCAACAATAGATGACAAGACATGGACATCAAGTCCCGGGAGTCCTTGTGACAAGTACACAAGGGGAAGAGACAGGTTAAGTTTTACTAGGGTCGATGCAGGACAAATCTAATGGTGGTAATGTTGGCAGGTATTAGGACACACACTTCAACACGTGTAAGGTTGGTTTCCACCAAAGATGGGGTTTATTAAATATGTATCAAACACACTGAAATAAAAGCTCTATCTTACCAAAGATACGAAACGTTTTTTTCAGGAATTACTGGGTCCAAGTCCCGGAGACGGTGTTTTTGTGCGACACTCGCTGGTTAGTGACGTGGCTTCTCTTTGCCATAATCTCAACTTGCAGGGACATCTCACTCTGCTCCTGCTAAGTTGTTGTTGTCTATGTTTCCCCTGTTCTGGTCCAAAACATTGGCTTTGTAACTGAGTTACTGTGATCCGATTGGAGGATTGTTGCGGCAAAGTTGACCTAGATGTACAATCAATGGAAAAATGCTCAGCCTTTTATTATTGCTATTGATGGAAAGTTTATTGCAAATATTCTCAAGATTGTTTTTATCACCCAGTCCCAAGTAGAATAATTTGTTTCTACAGTGAATTAGTGTGCCACATTTGTCTTGAATATCCTTTTCATGTTTTTAATGGCTGCCTCATAACTGGCGAAGGAAAAGTAGCTCATTGCATAGTGTGACACACACACGGCTGCAGAAACTTTCCTGACTCTGCCAAGGCAACAAACTGACCTTTGAGTGAGGAAGGATGTGCTCCTTCTCTAGGACTGTCCGTCTTGTAACTTCAGTCTTCCCCATAAGACCAATCTGAGAGTTCTTTCAGATTTCACCCAGGTCGAACTCGTGTGCTCTGCTACAGAGACTCTGACTTGGATGGTCAACATTCTTACTCATCCTACCTTATTGCAAAGACAGTTTTAAACCACCACTGTTGACTCACCATTATTATTATTTTAGTTCATGTTCAGTATCTGAGTGGACTATTACTGACATTTGGACTGGTTCAGATTTTTTTAATACTTTGAAACGTATTCCTAATATCATATTTTAAATCACATGAGCTTATGAAGACTCTGAATGCTTGATTCTTTGACCAGTCTCTTATGCATGATTTTGAATTTGAGCGATCAGTGATATTTTTATTATTACTGACCCTGCAGAACTACAAACATGATGTTCATATCTAGGAACACACATTTATATGTTTTTTTCTTCTTTAATGTCATTAGATGATTTCAGATTCTGCTACATTTTAACGATTACCAATTGAACGCAACTGAGCATATTCAGAACATTTCTCCTCTGGACAAAGAAATGGAATAAGAAAAAAGTTCAAAATCCAGGCTGGTTCTAACTCACAATTTAGTTTTCACAGCACATTATATTACATTTTTCTATGCGTGGTAATTGTTGAATTTTTATCCTTTTATCACAAGTCAGAAGTGCCTGTTTAAGACAAAATTACTGATCTCCTTAATCAAGTTAATACTTGCCAAAGTGCATCGCAGCCATTACAGTCTAGTTGCATGAGCGATGAGAAACCGCTGCTTCTCCCCTTCGGCTGGCCTGCTCTGTTCTGTGGTTGTCCAAGTGACAAAACACGCAAAAGACGCTTTTGGCTTCGGCTCTGGTTAATTAATGATTAACTAAACATATGTCAAACAACTGTAAAAATGCTGCACAGCAGGTTATGACTTTATTAAATAACATTTGGGCACGACACTCACATAAAGGTCCTGGAAATGCTTAAAGGTCAGTGAGGACTGATGTTAAGATGTACTGGTCTTCCTTAGGGTCAAGTACGAGGGATCTATGAGACACACCAGAAAAACAACAGAAACTCAATCGCTTAACCAGTGTTTTTATTACAGGAAAACTCATCATTTTTTCTGAGAATATGCACAGTCTGTGTAAAGTAAAGCTTTTGAAATTACAAGTAAATCTATTTGTATATTGATGTGATGATACTGCATCAGCCAACACATTAATTTAAGTTCATTAGAAGAAGAACCTTTATTCCTCACTTGAGGACTTATACATTTTGCACGTTCATGTTACAGTGAAATTTGTCCTCTGCATTTAACCCATCAACGCATCCCTCTGGGGGCAGCAGTGTGCTGCCGTCATTGGGCGTTGAGCTAGCGCTGGGTGTCTTGCTCAGGGACACACCTGGTGGGTAGGGGATTTACAACCGTTCTTTGATTATTTTTATGTCCAAAATCTACAATAAATGTGCAAATTACCATTGGACGTCAACTTGGTAAATCCAGTGATTTTTAGTAAGTTATGCTACTTTTCAATGAAAATAAATGGACAGTCTTTCCACCACTGAAAGCCAGAATGCTGCGGAACTGCAAGATCCTACTAACAAGTTGTGCTTTCAAAGCACAGAAAGTGTGTTATTGGTTTCCTAAAACATATAGGATAACATAAGATGGATTTCCAGGAATAGTGTCCTTAACATATTCTGCTCTTTACATATTAAAAATAACCAACGGTAGAAATTAGGAAAATACAAAAAATATTGTGTGGATATTGGAAAAAACATTTGGAGAGAGGAACAGATCAGAAGGTAAAGCAAAGGATAGTGGGGATAAAGTGGAGGTAGAAGAAGAGGAGGAGGAGCGGTGGTGGTGTCGGAGTCGGGCTGGGGAGAAAGCGAGCTGTGGAGGCCAGAAAAACAAGCAGAGAATAAACAGATCGAAGGAGAGAGGAGAGAAAAACAGGCTGAGAGGGAGCGAGAGGCACGGAGGGCTGGAGGCAAACTCAGCATGAGAGGAGACAGTGACAGACAGAGGGAGGAAATAAATGGGCAGAAATAAAGAGAGCGCTGCAGCTCAAAGAGGAGGGTGGTGACAGAAAAATAAAACTAAGACGAACACAAGAAAGGGAGGCAGAGAAGGAGGACGGCTGCCGAAAGTCTCACAACCATATTTTAAGTGCTATCTCGCCACTTCCTGTGTCAACATACAGGACGCGGTCGTGTATGTTAAAAAGACGAGGAGAGAGACACAGAGACGTAATCAAGAGAACTGCAAGTATACAGAAAACTGACAGAGAAAAGAAAGCGCCGCACGGCGTAGAGACAGCGGAGACAGACAAAAGCATCATGAGAGACAGACAAAGAGGGTGAGACAGACGATCAAGGTGAGGAGCAGAGAGAAAGTGAATGATGGAGGAAAAATAAACTAAGCAGGAGCGACGGCTGTGTTGGCTGTCAGAGCTCTCCTGTCTTTATTACTTTTCTATAGAGCTGTTTGGGAGGAACAAAGGCAGAGTGTGTGTTCTGTGCGTGTGGGTCCTGGCTGCCCAAGGCTACCAAGAACCCTCCTGTGTGTGTGTGTGTGTGTGTGTGTGTGTGTCTACTTTTCACACACACAAAAGACACACAGACACACACAGAGGAACATGGTGCTCACTGCTGCCGATGGGGTCTTTTCACTGGAACCCAAGGCTCAACCTTCAGCTAACTGAAGAGAAGCAGGACTGAATAGGAGACGCACACTCAAGTACACACACACTCACACAACGACACAACCGAACACAAACGAACACATCTTCCTACGCCTCTTCTCCATTTCTTCCTCCCTGTCTCCTCCTCCATACATTTTTTTTCTCATGTTTTTCTGTCTTGTCATTTTTCTGCAATAGATGAGAAGGTCACAACGAGGTGGAGCTGCTCTACTATCTGTCTCTCTATCTGTCTGTCTGTCTGTCTGTCTGTCTGTCTGTCTGTCTGTCTGTCTGTCTGTCTGTATGTCTGTCTGTCTGTCTGTCTGTCTGTCTGTCTGTCTGTCTGTATGTCTGTCTGTCTCTCTATCTGTCTGTCTGTCTGTCTGTATGTCTGTTTGTCTGTCTGTCTGTCTGTCTGTCTGTCTGTATGTCTGTCTGTCTGTCTGTCTGTCTGTCTGTATGTCTGTCTGTCTGTATGTCTAGTGGACAGTTTTGTATAAACTACACTGGTTCCATTTTTTGTATTTTTTAGGATTCACAACAAAAACACGGCATAGAACACACAAATAAACCAAGTACTAGACTCTGTGTGTGTGTGTGTGTGTGTGTGTGTGTGTGTGTGTGTGTGTGTGTGTGTGTGTGTGCTAGTTGTCGTGTGTATTGAGTGTGTTTATGCTGCTGTTCTGGGTGGAGGCAGCACAGCAAGTTAATTGCATGTAATGGTAGCAGCAAAAAGTAAAAATAACAAAAGTGGAGGGTAATAAATAGAAAAATACATGTAAACCAACTTGTATATACATGGATGACAAAGCCTTAGTTAATTTCACTGGCCCTATTTTTTATATTTATGACAAACCAACCAAACTGCACCTGCAGTTCCCTTTGTTTGACACAGTTCCGACCAGATCTCGTCCCAAACCTGTGCTGTGTTTTTTAACATTTATAACACGCCGGGTGTCGCCATGTTTGTTTGGGCTCAAGAACGTGCAAGAATTTCCGTTCTTCTGAGAAATTTGTGGGTTTGTTTTCCTTAGAGCTTTCAGTCTCCATGTTTGTTCACCTTCCAGCCTGTTAGAGACAATCTCTGACAAGCGTTGGAAACAGCGTTTATGTCCATCCAACACTGACTGGGTAATGTCAGGAGTCTGGAACAGAACCGCAAAGAATAAAAACTGAAAAATAGAATAAGAAACATCACCTTTCATTAACTGTCTGGATATTTGCAAATATTTTAGGATATTCTGATGTTGTAATGCTGCTTTTTCAGACAGTTTTTACTTTGTTTTGAGATATTTATTTCAACCTTTCAACTTTTTTGTTTCCAGAAAGGAAAACTTAAGAAAAGGACAACAGGGAAGGCTGGGCCTGATACTTCAGATCGGACACACACTATTGTGTTATTGGAAACTGAGATCGTTTCACCATTTGGTTTTGAAATCCTCTCCTGTTATCGCTGAAAATATTCATAGGTTTCTTCAATGACAATATAGGACATCGTAGTTTTCTTTCCTGCAGAAAACAAAGAAACTCCAGAGGCTCACATACTTTCTCATGTCATCTCAGTGGAGAATCCTGCCAAGGAACCTTTCCAGCAGGGTTTGTAAAAACTTTACCAGGTCAATTTTATCTTTGAAATCCATGTTTACCTTCACAGATGCTGAATGTTGTGAGTTGTAAAACACATGCATTTAATTTCTGTTTTCGCATTGTTTCTTCAATTTTGGACAAACTGATATTTGTTATTGTTATGATATTGCCATTTTGGACACATGGATCTACAGCAATATTATAAAAGAACCACATGTGAATGTATCTGTATGCATATTGTTTATGTCCATTGACAGAAATGAATAATTATACCTTAAGGCTCCAACAACACACACGACAATGATCAAGTGTCAAAGACTGATCAGCCCCACAGAGTTTATGTGCCTGCCTCAGAAATGAGAGATGCCACATCTTTCAGAAAGTCCGGTCTAGTTGCACCTTTCGGGAAACGGTTTTTGTTCACAGCACCAAAGAAAAATCTGGTTTGTGATGGAATCCATCAATTGCTGCTGCCCGGTGGGGTGCAACGCTTCTATATGTACAAATAAAATGAACCAGACAAGAATTTTGGTCAAAGGTTTCCACATATGTTGACTCAGCCGGTTTTGTAATTACCTCTAAGAATTTGGCTTCCATTTTTCTGTCAGTCGAGTGTTTCCTTCATGCCCAAACCTCCTCCGGGTGACAATCTCATTGAAAGGTGTTTAGTTCCTATGTATTATAGAGCAGTGTGGGTAAAGACCTGTGCCAAATGGCACTTAGATAATTAGCATGGAGCAAGACTTACAGAGCTGCAAGAACGAGCTCCTAATGTCTTTAACAGCTCATTCAGCGGCTCATTCATTTATTTCCAGAAGACGTCACACTGAGTTCCAAAAGCTCTCAAAATCCATCTACAGCCATCCTATCTGGGGGAAGGGTGTGTGTGTGTTTGTGCATATGATAGAGAGGGAAAGCTAGATAAATAGAGACAGACGGACAAATAGAGCACTTTTATATCTCAGCCCAGCTGGTAATCAAACACAGTGAGAGGGTTGTGTTCCACTAAGTGGCGATTGATCGCTGTGTGAGCATGTGTATGTGTGTAAAGAGAAAACATAGGTGATGGTTTGTGTGATCCTGCTAGACACACACACACACACACACTCACTTGTCTCACTTTTGTCTCATCTTCAGTGTTATCTCTCTTCTTCTTCATCACCCCCCTCCTTCTCCCTGCTTCAATTCCTCGCTCTGAGGTGTGGGTGTGCTCTCCGCTGTCCTTCTCCAATCTCCCTCCTCAGTGTGTGTCCGCCGCTACCATGGACACAGCACACACACACACACACACACACACACACACACACAGACATCTCTTCATTCTCTGTCCTCCACCTTTCTCCATCTCTCTTCCCCTCAACTTCCTTCCTTTTTTCCTTCCTCCATTTTCCTCCTCTTCACCCCCTCCTCCCTCTCCACTTCAGCCTTCTCCGCTCCCACCTCTCCTCATTAAGCTTCCACCATGTCCTCTTTGCCTCCCGCTTAGTGCTCACTTACCAAAGCTACATTCAAAGCACAGGAGGAGATCGGAGCAGAGACGGGTCAGATTAGACAGATAAAGATGGTGTGTGTATGTGAGCAAAACAAGTGTGTGTCTTTATTAATGTGTGTGTGAGTGTACTTGTAGTGAGTGAGGAACAAAAAATTATTTCCTTACAGAGTGAGGACATTTTTGGACATTTTGTTTTAAGTGTTGAGACTTGGAGTCTCCTCACAAAGATGGAAGCACAAGTGTGAGTGTGAATGAGTGAGTGTGTGTGTCACCACTGTGGACACTGAGTGCAAAACTGCTTTACAAATCTCCGTCGTATTAAAGAAATGACACAGACACAGACATGAGGGCATCGGCCTTCATAACCATCATACACGGAAGGTTAACAAGTCAACGCCTTTGAGCCTTGACTACCTTGACAAGTTTCTAGTCAGGGTTTTTTAGCACCTGCCGCCTGCAAAGCCAAAAACTGGGCTCGTCATTACCAGTTGGACAAAGGCAAAAGCTGTATGTTATTCAATGGGGCGAGAGAAACCCCGTCAGTTTGGATTTAGTGAGAGAGGCCGGAAGAAATGGTGGTTTGCCTTTGGGCACAAGCTGATTTCTATGTGGAGAGACCTGAAACCTCCAAGGACTTTGGTAAAATCACTGATGATGTGCCCCAGTGTATGAAAAGTATGTACTGTATTTTGCACAAAGTAAAACCAGTTCAAGGATTCATAAAGGTAACGGTTGGAATATCTCCTGAGTAGCTGCCAAAACAGTGTCTAAGGTTTTACAGTGGTGGGTGGCCAACAATGTTAAGCAGCCCATTGGACCGAGTTTTATTGTATCACCACCAATGTGTAAAGGAGTGCAGCTAAAAGACCCCCAACATGAAGTAAAACAACTACAGTTTGATGTCTTGGAATTCAAAGTGTAACTTTTTGTCAGCCCAGTCATCTTCAGGTAGTTCTGTTCCACGTAAGATCTCAGCTAATAACCTAATGAGACATGAAGACGTTTGTGCGAAGGCTAATGGACTGAAGATGGACATTAGCCTTTCAGTAATGTCCAGCCAGATAGGACAGAGAGGGTGAGCTGCCCTCAGAGAAAATGTGAAAGGTCAGTCGAGGCTGCAGCGACAACCTGGTTCGTCTGTGTTATAGGACGACTGTCATCCATATTTGTGATGGAGACCATTGTCCCCCAGCAGCTGTCTGTCAGGAGGAGCGTCCCCCTCAGAGACCACGGGCATCGCACAGCAACTGTTGTTCCGCCTGTTGAGGGAAAGTCCTTCACATATAGTTCATAAATTAACATGCTGTTAACATTAGTGGAAGTTCTTATTCAAACTTTTTCATGCAACAAATGCATGAAGAGATTTTTCTGTCAGGTGGGAACGCCTCAAAGCTTTTTACAATGCCACGTTTTAACATGAACAGACTGTGGGGTCATTTCCAGGCATATGACATTATTGCTTCCAGTTTTCAGACCCCCCAGTAAACATTTTTAACATTTTAAGAAACCGCCCCGTTACACTGTGCAGTGATACACCTTAAAAACGCCAGTTGTTCCACACGCCAGTTGAATATTGCAGCAGTTCAAGGTTGTGACTGGAGGTGCACTCCACTCACCACAGCATGGTGCACAGAAATCACTCAGCTGGCAAATAGCTGATGAAGGAACAAAATATATGAACGCTCGCCTGCTGTGAACACGAGTTGCTTTCACTGCAGTGTCTGTAATCACATAATGTACAGGATTCTGCTATGGGAAACAAGGGCGACGTACTGGTGGTGTGTGTGTGGCGAGGAAACAATTAGGATGATAGTCCTGTGTGTTGCAGATGTACCTGAGGTAACAATGTGACCTGCTGAAGGGAGACAGCAGGCGAAAATGTAGCAATTTTACCTCAGAATATAGTTTGAAAACTATCAAATGAATAACATATTAGCAAATCTCACATATTCAGTACGAATGTTGAAAAGTCTAGTTCAAATTCCAAGTGTGTCTTACCGCGAATAAATGTTTGTTAACAGGCCGTGGAGATGCAGGTTTGACATTCCTTGCCAGTTGAGCGTCCTACAGAAACCTGTGCTACCTTTGAAATATTGAGGTTTTCCCTGAATCTCATTCGGACTTCTTTCATGTCGGCCTCCTCCTCCCGGCATGTTCCTCTTTCCTTCCACGCCCTCTCCTGCCAATCACCTGGCAGAAATTATGCAGATTTCTGTGTTTAAAAACATGCAGCAGTCCGGCATATGTCCCTCCTCCTCCCATCTCTCCAAGCCTCCAAATAGATGACCTCAACTTCCTTTGGAGAAGAAGTATGTTGCGCTCGCTCGTCTCTCCGCGGCATCATTAATGGTTGACCTGAAGGGAAGCCAGGGTTGAAGGGTACGTGAATGTGTGCGCACTCACTCTTGCTTGTGTATTAATGTCAGGAGGTGTGAGTGAACCGGCATGTATGTGTAAGTGTGTTCACAAGCCCGTGTGTGTCTGCGTGTCAGGCGCCTTCAGAGGACAAGCTATGTGTAAATAATACAGGAGGACGGGGTTTCTGTATAATAGGCTGACATTAACTTTCCTTTTCAAGTCTTCAACCTTGAACTCAACTGAGCTTGCGTTAGTGTGTGTGTGTCCGTTTGTGTTTGTTGCCTTGTTCGGCCCAAAAAAGTTTTTTTGCTGAGTTTGGACCAGGTATTTAAGCAAGATTTTATTTCTACCAGGTTGGAAGTGGTTTTAGGGGTGGTGTGTGTGTGTGTGTGTGTGTGTGTGTGTGTGTGTGTGTGTGTGTGTGATGACCTAGGCTGTGTTCGTGGAAGACGAACGAAAAAGAGTTTTAAAATTTCAATTATACTTTCAGGCCAATTGTCAATAGTCATTGTTTTCTTGCATGATATTTTTTTACTTGGAATTGTTTTAAATGAGATAAAATCTATCATTTGTGCTTCTGATGCTGTAGATTAGAACAAATTATAATGAGTAAGCCAATCTGTATAAACATGTGATATATTGGTCTGCTGTTTTGTATTTTATTTGTCTATCTTATCTTAATAATGACATTGATCTAAATTATGAAAAATGCTCCCCAGGCATATGCCTTGTGATCTTAGTGACTTCTGAGTCAGAAAAGGTCTGTTACATTTAGCATTTTTTGTCGTTTGCTCGTCTGAGTGTAGCAAATATAATGCAGCCTGAAAAAACCTAGTGCAGCATCTAGATTATATAAATACAGACAGATTAAATCATCTCATAGAGTAGACTACATACACAAAGATCGGACGTAGCAGGTTGTGATGTCACCCATTGATTTGCACTGAACACACAATAAAATCGTCATCATATGCAATACATTTACAAAAAGTATAAAAGAGAAAAAAATAAAATAAAAAAGTAAGTAATTTGTCAATTACCTAGAGTATTGACATATCTAATATATATAAAACCGCACAGTCAGTGTTCAGACCTTTCTAACAGACCAGACAGAGCTACAAGGTAAGAACAAGTTTGTTTCTGCAACTTAAATGTTTAACAATTTAATAACTAATAATAGCAGAGGATCAGGTTTAGGAAATGTTGTTGCCATCAGCCTAGTCGTATCCGTATTCTAGTACCTGCCAAAGCCAGAAACATCGATCAAAGCACCATTTCCTGGAACTTGGAACCACACCTTTGCAAATTAACGTTTTTCTGAGTACCCACTCGACTCTTCTCACTAATTTTTGCATTTCTATCATGCAAAAGTTGTGTACTTGCTTTTTTTAACAAGAAATACCAAAAAGGGAAGTGAAACCACTGCAGACTGATGAATAGTCACAGAGGAGCGTCGTTACCATGTGTCCACAGTTGTCTCATCATCCAACTCTGACAAGGACTTTCCCAAACCTGTGTCTTGTTGCCTTCAGCCTCAATAAAAAAACTCTCCTTGCTGTGACAAATAGCTGCACACAGACAGTTGCACGGCATTCCGTTGATTCTGCACATTTTCCTGAGTGTAGCACTGACAGTGACGCTTGTGAATGGGCAGCACTGGCCACACTTCCTCCTGCTGCCAACAGAACCACAAAACGCTGCCAGGTGATGTCTGCCACCGCTTCTGTCAACCGTGCACCAGAGATGGGTTCAAGTCTTTAACGAAACGAGGAGCTCGTGGACCACATAAGGTCATAAAGATGATCTACACCAACATACTGGAAAGAGCCACGTTACATAACATGCTAATCCGTCATGCTGCTAAAACACAGCGTGACATCATTTTCAAGGGTCTTATCAGTGTAACTCCTCGAGCTGTCGAAGTTGCTTCTTGAGATGGACCTGCATCAAGCACTTGGACCTATTACTGGCTCACTGCTTTGATTTTAGATGGAAGCAGTTATTTCATATACTACCACTTTAGTTCCTCAGCAGAAGACAGGCCTTCTGTACAACTCTTGAAAGCTAATTACGGTACATCATCGGCTCAAAGATGTTCCCCAGAGAACGATGCATCACTCAGAAAAGTAGCACAGAGCACTCAGGCTGTAAATGACAAACAATGGAGGAGACCAGCTCATCTTCCAAGTATATTTTTTGATAAAACCCAAGCAGGCAATCATGCTCGGAACAAGTGGTGGTATTCAAAAAATAGAAAGCAATCAGCAGACACGGGTTCTCTACGGAAAGAACCAAGTAGCCCATCAGACAGGTTGGTGTGTGTGCATTCATTTCCAGACAGGATGAAAAGAAACCTGCACATGCAGCTGGGGTTGAAAGTTTGCAGCATCATATTTAGAAACATCAACGTTTTTTCATCAATGCAATTGTTATTTAATTGGAAATTAATTAAAGTAAATCAATTTATCAAAGGGGGTACAAACTTTTGCTGCATTTAAATGTATTTTTTTATTATTACTTTTTCTATACACCCTTGACTACTTTTGCTACTTCTGAAGGTGAAAAAACACTTGTAGCTGAATGTGCACTGCTGTCATGTCAATGATAATGAAGCCCGTGGACCCTTCAGCCTGGACAGATCAGCAGTGTGTCTCAGGGTGACATACAGGATCTTAGCAGCACACACACACACACACACTTTGGACAGTAGGTGAAAACCAGGATACTGGCAGAGAACAAAAGCAAGAACTGACTGGCCCACATTTGCACTAGGGACCTAAGTGCTCCAGCACAACCCTCCAGAACTAGGCCGCCGGGCCAAATATAAGATAAAACGGCTTTGTGACACCCCACCCATCTTTTCAGTGTTATCTAATCAAAGATTGTCACTACAGCGCATCAAGCCAGGACACAGTCACAGCAAAGAAAGCAGGACTCGACTGTTACCCCCGAACACATTGTATATGTGCGGCTGAAGGTGCCCTGTGTCATTTATTTGTGAGTTATTTTGGAAAGTTTTTTTGGAAAATGAGAGAAACTGAGACCAAGCAATTTTTACACAGTAAAACTCCACCTGAACTTTTTAACTATTTGACTACTCTTTGACATTTATCTCTTATTATCTAGACTCTTCAGAAAAAAGCTCATCCCGAAACAAACATTTTAATGGGTTTTGCAAATTAAGGATGATTCCATTTTCCTGTATGCTGTCTTCCATTTCTGTTTTTCTCAGCAGGACTGGCGGTTGGAGAGACCTACAAACTAATTATCAGGGTCATTTAAGCAAAGTCTCACGAACCTCCTGCCTCATCACACACTCACTTATAAAAGCTAATAGCCACATACACCTGATGCTTCATCACCTGAAGACTAATTACACATGCACGTCTAAACCCTGGACCCACGTGCTCTATGTGGGTGTAAGTCCTTCTATGGTTGTGTGAAGAAATTCAGAACAATTGTTGTGAGGATATTCTGGCCAGTCTGTAGTATACAGAGAACAGCAGCTAATGGCCAGCATTCAAATCTATTCACATCTCTCCTTTCTATTATTTTTCCGATTCCATATTTTTGTCCTTTCTTGTTATTTTTTTTTACAAATGCATCTATTTTACAAATCCACACACCCCCTTCGTTTTGTTTGTTTTTGTCTTTCAGTCTCTTTTCTATCATGTCTCTATTACAATTTACGAGTTTGATCCGGTGGCATTTGTTTATGTTCAACCATGGATAGATTTGACCTTGAATCAGACGCGATGAATAAAGAAACTATGTAGCAGTAAATATGTTTAAAAAGCATCTGGAGTTTAAAATCACCACTGCTTTTATTATTTTAATTATCAAAAGTACACAAACAGAAGACAACATACACATTTTAAAGACTCTGACTCTCTGATGAAGTTGAAACAGTCAGCCAGGGACTCAAACCAGTGACATTCTCACTGTGAGAGGGCAGCACTAACCACTTGACTACTGTGCCGTCTGTAAAACACAAGTTATCAAATAGTTAATCTTCTTTTATTGCCCTGTTGTCTTATGAATGTTTTGCTGTTTACGATTAGAGAAATTCACTTTCAGATGTTTGTGTTGCCAAAGCTCATCTGATTAATTACATGATTCTGTCTGAATGTGTAACTTACAATAAGTGACATAATAATAATAATAAACAAGTTTTAAGCACTATGATCTATTTTGAGAATTTATTTATCCACATTGGGTTCAGTCTTCTGGTGATTTTAATTAGCAGCTGTATGTTTATATTTTGTTTTAAATTTAGAACTCGAGAGCAAGTGAGATAATCAAAACTATGGGGCGATTAATCATTCCTTCCAGAATTTTTACAAACTCATGATTGTTGAAGCCTACAACTCCTGATTTCTCAACAGATTTTCTAACAAAAAGTTGCACTATTTTTAATCACACAGAATTTTTAGTGTTTGAAATAAATGTTGCAATCGCAACATCACAAATTCCGTGAAGGATTGACTATACGCTGATATTTTGGGTTCACGTGCTGAGAGGTTTCACACACGTTGGAACCGACGTGCAAAGCTGGGTCATGTGGACAGGAAATAATTTATAACCATGTCACGCATCAGTCAGTTACACATCAAGTCATCGTACACGTATGAACTCCACGATTTTGCCTTCCCACCATGTAACTGTAACAACATATTGTTTCCGGTGAATTCACCCACCGAAGATACGTACATGCATCTGTGTGTGTGTGTGTGTGTGTGTGTGTGTGTGTGACTTCTGCTTTCATAAAGCACTTTGTTTGTGAGGGTCTTCTTGGCAGGCCTCAGGGGAGGTTTAGTCTTGATTACAGGTGGCTCTTCCTGCTATCCAGTGGCTGCACAGCCCACCGCCTGGGACGTGTCAGGGCTGAGGGCGAGCGAGCTAGACGAAAGAGACAGAGAGAGGGTGGGTGCGAGGGGGGAGCATTAGGGCTTACCTGTACCCCCAGTCCAATATGAAAACACACAGTCAGTAAGGATCTCATCATGGGCCTTGTAAATCCCACTTAATTGACTGCAAATCTGGGTACATCACTCCTCTGCCGTGTGCTGTGGTTTGCCGCCGACCCGCCTCACCCACTCCTCCCACTCGCCACTAAATACTTAATCTTTCTCGCCCTTCCTCTCTAGTCTGTTGTTTTCCCACTTTTACCTTTACTATTGCCTGTCTTTTTGATTGTCTTTATGAGAATATCGTCTTGCTCCTTTTTTCTTGTTTTACTGCTCATCTTAATTTTTTCATGTTTTACTTCATATTCCCTATTTACTTGATTAAACGCCCTCTTATATCCAACCTTTTTCTTCCTGCATTTCAGTGTGGTATTTTTTTTCCTGTTCGTTTTTCTGTATCTGTGTTTTTTGCAAAGCTGGCGTGATTTTTTATTTATCTCATTTGTGTTGATTCTGTTGCTTTTTGAGAAACTGTTCACCTCCACACCTGCTCCCCTGATTCCAAAATAAAGACTAAAAATCATTTCGCTCTCCTCTTTCTCATTCTGCTGCCTATCGGGGAATAGAGGCAGTGGTATACAAGTCCAGTTTTCATATCATCTTGAGTGACTTTGTCTAAATTTTCTTGTCAGAAACACTTAATTTCATGTATTGAGTGACACACACATTACCTATTCATCACTTTGGTAAAAGGAACTCAGCGAGGGCTGCGGATGAGGTTTAGGGGATTTATTGCACATTTTTAGAATGAATATGTTCAGCTCTTTTGGTGTATACACACATGTATTTCACTGCGTGTGTGTGTGAGTGTGTGTGTGTGTGTGTGTGTAATTGCGTGCTGGTCTCTGTGTAAATGAGCACTGGTTTTGTTGTGATGGAGAGAGCGATTCATTAATATTCATGAAGCGAGAAAAACATCAACGGAACACTTGACTCTGCCCTCACAGGAAAGACTGGCATCAGTGCTCGTGTTTGTGTGTCTGCTGCAGAGACAGGAAGACAGAAAAGTGGTCTGCTTGTCTCTGTACAACTTCATAGTTTCAATCTATTGAGACACTGTTGGTTGTCTACCAAACGTTAAGTTGATGTTGTGCCAATGAGCCAATATAACACCTTTAAAAAGGAAAGTATGGCTTCAGTATTTTGAAAATTAACATGGTTTGGCTGACTTTTTGAAAAGTTTTATCATTTTGAGAAGATCAGGTCTCACAATTGTCTACGTTAGTCACAATAAAAGACGCTTGTTTGGTTTTTCTATATGACCTACAGTAAGTCAATTCAATTCAATTCAATTCAACTTTATTGATATAGCGCCAATTTACAACAAGGTCGTCTCAGGGCACTTTACATAATAAAGTCAAGACTATACAAACATTTAGAGAAAACCCAACAAATCCCCCTTGAGCAGCCATAGGCAACAGTGGAGAGGGAAAACTCCCTTTAACGGAAGAAACCTGAAGCAGAACCAGGCTCAGGGTGGACGGCCATCTGCCTTGACCGGTTGGGCTGAGTGGAAAGTGGAGAGAGAAAAGAACAGAGCAACAAAAGCAACAACACAACATTGGGCAGGTTAGTAGGACCTGTGCACTGGAAGACACACAGCGCCAAATCCGGGGACACCTGAAGCCAGGGACAGAGAGAGGGAGACAGAGAGGGAGAGAGACGACTACGGGACAAAGAAGATACAGAGTTAATGTCATACAGTGGTGACATTACAGATGTGGGGTGAGAGGAGAGAATGAAGAGAAGAGGAAGTGGCACAGTGCAGAGTCCCCCAGCAGTCTAAGCCTATAGCAGCATGACTATAACCAACTATAAGCTTTATCAAAGAGGAAGGTTTTGAGCCTAGTCTTATAAGTACAGAGGGTGTCTGCTTCCCGAATCTGGACTGGGAGCTGGTTCCACTGGAGAGGAGCTTGATAGCTAAAGGCTCTGCCTCCCATTCTACTTTTGGAAATTAGGGGATGATGGTCTATTAGGATGATCTGGTACAAGGAGATCTTTTAAGTATGAAGAGCTTGACCGTTTAGAGCTTTATAGATAAGAAGAAGGGTTTTAAATTCTATTCTACATTTAATGGGAAGCCAATGGAGAGAAGTTAATGAAGGTGAAATATGATCTCTCTTACCAATCCCAGTCAGTAATCTTGCTGCAGCATTTTGGATTAATTGAAGGCTTTTAGGGAGTTACTGGGGCAGCCTGAAAGTAGACAATTACAGTAGTCCAATCTAGAAGTAACAAATGCATGGACCAGTTTTTCAGTGACAGACAGGATGCTCCTAAGTCACTAGGGATTTGAGCTGCAAGCAGATATAATAATGTATATTAATTTCATTTTTAACCTTGTTTCCCTTTACTTGATACACAGGAATTTCTACAGGTACAGCAGGTTGTCCACACTGTCTTTAGTGCAAACCCTGGTTCAAACCCTGGCTCTTTCTATCCAAATTTGTCCTTCACCAAGAAAACTGGACATAGCGCCACATTCTCTGGATGGTTAGCCTGCTGTGCTATTCCACTGTCTTCAGTTTGTCAACAGCTAAAAAATGAATCAAATGTGAATAATTTTTCCAACCAATTCCTATTTATCCTGGGGATAAGAGAAATGACACAAACACAAAATCACTCAGGCAAAACACCTAAAGCTTTTTTAACTTATGTTCTTTAATAGTAAGAAGTCGAGGGAAAATATCTTTAATCGTGAAGGAAAGTGCCACGCCAAGCCGACCGTCAGCTGTTGGTGTCAGGCTGTCGTGCTAGTGTTTGTTGTGAGCCCTGCATCGTGGCATCCTGGTTGGTGGCTTTAGCTGATTCAGCATTTTGTGGTGGTCCCATCGGTGGGAGAGAATACTGGCTGTTCAACTTATAGCATGAGACATATCTCTGATTAAAAGTAGCTATAAATCATCTGTGGTGAGTGAGGGGGGTGTGAAAATAGTAATCCAACATTGCTTCGTCTTCACTTTGTGTATCTGCTGTTCTAGGTCATCTGCTTTCGCTTCCTCTCATGCAGGTGCAGGACGTCTGCTGTCGAATGACCACACGTTCAGTGCAAGGAACACAGCAGGAAAAATATCACTTTATATATTTAGTCTTATTTAGGACAGAAGGTCATTTCTCGAATTTTAACTCTCGTCATAAATAACATTTCTCATCCACAAAGGAGCTGATGAACTGTCAGCAGCTCAGTTTAAACCCCCGGCATCACCGTACCTGTATCATGGCAGAAGGACAAGTTACATTTTGTTTCCCGCTCCTCTTTTCTCCTTTTCACACTAGGCCGGTTCTTCTTCCTCTCAGCTGTCACATTCTCTGCCATCAGCTGTGCATCTGTATGTGTGTGTGTGTGTGTGTGTGTGTGTGTGTGTGTGTGTGTAGGGCATATAGAGGAGAGCTGGTGCACACCTGCACAGTGTGAACTGTCCACAGGGAAGGACGGAAGATAGGTAGAGCACAGATGTCCATACGCACACACATACAGGAAAAGTCAGACAAAGTGTGAAGACAGAGAATGAGTGTATGGGAGAGTAAAGCACGCTTTACATACTATAGAAATTTCAGAGTGTGTGTGTGTGTGTGTGTGTGTGTGTGTGTTTGGGTGTATTCATTACTCATGCAGCCAGTGCGGTTTAGCTGTCAGTGAGTTCTGACTCCCCACTGTCAAAGACCAGTGATGGAAAAATTGACACACACACACACACACACACACACACACACACACACACACACACACACACACACACACACACACACACACACACACACACACACACACACACACACACCATCAGTTGCTGCAGTACAAGCATGTTGAGACATCAGATGGCCGATATATTTAGAAGGGAGATACAGAAAAGGCTGCTTACACTTGCTGCATCATGTGTCACAATATGGCCACATTGTCTGTGGGCACATTTTTGGAACGTGAACGCAGCAAATGTTGTGCATGTTTAGCTGATTTGTATTCAAGTTTAAACAATTTTCTTGCACATTTTACCAAGTTTTTAAATGTAATGTACCGAATGCAGGCAGACAATTTGATTTAAACTATATCATGGACATTATTATATGGCCTGTAAAAACTTTGATTAGGATTTGATTTGGACAGTCATCCAGTGTATGCGGACACAGCGCAGACACTGCCGGTACAAACGGTATCAGCACAGACATGTTGTTACAGTGGCTCCTTGGACTTCAGAACCATGTGTCAGCCCTCAATGAATGAATGAAATAATGCATGTAGTCATCACTGTCTTCTCTGTAATGTATTTGATCATCTTCAGCAGTCACTACTTTGTTGCAGTCCCAGAATTCCACAACCTGAACGTTTTCAGGATATTTTTGAATCATCAGCTGGAGCCTGTAACATTAACAAAGATTCCCTTCTATGAAAAGGAAGTGTCCCAGAAAGTTATAATTTAGTAAGTTAATAGAGTTAACAAGTTACGACATACACACTACTTCAACGACATGCAATGACAGACTTTCCTGTTGTCTTTGTTACTTGCATCTGGTTAGTTTTACAAGGAATGCAGCCTCGTGTAGTGACCTCGCCATCTGTCCACAATCAAAGGGTCACCAGTGAAATATGAAAATATGCAGTCAGAAAAGACTTACCAGCAGTCGGACTGAGCGTTGTGAGTGATGTATAAAATCAAGGAACCAATTGGAAAAGCCTGAAAACCACATTGAACACAGAGGGGACCTGCTTTTGCTGACCCAGTTTGATTTGCCCAGACACACAGGAACTCAAACAGTAATTTCGAACAGGAACAATGGCTCAATTAATTTGTTGGTCAAATTAATTTTGATAATGGATGACTCATTAAAGAGTCATTTAAAGCCAAAGTGACAGGATTAGATTTTCTGTTTTTACAGTTCCTTTATATAATCAGAAGATGACAATAACAGTGAGAGGAATAAAAGGCCTCAGTGGGTGAAGACGTCTTAAAGATCTTCCTGCTGCCACATCACACATTTCGCTCCTCCACTAAAATCCTCTGTTCTTTTTAATCCTTCTCTCTCTAACTTTTCCCACATCACCATTTACCTTCATATTGAATCTATTTCTCCTTATTGTTCGAACCATCACCTCTACAATTCTTTCATTCACACACATTAGCACAAACAATCACACACACACACACACACACACACACACACACACACACACACACACACACACACACACACACACACACACACACACTGTTTGCAGCTTCATAGTGTTTTCTGTTCATACTATGTGGCTGAACTAGCTGGACTCTACTCTTTATTAACGGGAATAATCACATTGTGGAAACTACTGTCTCTGTTTGTTTTTGTTTTTTTACATCAATATATGTATATTCCATATAACTTTGATGAAACTTTGACACACGCTGATGTAGTTTGTGATAATGTAATAAATCAAAGGAAGTTCGATTTGTTCCTGACTTTACACACACACACACACACACACACACACACACCTATGAAGCAGGAGGATGTAGAGAAGACGTCGATGAAAAGACAAAGGGATGAATTTGTGATGGATTTCAATACTTTTTTTTTTTTTTATCCAACCTCTACGGCACAGTTGGATAAAAACAGATGGATGGGATGATAGTAAAGAGGAACAGATGGATGGGAGAAGAGTTAAAATAAACTCAGCTGAAACACACACACACAAACGGGGTGGGGTGGTGGCGAGATACAACATGATGTTATCACTTTTAAGTGCACACGTAGAGAGAAAAACAGGAGGAACTACAAACGGCACCAGACCCTGTCGAGGAAAACACACCATCTCTGCGAGAGCACGCTGCATGTGGAGTGTGTACTAATTGTTTCGCTAAGCGTGGTAATTTCGGCTCTCATTGGCGCCTCCAAATGTCAGCACCTTCTGCTCGCACACACAGAGAAAAAGGCAAAAAAAAAAGCCACGCTCGCAGATTAAGGCACATGCTTACAGGCCGTACATGCACGTAATCATAAAGATGCACATCACGGAAAAGTATTACGAGATGAGAAGAAAACTCAAAATGTCGGAGAGACAAACAGAATAACTTCCCCAAAAAACAGCAAAGGCCACGAGGGTCATTTTATAGTTGCAGCTAAATATTGTTAAAGTTATGGAAAGTCTGCGGCA
Source organism: Channa striata (assembly GCA_033026295.1). Classification (NCBI taxonomy): domain Eukaryota; kingdom Metazoa; phylum Chordata; class Actinopteri; order Anabantiformes; family Channidae; genus Channa; species Channa striata. Next base: position 6,880,207 of record CM065176.1, on the reverse strand, counting down.
GTGTTTCCTGAAGTGAAAAACATTTATTTATTTATTTGCTGCTTTGGCCTCGACAATTAAAACACAATAAAACATCACAGTTCAACTAAAACAGAAAAAATGCAGACCCAGGTTTTCTGTAAATGTAGAAAACAGGTGAACACATTTTGTAAGTGACAGCGTAAACAAAGACAAATTTTTTATCCACTTTTGGTTATGACTTTTGTTCTTGCTGTGGAGCGAAAGCCAGGGTTGACCTCCGCGGGCAGCCAGGAGAATCATCCTCTCCAAAGGTGACTTGTTCATAAATTTCATGTCATCTGTGGAAGAAGCTGGCCGTGAAAAGGAAAAGAGGAAACGTCAGTTGCATAGTGTGTTGTTAATTATTTATTATTTCAAATGGAAGGTTCCGACCTCCTGGACTCATGTCATACATGTTAGACAGAGGGAGAAACTGCCCACAGCAAATGCTATGAGATAGTTACAGGGGACGATTCAGCTTTGGTCATGCAAGACAATGCCACTTCCAAATCACACGCACTATCCAAACTGTGAACAGTAAGAAGGTCCACACTGGAGAAGATGATGAACCCCCTTCCTCGGCTCTAGAGATGACATAGCATATACAAACACTCCGGCAGCCCCCCGCCACCTTGGACCGAACACTTAATGCCACATGTGACCACAGGGATTGGTACGTGTGGCCTTTCTCAAACCGAATGACAGTGCGGACGCTGTGGCACAAAAGACATTGCTGAGTGCGGGTTTACAGATAAATGGGTAAAAGTCATCCAGCATTATGCTGTAATTTGACACATTGCTGGGTGCAGAGTATAGATGGGATGACATGGAATTTGAATAATTAGACTTACTGCTGAGTGCAGCTTTAGTTGGAGCTCACAGCAAGGACTGTCCGGTGGACGTGCATACCATAAAGCCGTATGGAAACTATGCTTGGCGTAGCATTTTAATTCTTACAGATACCAGCACCACGTTGGCACCTGGAGTGAGTAACAGCGCATATACTTAACACACACACTGCTGAGTGGAGCTTTAAAGGCACGGCCTGGAAAGGCATTCGGGTCTTTCCAGTAATATGATGCAAAGTCTGCACTGCTGATCAGAAGAAACCAGCCTGCAGCGTGTATCTGTGGCTTCAGCGAGTTACTGTAGTGACAAAGCATACTGTTAAATGCCAGCTGACAAAGAGGTGACTGCTGGTTTGTCAGCACAACATGTAAACACGGTAACGCTCCATGGAGGACAGAGAGTCAATCTGAAAACTAAACTGGAGGACATGGCATAGCACCATCATCAGTGAACATTTGAACTGGTCGGAAAGGTTTCTTGTTCACACTGGGGTTTGGACTGTGTCTGTGGTGTTGCAGTATTATCCGTTGCCAGTGGTGACCAAGGATACTAACCATCATTTTGTGCCAACGCGAGCACAACCGGAGACATGGACATGGGGCACGGAAGGCTGGGCACCAAGAACCAGCTGGAATGAAGTGGGCACTTCTTTCAGTCAATCATCGATCCCCGACGTAAGGCCACAACAAGTAAATTTGGGAAAAGTTACTAAATGTTTGTGATCTCCTCCAAGGCAAACCCCAATAAGAATGTTGAGGACAAAAAAGGAAAGTGTCGACCAAATATCACACTGCAGCAAGAGAGAAGTGATTCAAGCCGACACAACTAGCAGGACATCTTGGCTGCAGAGACAGTAGAATTACATCGCAGCAATTGGCAGCTGCAACAGACCCAGTGCTGGAGCCTGGAATCTGCCTGATGAACAGTCCTGACTGCCTGAAAGAGGCAGAGCTGTGTTCCATCTTCAGCATATCCCTGAAAGTTTGACTGGTAGTGAGCCAAGAGGACGACCGAAGGAGGTGAGGTTGGAGAACCAGCAATAAGAAAGGACTGACTGTGAACCATTGGATCGTACAGTAAGATCGCGCCAGTGTTTTTGGCACCGAAGCAGACTTTTTGGGAACTGTGTTGTCCTCAGGGACAGTTGTTATGTGATTGGGCAGCAATTACTATGCACCTCGGGATTCACACAGAAAGTGGGATTCGGGAGGACGGTGTCCTAAGCAGAGTTGTCATTTTGAGCCCTGACGAATGCTGCTTGTCTTTGATACCAGTGTGTTCCATCATGTTCTTCAAAATGTCAGCATGCAAAGATACTAAAAAAATGTCTGTGCTACATTTTCGTAATTAAAAACATTTATGTTTTTAATTACATACTGAAATTGAAGTCAACACCTTCTGCCACTCTTATATAAAGTAGTTGCGAAATGGCTTTAGTTTGTTTGAATGCTACAGCATGAATAATAATGATTCCACCACGTGAATACGGCCACTCAGCCGCCCTCCCTGTGAACCAAAGAACTTGCTGGCCAGTCTACAAACCAAGCCAGTCTCAATAAGCCCCTGCCTCCCCTGGAGACCTCTCAGAGGTTTCAATACATCTGCCCGCATCCATTTTTCCATCTGTGCATCTGTCTTTCTGTCCCAGTGTGTGGACCTCGGTAACCCCGTGCGTCCCCTGTGTCCAATCAGCTCGTATGACCGAGTCAGACAGTGGAACCACCAAGTGCCAGTTGGAAACCAGTTTGTTTCTAGATGCCGTTCACCCCCTTGTCTATACTGTGTGGGAATTCTTTGTGTTTTTTGTCTTGGGGCCAGACTGAAGACATTGGTGTTGACATGAAAACTAAGCATTCTAAAATAACTGCAAGAACAATAAGAAAATATTAGCAAAAAATTAAATAGTAATCTTCACCACCTTTACATATGTTTCTATTTGTAGTGCATCTTAAATTTACATTACAGACTAAATAAATTATTATAAAGACTGTATGTGACTTTTCTTGGATGCTTCACAGCACCAGCGGGTGGTGTAAGGAAACGTATAGTGCTGCAAATGAGATTGCAGTGACGAATTCAGTAATAGTATTTTTGAATCAGGTTATTGAATTGGTTGGGTTTGATGGTGTCTTCGCTCACACAAAGCTGACAGAGACAAGAGGCTGAATATGCAAATCTGGACGCATTTGACTGGGCTGTGAGTACTGACGAGAAAGTATGAAGAAGGAACTTTTTATAAGACTAATATGTGCCGAGGAATTGATTGCATATTCACGCAACAAATCCATTACCGGAGACTTTCACCATAAAAGTTCAGCCCTCATGGAGCACTGGGCCTTCATTCCATTTGAGTGCTGGATCCAAACTGACAGAGATCCAACAGGGCCCTGGATAATAAGCAGTGCCAGCTTCTCTGTCTGTCTCTGAATTCCACTTGGTTTCATTCACTTTCTCTTTGTCCCACTTTCATAGATTGCTGCTTTTATTCAAACTGTAATGACAGTCCATGTTGTTTTTGGATCGGTGTGTGCACGCTGCTGGGAGATGGCCTCTGCTAACTCCCTTCTGTTTTCTGTTTGCATTTAGCCCCATTTGTGCACATGCTCACAAACATGAGCAAAGTGAGAGAAAAACAGCACCGTGCAACATGTCAAATCCTTCATTAGCATCTTCTGAATTACTTATATTTGTACAGAGCAGAATATTTGAGGGGGAATAACAAGTCTTAAGGACAGGAAAGGACATCAAAGTCTGTCACACACACATGTGAGCAGATGAGCAGTAATCCAGTGTCACTTTGACCCAAAGCTTGGCTGAAACCAAGGCAAAGTCAGAGAGCGAGAGTAATCCAGACATTAAACATTAATGAGGGCTTTTAATGAGGGACATCAACATGGAAAAAGTGACAAAGACTGTGGAAAAACAGGCTGCAGACAACCTGTCTACATTAACCAGTCCAGTATTAGCAGAACAACAGACTGTGCACTTCCCCGTCCTCTGGTGAATCCTTTTGTGGACAAGCATAATGCATCCTGCTCACTCTGGGTGTTCGCTGTGTTGTTTGCAGAGGACGACTGAAATTATCCACAGGAGTGACAAAGGTGAGGGACAAAAGTGCATGAGATAAATATTAATATGGATCACTAACACCAAAGTGAAAAATGCATGAAGTGACTTGGTATTTCGTGCCCAGGGGAGAGTCTCCTAATGGCACACTTAGCTGCTAAAAGCCACAACAGGAAGAGATGCAATTGAAAGACGATTTGATGATTGGAGTGAAATTATTACAATGAAAATGCTGACAAAATCAAGAAGTAATATTGTCTTTGCAGTGACATCACGTGAAATGGAACCTCATCAGCCAAACAAAACACCGTCACAGCAGAGGCCTCCGGCTGAGATGCAGCTACACATCAGTCTCTCATTGAGTCTCATTGTTACACACACTTCTTTAACTTCAAACACGCACACACTGTTCATATACTTGGCTCTCTGTGAGAAAATTAGCCTTTTGCATTTGAACATGCAGTTCATTTGCATATTATTTAAATGTGTTCAATTATGTTTCTGGCATTGACTGATATTGTTTAGTACAATGAACTCAACTGGATCGCTCCATCAGTGCAAATGAGCGTCCTCCTGGCAGACCACAACCAGCTGAAGTAAATTAAAGGGTGGCAATTAGTAACTGGCTGAGGCCTTTCCAGTGGTCCCATGTACTGCTGAATAACACCAGTGTGTGGGAGATTGCATTGTCTCTCACACACACACACACACACACACACACATTGTTTTACTGTAAATATCGTGATGTGATTCTACACATAAAAGCTACCCTAAAAATCACAAAATGAAAACTAAATGATATCAGAGAACTTGTTGATGTGACATCGACTGAAAGGTCTCCATGGCAACCTCAACATGTTTAAACCTCTTCGCTGTAAACATGATTGTGACTGTGAACCCGAGCTTGTTACAATGTTACTTTTGTTGTCACAAAATGAAATATTGTAAATCTGACATTTAACATTCAGAGTCATCACGCTTGCAAACACCACTGTCTGCATCACCGTGATCTGGAAGAGCTTAAACGTAGTAGCTGGAAATATTCCCATTCCTTTGATTTTGTCGGGATGAAAGGCGATAAGAACAATATTATCACATGTAAATTGTGTGTTAGCAGTGTTAAGACTCTTTCCACTGTAAAAAACCTCATTGGAGCCCTCTGCAGCCGTGGAGGATGGCTGTAGCCCTGCAATGGATTCACAACTAAAACTGGATTTTAATTTTAACAGCAGCTACAACGAGCAACAAAAAACTAACAGCTTGCCCATTGCTGCACAGGGAGTTATAGGTAAGTAATAATAATAATTTTGTACAAAGCAACGAGTAATGCTTCAAACTTCAAAGTTCACAGTCTCCAACGATGCATCTCAGGAAGCCTGCTAACACTCTAGGTTCAACTCATTTCAAGTCAAAGGACCTGAAGGGGAGTTGGCTCTGATGCAGTTCGTTAGACAGCTAATAGTTGATTTCACCAAATTCCCATGTGAGAGTTTGGAGGGAAGGTTTGGAACTTGATAGTCAGTCTGACAATAATGAAGCAGTGAAATCATCATTGCGTTTACACGTTATAAACATGATTAGAAGAAGCTAGATAGCAAAGTATTACAGTATATATTTTGTTACAAATAAAAATAGCTGTTATATTTTCAGAGTTTCATTCAAACTTGAGAAAATGCTTCTGTTTTTATTGTTGCTCACTATCTATACAAGACATGGGGAAGATAAATGCAGAGCCACTAAATATCAATGAAGATGATAAATAATAATTGATTTAGTTTTACTAATAATATCATTTTAAATGAAAAAAACAAATTAGTAAAGCTCTATGTTTTTAGCATTTATGTTGTTTAAGCTTTGATGAAACATTGCATCAGTGCATCCACCTCTTGCTCTTACTGAAAATGTCTAGATGAATTTTAATATTGCTGGGGAGCTGAGATTTTTAGCCCGTTGTACCATTTGAATTTTTCTGTTTTTCACCGCACACACTACGTTATAGCGTCTGCTGTCTGACTTTACCTCTGCACTCCGTCCTTCTGTTACCGTCCATCTCTTCCATCACATCCTTTACTTTCTCCATCTCTGCATTGTTGTTCCCTGATTTTTTTATTTCTTGCGCCTCTAATTTCTTTTCCTCGCTCTCTATCCCTCTTCTTTTATTGTCCCTTCCTTGTATCACTTTCTCCACACACCCTCCCTCTCGCCATGTCTATGCTAAGTATTGGTAATTACATTATCATGCGCTACCCTATGAAATATAGTTTCAGCGACACCAAGCGTGTGTGTGTGTGTGTGTGTGTGTGTGTGGAGTTGATGATGGAGAGGCTGTCTGCGTTTTTAATAAACACAACACTGCAACGCCCCACACGCTAACTGCCTTAGCATCGAACTTCACAAGCACACACACATAAACAAACACACAGGCATCTGCCAAGACCAGGCTCAAACTTGCAGGGAATTTATGTACAAATAATTAGTTTTTAATAGCCAGTAATGTGATTTCCTGCCAAAGAAATATTCAAATGCATCTCAGGCAGTCCAGTATATTATCTGCCTGGAGCTATGGATGCGACTTAGGGGAGACAGCGCAGGAAAGACAGATTATTGTTTGTGTGATAATAATTATTTTACCCTTGTCATCTGCAGAGGAAAATGGGAGATAATTTCTTTGTCTCTCTGTCTCCTTCTTTCACTTTCTTCTTGCTCTTTCTCAAGTTCTCTTTCTCTTTCACTTTCTGAGACTATTCGCCAGAGTAGCTTGAACTTTTCTCTTAGTGCAGAGGACAAAATGCGTATTTCTGTCTCACTGGATGAGGAGCGTTCAGAGCAGGAGTCTGTGTGTTCACATTTGTTTCCTTGTGGGACGTGTGATACTGATCAAAGTTGTCCTCGGTTTCTCTAGCAAATTTGACTTTGACATGTAGATATTTCCTCCGTTGACACCATCTTTGCTTCTTCCCCGAGACTCCGGCCTTTGCAGTTATAGTTAATCTGTGTTATTGTTTCTGGCACATTACCTTTCACTAGTGGCATTATTTGTTGGTGCAGTCATGACGTTTTGTGTATGAACTATGGACTAAACACATGTGGAGAAACTTTGTCGACTTTAATATGTAAAAATAATACTAGTATAAGTATTTTTTTGTATCAGAACATATTCAAGAGCTACTTTGAGTAAAGAGAAGTAAGGCATGCGACAGCATGTGCCAGACTTTTTGTAGTTCTTTGAAGTTTAAATTTTTTGTGTATCTGCACCACAGTAAGCATGAAAAATGAAAGTTTTTAGGACATAGTTTTGAGGAACCTTTTTAGGTCGCAGTATTTACTGTGAATTATAATTTATATTTGTGTATGATAAGGTGATGAGTCAAACACTGGGAGGTGATGGTGCCAAATTTGATCAAGGCTTCAACTTGTTATACTTTTTGTCCTAGGGCTTTAATGTGGCAAGACAAAAGCTGGTGTCACAGTTGAAATATGACATGTGCTAGTGACATTTGCCTCAACAGAAAGTTGACAAAGCGCATTTTACTGGATATTACATAAGTCAGGAATAAATATAGGATAGAATCACTGCTTACTGGAACAGCCATGGGTCACTTTAGACGTCCTTTGTATAATGCAAATGCCAACAGAAAAACAGCTCCTGGCGTTGAGAAGTTCTGGGGGAATCTCTCCAGTGGACCCGAAAGCGCCTTACTTCCTGTGAACACCGACACCTGACTTATAGCCTCCCTACAGTGAAACCAGTTGATGGCAGTGTCATGCTCAGCAGTAGTGATACAGACATTGGTCAGAATTGAGTTGAATGTGGCTGAGAACAAAGAGCTCAATTTAGTGAACCTGCTGCAGAGTGCAAAAAACCCGAGACTGGGTCAATACTTTGGAAGGCAGAGCAGCTCCACACTCCCCTCCACTGACACCACAGCCTCCAGGTGCTAAACTTATTGTCACAGCAGAACAAATTCAAAGACCAGCAAATGAGAAGAAAGTCTGTGGAAAACAGATTCAGCTGTCGAGGACAGACAGAGCGTGTGTCTCCACTAATGTTTCACTTCCTGCTCTGTAAACGAGAAACTCCACTGTTTCTGCGCAGCCCGGACTTCATGTCAGTCCTTGTGCTTTTCAATCTTCAGGACTTCCTCTGGCGATGTTTGGATGTGCATTCACCCTGCCACAAAGACAGTCTTTTTCAGTTTTGTTCTTATGACTTCTGACTTGTTTGGCTGTGCACGCTGTCAGTTATTTCTCTGCCATTTCTAACCTCTCTGTCTAATGTGGCAGACAGAGTGTCCATAAATGGACAACGATGTTCTTTTTAAAGCTCCAAATCCAGTGTAAACTATTACAAAGTCAGTCTGATTATCAAAAATAAGTTATTATTGGAGTTTAGTCATTTGAACATGATGAAAAACCAGAAATGACATAATAATTCAGATTTTTTGGCAGATCTTTTCACAGTAAAAATCAGTGGAAGGCCTTCTTCTCTTTTACCGTCAACGACTGAAGAGTGGATCCGTAGATTGGGCTCACTTTAATGAAGAAAAACCCTTTTTCTGGGATTTCCAAAAAAGCTTGGAGACTTGTATTAGCAACTGGAAAGTCAATATGAAACCAAAAAGAAAAATGCAGTGTTCCTTACGTTCATTCAGGTATTGCAGGATGTTTTTCAAATCATTTTTCAAATCTGTTTTTATTAACTTCACTGCTAAAGATCCTGTCCCAGCTGTCACAGGGTGAGAGGTAGGGAACACCTTTGACAGGTCACCAGTCCATCACCAGAAGGACACACAAAGACAAACTCACCTACAGGAGATTTAGAGTCACCACGTAACCCAACACACGCCTTTGGACTGTGGGAGAAAACCCGGAGGAGCTGGATAAAACCCACACACACACGGGAGGAACGTGCAAACTTCACACCATGTTGCCTTGAACAGAATTCAAATGATGTAAAACCTATATCTGACTGTGAAGAGCATACCAAATGTTAAAACATCTCACAGCTAATGAGGTGGAATTGGCAACAGGTCAATATCATGTTGGGGTATGAAAATATTTTGCAGAGAATCTGAGTTTTGCAGGATCAGGCACCGTTGATCACTTGGTGAGGGAACGAGTATTCAGCGCCTTGAGGATGATGTTTGTCAATGCGAAACGTAAAAGTAAATGAGTCTTGGACATAGCACATAAAGGCCTAAAAATGGCTCACTTTGGCTATTAAATTTATGAAAGAACAATAAAATATAAAGATCTCTAAACACAGAACGCTGCAGACTGTTGAGCAGCCGGAATCCTTTATCGGCCTCCTCAGGCTTGAACTAGTCTTGTTAAAGAAAAGGAGGCGTAACGCAGTGGGGAACATGGCAAAGTTTGCCAGCGCTTCTGGAAATGGGGTTTGAATTCAAAATAAAAACCAATTTCTGTGTCTTACCTTCTTTGTTTCCTTCTCTTTCTCACGCACACCAACACAGACACCAGGGTTCACAGTGTCACAGGTAAGTGACGGCAGATGTAATGTCTAGAATTCATTTTTGGCATTAACAGCTGACACCTTCCTTAGCAAGTTCAAGTGCCTAACACCATGTGGATGTGTGAGAGTGTGTGTGTTTGCAAGTTTAATGTGTGCTTCTGTGTGTGTGTGTGTGTGTGTGTGTGCAAGGACTGTTTAATGGTCTCTGGAAGGATGAGCCTGCTCAAACTGAACCTCAGGGAATCTAACCAATTGTCGCACTCTGCGAGTGTGCGTGCGCACGTGTGTGTGCGTGGTGTGTTGAGTGCCAGCTAACGCACAGCTCCATCTAATCCGCACGAACAAATCAGAGGTAAGTGCACCGTCACACGGCAGCATCCAGCAGACAGAGAGAGAGAATAGAAAGCAGGGAATCAAGGACTGTATGTGTGAGCGAGATATAGACAGATAGAGAATGAAGGATTTAATATTTCACTCATTTCGTTCCTACTTCATCTAATTTTTATCTGAATCTTTCTTCGGCTCCTTTCTTACTTCACCTACTGTAGTCTTCATCTGTTTGGTACTCCCGACTCTTCTCTGCTGTCTCTACTTTGTCAAGGAACAGATTACATTCCTGTTTGTGTGTGTGTGTGTGTGTGCGTCTGCTGGTAGATATAAGTGTGTTTGACAGGCTGATAATAGGACTCACTGTGGGCCATGCCACCTACCTCGAAACAGACCTTATCTGTCTCTTGGGACACACACTTACACACACACACACAACACACACTGTATTACATCTTATCACAATGGCAGTCTGGCACAAAGAAGTCAGATCACTTACAGTGACATATCAACACACAGGTCAAGCGCGTGCGCACACAGACGCACACACACACTCCACTACTATTACTGGGTGATGACAGCGACATCAGCACCTCTCGGTTCTCCTTCTGCCTCACTTCTCGTTCTGTAAACACAAGCTTCTTCGGGGTAACTATGCCGCTCTTTGCCCCTTTATGCTCATGTTTCAACCTTTTAGTTATTTTGATGTAATATAACAATCGACATACAGACGCCGAAACAATGACTTGCCTCTACTTACAGGGGGTGTCTGCTGCCTAAAACCAAGGAAAGCGTACAGTGGAGAGACCGTAAATACTGAGTCACACTTTGTGGATGTTTCCTCCTTTTTGAAGCGATGATCTTTCCGTTGGGACTTTTGTCTGTTCCACTGATTAACAAAGGGGATGTAATGATACCCCGATTTCTAGTCTACACAGGAATATAAAGGCAAAATAAATTTGTAAAACAAAGTAAATGCCTCTAATGTTCTAGTTATAATGTTGTTGCAGATGTCAGTCCCAAATATTAAATGTTTTCAAAATGTTCTTGATGAACATGAATGTCATCATCAGTTACCTTAAACAGCTCTAACCCACTGACATTTTCCCACCTCTGCCTTTCTCCGGAGGCTAAATCTGTATCAGATGCAGAATCTGAAACGTTTTCACAAATACGAGTACAAGTACACGGCGGCACATCACTAAATACTAATTAATGAAATAATGAAAATAGGTGGAAACAAAGCATGATTTAAAATATGGAGCTAATCAGTTCCAAATAAAAATACAACATCCAACATGTTGCTCGGAGCTCAAAGATGCTCGAGTCAAACTTGAACTTCAAATCACTTTGGGCGTCATGGCAGCAGGTTTGTTTACACTAACAAACCTGCTTTTCATAACTATTTTGTTTTACCACATTCAGTTTAATCACACACTCATATAAACAGATTATTTGGTCCACTCTCTGAACCAGTTAGTTGCCGACGTCTGTTTTCATCAGGTTCATTATACAATTAATTTCCCTCCGCATAAAATAATTCAGTTATGTTCCCTTTGAGATATTTTCCCATTAAGTGGGAGGAAGAGGTTTTTGAGCCGTGTTATCTTCATTTTCTTGATGTCCAACATTTTAAGTTACAAGCTCAAATTACAAGATATAAAAACACTTTAAAAATAAATTATAATTAAGCCTTATTTTCCCAAACTAATAATCATCAACACTAACCCATCAACTTTTACGTTGCGATTATTGAAATGTATCGCAGGATCTATTGTCTTCAATAACAGTGAATATTTTATATTAACAGTAGCTCACGTATGAAAGCAGGTCACTCACAGGGAGATTCACTCTGACTCTGCAGTTCCGCTTTGCTCGGTGGAGCTTTACAGCGTCTTCCTGCTAATTGTTTCGGATTTACAGCCCACAACTTTACGGTTTGGGTTCACAGTTGCTGCTCTCATCAGCTTTGTTCATGCAGCAGACAAAGTGTTTTCAGTTCGCCTGCCAGTGAAGCATTTCACCGCTGAATCTCCAGACTTATCGGGAGTTGGAACCAAGAGCAGATAATGTGGCTTCCCATAAACCACCTAATGTAACACACGTTATGCATGTGCTCGCTCCCTGTTCATGACGAGCACGGAGGCTTGTTTCTGCATTGACGTCGATTTCACACAAAATGTGCCAGTTATAGGATTTACTGGGCGGGTGTGTGTCATCATCATGTGGTCGACACAGGACTTAGTCGCAGGTTGATGTAACGTATCACAGTTGTTAAAGCCGTGATTAAACTCTCAGATCTTCAGCCTGTCACTTTCCTTGGGGTTTCTCAATTTCCTTCGCGTCCTCCAGCCACTTCTTTCTCTGTTCCATCACTGCATCTCTCCGCACCCTTTCTCTCTCAATTTGTCTTCCCAATAAACACTCTTCTCTTAGAAGTTTCCCCTCTCTTGTCTGTTGCCGTCCTTCTCCCACGCAGCCACTCCTCCATCTCATTCTGTTTAAATTACTCTAAATTGTGTTTCAGTACCTCCATTTTTTTTCCACTGTTCTCTTTATTTTATCTGGATATTTTTAAAATCTTTTTTCTCCACCTGTCTTCGCCCCCTCCTCTTTTTATCTCACTGTTTCCCCTTCTTTCTTATTCTCCCTCTAATGAATCATGTTGAAGCGTGCTTCCATACACTGCTGCTGGCACGCACACATATTGCATGCATTTATCACTGCTGCAATAGAGATTCGACTCTGCAGCCCAGCGCACACAAAGTCACACACAGTAATACGTTCATTTGCCCATTTGCTCATACATATGTTTGTGTATGGACATATGGATAGTTGCACATACTGTACATAAGATGGGACATATGGATTCCCAGTAACAGATTGTAAAGCATCATTATAAAAAAAAACACTCACAATTTGCTTTTTGAGAATTGGAATTAATACACTGACCAGATTTAGTTAAGCTGCAGTTAATAGCTGTGGTGCCGCAGACACAAATGGCACCGTCACTAACGATCAGCGTGTCCACAGCCTGTAAGTTCATGAAGCAACTTTGTTTTCTTTGACAACATCTAACCAGTAAAGGCTAATATGCTAATGCACTGTCTGTGCACACAAAAACACACAATATACTGTCTGTGGCATAAATGGTATCAAACGCAGAACACATAAATATGACACCAAACAACCACAAACGCAAATGCACATACATTCAGACGTAAATCAGAAATTCAATATCTGCTGGTGTGTGTGAGGAACTGTGACACAAACATGTCATGTACACACATACAGACACAGGTATCAAAAGATAAGATAAGAGGAAAATAACACAAGAGAGTGGATATTGTAATGACAGCAAGACCAAACATAAAAAACACAGCTGACATTTGACAAATTCAGCTCATTAGCAAAATTCTGCATTTTCAAGAATTGTGTCAGAAGCTTCAAACAGCTGGACACCTAATTAAACTACTGTAACATTCAGATAGGATAAATGCAATAGTACATAATGTTTCATGCAACTTTACAGTATGGTAGTTACATATTGCAGGTGTCTTAGTGTTTAAATACATATTTTTTAATTTTTAGTTTGCTCAGTGCTCATCAACCACTGCTGTGTTAGCGTGGCAAAGTTACAGCACGATTTCATACAAAACCACCACACATCTGGAAAATGTTTCCACTTCAGCTAAACATCTGTGTGCATCTGAAAGTACCGACGTTTCTTGAAATAACAAATGGACATTTTGGGATTTAAGACTATGCCACTGTCCTCCATCCATCCAAAATACAGTAAATAAAAACTTATCAAGCACCAATATTCATCTTTCTGGGACTGATCAGAAGTGTGAGCCTCAAAACTCAAAACTTTTAGAAGGGAAACATCTGTGCTGAGCTGCCACTGCTGTTCAGTGTGTCTGGGGCCTAGTCCACATGGAGCTTTATAGGGATCTTGGCCTTTCACCCTCACAGAATCTTGAGGTCACTCAAACTGGGCCTCGTGGAAAGTTGTTGCCTGGGTCAAGATGTCGAGAGCCCCAGTTTTCAGTGTAAACTGTGGTTCAGAGCGGACACTAGCATCCCCTTTGTTTGAGGGCACAACATCTGTATTGTTTAGAACTTTTTACATGCTCACACATACATACACATGTACGGAAAGAGTTCGTAGGATTTATCCGCACCACATTGGTAAAGTGAGCTCGTACACAAACGAAGAGAGAGAGAGTGGTGTTAAAGAGAACCGAGCAGTGAATCAGGGAGGATTTATTTTCTGATTCTTGCACAGTGGTTGGCTTCGAAAGCACAAACAAACGTCGTCACGCCTTTTTGGGATTTTGTGTGACTGGCTTTTTACTGTCCAACACGGTTGCTGCCTTTTGCTTGAAAGCATGTTTTTGTATTTTCATTTTGATAATTGTTCTATTAAGTGTGCTTGTTTGTGTCTTTGAAAAAAATCCTTTTACAGTATGTAAAATGATATGTAGTAAGTAATTTGCTCACATGGAAAAAAGAAACTCGCTGCAGCTTTAAATAAAAGCCAACACAGACTTGTGTTAGATGAGATGTAAACCTTTGAATGCAGTGTTGAAGGTTAACCTGTAGCATTTAAGCTTCAGTATTGGCTCAGGATATGAATGAGAATTGTCCAATATGAGCACTTTTCCTTGGAGACTGAGCTGGATAATGGATGTGATGTTGCCGTCAATTACACATTTGATTGGTATAAACTAACTCAACTCAGTAAATAACACAAATAATACATTTCGTCACACAAAAAAAGCAACACCTCAGTGATGGAAAGAGTCCCCTAAATCACTGTGTGCGTCTCTGTTTTGTGTGTGTGTGTGTGTGTGTGTGTGTGTGTGTGTGTGTGTGTGTGTGTGTGCAGGTGCATAAGTGAAAAGACACAAAGAAACAAACGTATGAGACACAACCCAATTTTAACTCGAAATCATTGGCCAGCTCACAGCAGCCGTCTGTGACATCATCACCAAAGGACAGGTCAATACTAATGAGGTCAGAAGGAGGGGATGAAATCTGATTATGGTCCCCGGTTCATAAACAATATACTTCTATTAAAATCCAGGTTGTACACAAGGACTGAATACCAGAGAGATAGAGAGAGAGAATGCGAAGATGGAAGGAAATAAACCCAGATGAGAGGGCTGCAGAGGAGTGAAGGAAGCTGAGAAAGTGAAGTGATCGTGAATCAGCAGCCGAACAAATGCAGGACCAAACCTGACTAACCAGATATTAGTAATTAAAACACTGGCTCAACCCTGCTGTAATAAATCCCCCCTCTGCCGCCTCAAGGCTATTCAGGCTTGTTTGAAAAGGAACAGATACAAGCTCAAAAATCAACCAGCTGCTTTAGTGGATTAGACGTACAAGCAGATCACAATGGAATAACAACCAGTCACAGTGTTCAATGTCCCACAATAAAGAGTTTGGGTGAAGTCCAGGCACTTTCTGGGTTCCTGAGAATTTATAATATTCAATATCAGATAGAGTAGGTCTGGGGACATCGCAGATTTGTGCTCCTGTAAAACTTTAGACTTTTTGTCTTTTCAGAAAAGTGAAAGCAGACTGACCCAAAACACTTTCTTTGTAGTGGGACTGATTTCTCTTTCTCACACCTTCACTTGGACTGGACTACACAGCAAAACTACTTTTAATATCAATGTTTCTTATTGTACATTAAAAGATGGAAAACTAAAGTTACTCATTTGGGCTGGTTGTGTTGTAGTCAAATACTAATAACACTCTGTAAATGTGTGAGCCTCTGAAATCAGCTCCAACAGTCTCCGCAAACACTGGATTTAGCAGCACCCCAGAGTGTGACATTGTTATGAAGCGACAGCGTGAGGAGGTGAAGAAAGGTCGAGGCAGACTTCCATCAGCGAGTCCTTTAGTGGTGGGGGCATCGGGTACAGGTGCGGCGACGTTTATCGCTGATGGGCGACTGATTCAGGTGTTTCCGTTCTTAAAACTACAGAAATAAAAAAACACGTAAATAAAAATGATCTGCATTGTGGTTATTGTGAGGGAAATAACAAATCGTTGTTACATTAAAGAGCTGTATTCACAGGATAAAGATGAGGGCTGCAGCTTTTTTTAGGAATAAGATCAAGCTGACAACATTCGATGTCCCCATTAGTCAAACTTATGTCTCTATTTGTATCGTGTATTATTCTGGTAGTTATTGACTTGAATGATTATTGAAGACTATTGTCTCTTTGCTAAACTGACTTCACTTGGTTTTTGGTTCACCTGGCAGGTAACACTTAGATACTCGGATTGTTGGGAGCAGCAGCTACACTAATTTGTTGTTGTGTAGTAAAACACATTTACAGCAGTTGACACAGTGTTTTTACAGTGTTGCATCTGGTTTATTCTGGATTCATTTATTAGCGTAAATGACAATTTTTCATACAATTACAATACCTGTAAGCAGGTAGAAGCACACGTAAAATCACACGTAAAACTGTCCATTCGTTGGTTAATACACACACTAACTCATGACGTGTATAGTTCCATCAGATTCCGTTACCTTTTTTCACCATCTTTGTTTGTATAATGTGTGTTTTATGAGCTTATAAATATTGTGTTTGTTGATATTTGCGACTGTGGTGAAAATCTGATCACAGTTCATGTCCAGTTCATGGAGAAAACCAGGGAACTGCAAACAGCCTCAGTATGTTTTCTTGCAACCGTAAACTCCGATGTACACAGACTCACATCCTCAGTCACACACATGTAGTTTATTCTTATGCACACACGCACACACACACACACACACACACACACAGCCTGTGGCAGCAGCAGCTGTGGCATCTGTTGCCCACTGAGCCAGTCTGCTGGAGCTGGAGTCAATTATAAACACATTAGACTTTGTTTCCCATAACACACAATGACAGAAATACCTGTACGTGATCCCTCACACAAAAACAAAATCACACACACACACACACACACACACACACACCTCTACATCTAGAGCCAATTATTATTTCTCACTACAGTGGAAAAGAAAACAGATGATGGCAGTAGAAAGACGGAGTGTGAGAGAGACGGAGAGAAAAAGAGAAAAGAGAAAATTACAAATAGGAGCGAGAAGCTGTTTTACTTTAGGTGAACTGATCTTCAGATATAATCCAATCTCTTCTAACACACAGGGGGCAAGCGTACTTTTCACATTTGATATGAATAAAGATTGACTTCAAAAGTGAGAAAATCATAAACAAAAATATCTTCAGCCTAGTCATCTTATAAAACTCAATTTGTTGGAGAATCCACTTGTAAAATCATAGGCATGCATCCAGTTCCCAGCAGAGCCCTAAATGCTCAAAGTATCGGCGCTCGCGTTCGTGGCGGCTGTGGATTAAACACAGTTGACAGACTGAATAGAAAAGAATATCTCTGTCTTACTGTGGGGTTTCTACCATTAGCGAGCTCAACACGCCGTCGCAGAGGCCGCACACGGACGTCTACGCCGTGAAAGTGCTTAGGTGTGAGCCCACGTGTACAGCTTTGACATTACATGGATTATGTGTTTGTGTGCTGAGAAACATCTGTGTGTGTGTGTGTGTGTGTGTGTGTGCCTGACAGCTAATAAACAAGCATGACATGACTCCCTCTGAGACTGACAGACAAGAAGACACAGGTAGAATAGTGAACACACACACACACACACATGCACATGGACACAAAGACATAGTTAAACTTGTAATAGAACTTTGTCGTCGCAGCTGAAAATAAGCAGATACAGAAAAGAAAGACGGAAACCAAAGGAACTTGGGACTGAGGTGAGGAGCATGTAACTGGCGTGTGTGTGTGCACAAATACAGAGAGAAAATGAATGATCCGCATCACACGTACAGCTGGAGGCTCCGTGGGCAGATACGGCAGCCGGTTGTATTTAAGAAGCTTTCGTGATCACACTGCTGTCAGTCACGCCTGGTGTGTGAGGATGAAGGTTGAATGATCTGACAGTTTTCTGTCAGTCAAAAGGCTCCAACACCGGGAAGCTGAAGGGCTGCAGCATTTACTACTGAGAGAGAGAGAGAGATCTCACCAATATTTGTTCTCTACGTTTTTTAAATTTCTAGCAAAGAGCAAAAGGGTTTTTTTTAAAGACAAAGTCGACTCGTTCAAGTTTTGTGTCAGCTTCATTCATTCTAAACATGGAGCCCAAACATTAGAACCACCTCACAATATGCTGAGCTGCCGTATTGAATTGCATTAGAGTTTACAGGTGTTCCTAATAAAGTGGCCAGACTGGATTTTTTCCGACAAACCCAGCTTTAACGCCTATGGGTTACTATGGTAACAGTTCATACTTGTACCTCAGTGACCTTTTAATGTTTCTAGAACTGTTCTAGCATTCCCAGTCTTAGACGAAACATTTGTCTTTATACCGCAGCTGGATAACATGCAAGAATATCTTCTACAAAATGCTTAAAATGGCGCCTTCATACAGCCCAAGGTGATTTTGAGCATCAGCTGTGCACGTGGTCGATAAATAATGCTACACATATACGTGTATGGCCAGTGGAGCAGTCAGCAGCAGCTTGTTGTCCACGATTATTAGGTGTAATTGGAACTGGGTGTTTATTGTGATGTGATGTCAACATTAACTTCTTTGAGTGTTACCAAAAGTGGGATTTCACAAGAAGGAAACAATGAAGAGCAGATCAATCCGCTTATGGGTAATGTTTTATTCCCACGGGGAAGTGTGTGAACAGGGAAATGTGTGAACAGGGAAGTGTGTTAACAGGGAAGTGTGTGAACAGGGAAGTGTGTGAACAGGGAAGTGTGTGAACAGGGAAGTGTGTTAACAGGGAAGTGTGTGAACAGGGAAGTGTGTGAACAGGGAAGTGTGTGAACAGGGAAGTGTGTTAACAGGGAAGTGTGTGAACAGGGAAGTGTGTGAACAGGGAAGTGTGTGAACAGGAAGTGTGTGAACATTGATGAGATGATGACGCGGCTGATTGTCCAGGTGAACACGTAAACAGCATGTAGAACTGGATTCTGAGGAGCTGCTCAACATCTCACATTATCCCCATCATGTTGTTTGCCCCCATTTCAACAAGTCACTACTATGCAATGTAAAAAAAAAAAAAAAAAAATACAGTGTATATATATATATGTATATCATAAAGTTCCATTTTTGGTGCATCGTCTAGTCTGATGGATTGTAACGTTTGCTACTTGAGATTTGCAATAAGCTGTTTTCATTAATGTGAAACTTAAAGCTACCATTAGCTCACTTTCAGTGACTTTTAGCATCTTTTATTCCCCATGAATAAAAGATTCATAATTAGGCAATTAAAGGAGACATTAAAGAGGACAGCACTGTGCATTAAAGAGATTAAAGATGAGCTGCTCGTTCTTGAAATTGTTGGCTCCAACAAAAACACAACAAAAAGAAGACACTTCTTGTCTTGCAACCTGCAGAAAGTGCTCAGTCAGATCATGAGCTATTTCGAGAGACAGTCCTCGGGGTCATCGGAGGACAGGGCCAATCGAACTACTGTATATTGTCAATTAAGTTACAGGAGTTGTTGGACTATTGACTGACTCACAGTTTCCCAACTGGCAAAGTCAGTGATATATCATCAAATACAATGACTTCACTTATATTACAACCAGCGGGATTAGATTCATATTAGATGATCGCTGTGTTATTTTGCGTTAGAATAGGTGAAGGCTTGCAAACACATGCCTGCACCAATTCTTTATTTATGTGGATTATATGTTTTCACTGGGGCGTGAAGGGTATTCAAATGTACTGTCAGTGTGTGTGTGTGTGTGTGTGTGTGTGTGTAAGTATCCCTCACTCCGTCTATTAGTGTCCCAGGGTGCAGCAAAGTGCTCAGAGATAAAATGTGGGTGTGTGTGTGCACACACGTGTCTCTGAGTGCGATAAGTAATATGGCAGTGTCATAGAGGAAGCTAGTGTAACCTTTATACAGCTCTTTACTCTGTCACTTCTTATAAAAACTCACCTCCATCACTTGGAGGGGGGAGAGAAACAAAGGAGGGGGAGGCTGACAGAGGGGGAGAAAGGGGGCTAAAGGTGTGAGAAAGGAATGAGTGAGCAAAGGAGGAAGCGAAGGATCCAGGAGAAGAACAAAGACATGGCGATAATTGGAGAGAAGATGGAGCTGAAGGGAGCAAGCACAGTAAGACGGCGTGGAGATAAGGACGTGGAAGACAAAGGAGGAAAAGAAAGGGAAGAGACGAGTTAGAATGGACAGACGCACAGAGATGAAACGACAAAGGTGATGAGTGAAGGAGGAGCAGAAGGGACGTACAGATGTAGAAAAGAGTGAAGCAAATGTTTCAGGTTTTCACAGGGTCAAGTGCGGAATTGGGCTCATACATCCTGTGGGCAAAAATAGGAGAAGGGAAAAGGAGACGCAGCCAAGGTGAAAGCGATGGCCGCCTAATGAGGAGAGCAGACAAAAGCAAGGAAGGAAGGAAGGAGATGGAAACGGTGAAATGAAATTAGGAAGAGTGAGAAATTTACCGAGAGGTGCCGGAAAAAACACGGCGGGTGGAAGGAAAAGGTCATTAACATACAGGAGTGAAAGAGGAGAGAACACGGACCGAAAGGCGAAGCTCGACGCGCAAAGAGCAGAAAGTGGGCGGGTCTCAAGGACATTTTTTCAACCTTGTTTGTTTAACCTGTGAAATAACGTGTGTGTGTGTGTGTGTGTGTCCACACAGAGGAAACACACTCACACACTGACCGTGAATGTGTTTGTATAGGAACAGCCACATGTGAAGCTCCACAAATAATCCAAAAAAACACTTTGGATCTGTTAGCAGGGACTGCACGTTGTTTTTTTCTGTCCACTGATTTGTATTTTTATAAATGAGCATGACAAACAGGATCGTGACTCTTCATATCACCTCGAATGTTTGGGGTTAAACACAGTAATAAACGACTTGCTCTTTTTCATGGCCACTTCCTAAGATGCTGCACGATTGTGCACCTGCAGAATCTTCCCCTAATCTAACTTATAATGAAGGAATTATCACAGACGTGAGATTCAACCCAGAGGGTCTGTGCAGAGCCGGGGGGGCTGTAAGGACAGAATCAAAGATGGGGGTCTCAGTCTCACTTTAACCAGTTTCACGCTGTAGCTTTGAGGGACCATTTCGGGCATTTTCTGAATTTATTTTACTTTCCACAATCATCACACAGAACTGCTATTTTTCTCCACACTATTTAGGCAGCCTGGATTCGCTTGATCATCTGTGCTGTCCAAACTTTTTTATACACTCCCGGATTAGTTCTTCAACTTTTAATGATACAAAAAACATGTATTGGCCAATGGTGCATCGTTCCCATGTTTTTTTGTTAAGTTTTGATTTTATTAGATGCAGTTTCAATGTTTAGGGATGTAAATTCTGCCAAATGTCTAAATGTAGATTGTGACTCTCCTGAAGAAAAAGACACATTATGTCTATAGTTCCAAACAGATAATATACTTTGTTTATTTCAATAGATTAACATGCTTACAGGTAATGTCACATATGACAAATGACCATAAGTGTTGTGGGGCATGTAACTCACACAATACATGTGACCTCTGCTGTGTGAGGGCTTCATCCATAATCAATCCTAATTTCCTTTCAGTCAGACCGAGGGGATTGAGTTTGAATTGACCTTTGCCCCAATATGCACACTGACATTCTCTAAGATCATACACATCAACATTTAGAAGATATGAAGAATTGGAAACCTAATAAATGGGAGCTGTTCTCTACTGGGGCGTGTTTTTCCAACTCCAGCCGCTGAGTGACGTGTGGGTTTTGTACGAGATGGGACGATGAGGTGGTCAGGATCAGGGTCACTCTGCATTAGGGGTTCAGACAGACCTGTGGCCTGTCACACAAAGGTCTCTCATTCACATTCACTTGGATGAAAACATTGTAAATAAAAATTGGAAACCTGGTTGTAATATACTTTACTGTTACTGCCAGTAACCTCAGAGTCAGTTCGCTTTTGCATGTTTTCAGGTTTCATTAAAATCAATCTTTGACACAGATGGAGCCGCTTCCTGCCTCCTGCCCTCTGCTTACCTGCAGCCTCTTAGCTGATCTCCTCTCCTTCAACCTTCGGACTTGACGCTTTCAACTATTAGTTCCCTAATACCAGTCAGCGAATGTCTGAGGTTCTGATCTTGACTGCGACTCAGGCAGGGTCCAGCAATTCCAGCAATTCCATTTTTGGTTCCCGGCTCCTCGGTCACATGTTGAAGTGTACAGCAAGACACGCCCCAAATTAGTCGCTCCAGGTGAGTGCAGAGCGGCTGCAATAAATCAGTGTGTGTGTGTCAGTGTGAACGGGTGAATGAGAAACAGTGGAAAGTGTTTTAGGTGCCGTCAAGCCGGAGGAGTGCGATGTAGGTGGAGATTATGTTTCTTTCTGCTTGGAAATTTCAGCTGGAACATCCCTTCAAGTCCTGACCTCAAACTGCGATATGGCTGCTCTGTTGGTCGAAGTGGTGAAAGCTGTGACGACATGTGCTTTGTTAGCGCTTGTGTCTTATACACAAAAGACTGTCCAACTTCTCCCTGTGGACACGTTGCTGCAGCATTTGTCTAAAAAGCAGCATAATGCCATATGAATTTGCTGACATTGCTCATCTGGCTGTTAAACGGGAAAACTCAAGCAAACTCAGGCGTAATTCCCAGCTCCAGGGTTTTCGAAATAATCTTTGACAAAGTCATTAAAGATAAACTGTTGAACTTTTAACTCTAACACACATTTGAACAAAACCAAAGCTACGAAACGTCTTTTACACTTTCATTTTTACCTCTGAGCCCTTTTTCGACTCCCGGCCATATTCCCACGGCAGCACCGTAGACTCTGTCTGGCTGTCGCTCTACCTGTCGTCTGGATGGAAAGTCAGGGCTACGGGAAACGACATGAGATGGAGCTCTGCCGTGTGATCCTTTGTACAGCTCAATGATCAAAGGCCTGACATTACAGGAACACAGAAACACTGATTGTACGAGGTGTCTGTTAAATTTAGCACATTTATAACACTGGCTCCCTCCGTGCAGCCTGCTGATGCGAGCTCTCCTCTCTTCCGGTGATCTTTTAAAAGCCAGCCAATTAAGAGCATGACTGTAAGTGACGGGCATTGCACTTGTCTGTTTGCCTCACGCTTTAGAATGTGACAGACAGGAAGAACAAAGGAAGGAGTATATTAATGGTAAAATCCATAGTGGGTCTCCTTTTGTCATGCCGAGGTCCAGCGTTGAAGCGAGAGCCGTGTGTCGCATGAAGCATCACTTCATTGTACGTCAGGCTCGGCCCTGCAGGAGGATCAGGAAAGCCTCTGTTCATCTTTTTCAGCTCCAATACATTTAGTAGGTTGTTGCCCACAAGTCCTTTTTTTATGGACAATTGTACAGTAATGTTTTAATGAGCCTCATTTTCTGAGTTGACAGTATATCTTCTTTTATCAATAATAATTCCCCCTTTGAGCCAAAATAACAATCGGCTGGTAGGTGACCTTTACCCTGCCGGAGAGTTTGACATTCGTCATGATCACCCACATGACAAAACCTTCAAGATGGTGCAATTCAGAAAGATTTGGCTTGTGTGCCCCGATAACCAATCATTCACGGAAGACGATAGAACAGGCCTAAGAGAAACGTATCACCCACCCGACATGAAAAACCTTCAAATGACATTTAAAAAAGTGAATTATAGTGAAGCATCGTTTAGTTTTATGACAAAACTTTGACAAAACTTGTTGACCTAACAAGTGAAAGTGCACCAGCGGCATTAGGATGGTGAAGGCACATTTGTTTGTGGCTGGACTGAACTTTGGTTGGTTGTCTGATGATAATGGTAATATGACATTTTTAATAACAAAGTCTGAGTTAAAATCTGAGTTAGAGCAAGACATGTTAATGATATTGCCATTTACTCCATCATGTTGTTAATGCTGTCGATGTAAAATATACAAATGAAATAAATATCAAAAGCCGTTTATTTTGAATAAACAACAAAATGCAAATGTTTTTCATTAATGATGTCAATGATATTGTACAGTATTTGTTCAACCTAACACTGTTTTTTACTTAGCGTTATTTCTACCTGTGCCTTCATGCCACACACACATAGTGCAACACACACATGTAAACACACACTAAAGAAGTTAGGATGTTGCCAATTTTAGCAATAAGTGACAAAATATGGTGTATCAACAAAACACTCTTTGCTTTGCTGCTCCGTGAATGTGATCTGATTATGCAGGAAGTCATGGGTTGTGACCTAAAGCTTCACCTCAGCTTCTCTGGAAAACTTGATGGCCATCATCCATTCATTGTTGAAGCTTAAATATGTTCCAAACAATTCTGCTGGCATGATTAAAAAATAATAATTTAATAATAATAATAATAATAATAATAAAAACAACGCAATCTGAAACAAACCCAGGGACAGACAGACACAGCCCAGAATAGACCCGATGATGACGAAACATGATTCAAAATGACGCAAATACTGACAGAACTGGCAACAGCTTGTGCTTGTAACCAGTCGTAGTGTTCGGTCTGTGCTGCTCTGCACTTTATTCCCTCCGACAATCAAAAATTTAAAGACAAATTTAAAATAATGCTTCGATCTGGAAGGCGATGGACAGAAATGTTGAAATGTTTCAGTCTGAGACGTGTGCTGAGGGTCGTCTTTGTGATTTTGTTTATTTTGGACGGCTTGTCTCTCCAAATTACCTTTTAAAGAGAAAACTGAAAAAATCATCCTGCCCAAGTGAGAGTACAGCTTGAGAGCGGAGCAGTAACTTTAACAAGACAAACTAATAATAACAGCAGGTGAGTTTCATAATCCACAAAGGGAGACGTCTGCTCAAAACCTTTCACCAAATTAAAGTTTTACCACTCTGATGAGTTCTCCACTTTGCTGAAAAAAAACGATCTTCTGTTGAGAGACCAATTTTATTCTTCCGTGTGACGAAATGAATAAGATGATGCTGTAGATATGCAGAAAAACAGTTTTATAAAATTATGTAATACCACGGTAGTAATAAAATCATTTGCTCTCTGTTGTGTGGCCTTTGTGCGAGCTGTCGTCTCCTATCTGACTCACTGCTGTGAGAACTGGGAAAGGATGAGCGGTGTTTCCCCCTCCTGCCTGCTCCGAGCTTTAGTATCGTACATGCTTACAAGACGCGTTGTTTGCTGCAATGCAGGTGGAATGGAGTAAGAGGAAACAAACTCACACACACACACACACACACACAACTATAGCTAACTGTCAATCTCCGCCCACAGGTGCCTCCCAAATGTGCCAGGACTTGCTGAGGCACTAAGAAGAAGAGAAAGGAGGTGGAGCAGGTACAGCAGCATTGTCTATACCGTGATAAACACACACACACACACACACACACACACACACACACACACACACACACACACACACACACACACACACACACACACACACACAGACACACAGGACGTGTTAGTGCATGTGCACCAAGCACGTGGCTTAAAAGCATTCTTACTATTTTACGGTCATGAACTGATGACTCGACTCTAATTTCTGAAATTTTGTATTTTCTCAGGATTTGTCGTAATTTAGTCATGCGAGATGTGTGAATTTTAATTTGAGAATTTTTATGAAATTCCTGCAAATATTTTTTCTGCAGTGATTGAAAAAGCGTGAGACATCATCTGCCAAGGTTAAATAAACATGAAAGCGTATTTTATGTCAAAATTTTATTAATAAAGTCAAAGAAGTTACCTAAATGACTTAATTTGAGACTAAGACGATCTTTATTCCTCCCATATTTATTCATTCACATTTGTTCATGTCCAGGTCACCTGCTGGGCTCAGAGGTTCAGACTCTCTCAAGGTTACGTGGAAATAGTTTAGCAGACGTGTGCTGCAGCAAATAAACACGGAACACATTCAGTCTTTTCAGGAAAATTCTTAGATATGATTGGAAAATATTCACATGTGCCTGCTTTTACAAATGTTCTCAGTAGTTTAAATGGCCTGTAAACAATATGTTTAACAGTGGCAGCACGTAAAGGAAGTCCTTCGTTCAGTATGCTGCTATAAGTCAGGTATGTTGTCAGAAGTGAGAGTGATTTCATCTTAAAAATCATTTTTTGCTATTTCAGACATTCAGAATCTTCACTGAACTCTTTGTTGCCGTTGACTCCAGACGTCCGTGCCCCTTCAGTCACACCTTCTACCGTGCATCTGTTGCTTCTCTCATGTTGGTCTGAACAAACTCCTTTAATTTAAATAGATTTATTGTAGCAGTGATTAAAAGCCATACAAATAACGGTGACTTAATTTATTTACTCTTCGCGTACAGAGTTCTATCATCAATAATAAGTGAATTATTTAATATATTTGAATAATAATTATCTGCCACAAAGACACGCGTGATAAATCAGTACCAGCTTAAAAAGGTCAACTATGAAAACCAAACAACAACATTATAATCAGATACTGACAAATCATTTGAATTTTCTCCACAGTACCACCAGCCTCGAACCACTTAAAAAGAAAATATTTGGATGGAGATTCCTCAAAATCATGAGCTATGTTAAATACAACATTTTCTGATGTCACATGCATGTTATTGTCGTCAGTTGATCATGTGTGACACATTCTGTAGATTAAACCAGCAGGAATCCACATGTTTCAAACAAAGAACAAAGACCTACACAGATAAGAAACAGATGACTCATGTCAGGGCTCCTACAGTTATGCCACATACTTCATAACCACGTGATCACATCTGCTGCATTTTTCGTTGACGCTGCAAAAGAGGCAGATGAGAATTTCAAAAACATCGTCTTTATATTGAATAAAACAACAGTACAGCAGCTAAATGTAGCACGGGAAAAATGCAAAGTCCAAGGACAAAATTAATCCTCCAACAACTGGCAGGCAACAATCGCTTTCAGTCAGAACAACGTGAGAAAACCTGCTCGGATCCTACAGTCGTCATAGGTGAGACGTCACCTTTGGTCAGAGTCAGACTTTGGCTCTGTCGGTAAAAATAACGATGCAGTTACTTATGAGGATAGCTCGGCTTTATTCTTTGCCTCACCGACACCAGCAGAGCTCAGAGATAATCTATGGTGCTTTGAAAACTAATGGCAAACGAGCAGAAATAAACAAACGGATTAAACAAAATCTGTTGTGTTTGGCAGTAAAAAAGCTTTTGTAAAAGCCACTTAATTGATGGAAGATCAGTTCAACAGGTCATAAAGAACCAAGTACTGAATATTGAATGACATAACTTTGGTTTCTTGATCTGAACAGATTAATCAGATTCTTTCTGATGATGTTTTATCAAATATTTATTATGACATTTAAGTAAAACATTCACAACCACTGTATGATTTTTGAGTTCTGACCGACCCATGTGTTCCCATGATGTCACCATCTGTCTCTGGACCTCCGATGATGAGCGTGACTTGAACACAGACGTTGTGCAGAGTTATAGCTGAGGAAGTTAGTCGAATCCTCCTTTGCAGGAGCACGGGCCGGATTTAATTAAGGTGCACACACACTGGGTGAGACATGAGGACTCACACAGGGGTTTGGAAATGTTCCTGAGACTGCAGCCACAGACTGCAGCTGTCCTGCTGCAGTCTGATGGCGCTAAGAAACCAACAGACCTACGGATCAATGAACGAGTGAATCTGGCTACAGCTGGCCCCTCACCGTTAGCACGTTCACCATGGTCGAAACAATAGATCCATGTGTGGTTGTTTCTTGCCAGGAGTCAGATGGGATTTTGGATGCTGCTCGCCTGCTCTGTATGCCACCCTGGTGCAGCGTTCATCAGGTCGAGCAGCAACACAGAGGCAAAGGCCAAATGCATGCAGAAACACCATCATTACGGTTCCTTTGTGATCAGTTTGACACCTTCTTACAGTTAGTGAATGTTAAAGTTAAGGTGCCTGCAGACGCGGTGATTTCGGTGCATTTATAGTTTCTTTAAAGGCCAAACTGTGACACGAATCTAATAAACTAAACTGGGCCACATCTACTGAATGGCAAACGGCGACGCAAGGCAACACGTGTCATTCACGTGTTTTGCCAGTTTTAAACAATGGAGCTAAGCTAATAAAACACTAAACATCTTTGGTTGCAGGACTGTCACAGCAGCCATCTTGGAACTTTTGCACAGTGTGACTTAAGACCTTAATGTCCAAACCACAACCAAAGTTATGGCCTCACTTGTTGATCCTTCCTCTGGGGACAGACACACCCACGATTGAACACGCATGTTGTTGGTGTCTGCAGCCAACCAAAGATCATTTGTGATATAGTCAGGGGTAGACTGAGAGTTTTTGTAGTTCCAGCTGGTGGTTGCCCAGTTGATCTTTAGACCGATCTTTCAGATTAAAAAAGAAATCAGCATCAGCTGATTTCTGCACTCAAGCCCTTGATCTTAAGCTCAAGTCGATAAAGTAAATGTCTGCAGCCTGCACTGCGAGCATTTCACTCTGAATTTTAGACAGTGTTGGTGACTCAGGTGAGACTTCACTAGTTGACTTTTACTCATTTGAATGAAAAAAATATGAAATGCATTTTGAAATGCATTTAAAGATCAATTCTGTATAAACTCTCAGTACGTACGATGGAAACAAATTTTGCATTCCTGTCGGTTGCCTCTTTCTGACAGTGGTGGGTCAAAGAGAAGACGCATTACTGTTACCTTGTGTCGACTGGGTGATGTATTGACACAGTTTGGTGGTCAGCCAGTGACAGTAACAAAGCTTGTGACAACATGATGAGGGCGTTTCCCGCTGTGACGAGTGGAAGACAAACGTGCTTGTCAGAAAAGTCATGCTGAGAGTGAGGTTGGAAAAAAAACTCAAACTCCACGCATGAAAAGGTTAAGATCATTTTTTTACGCTAACTTGTGACATGTGAGCAAAAGCCATAACAGGAAGACAAGTGAAATCTAAGCAACGATATCAAAAACTAATTTGAACATGACACAACGTCTCAGTGTGTGGGCCTGGTGTGCGTGTGCGTGTGTGTGTGTGTGTGTGTGTGTGTGTGTGTGTGTGTGTGTGGGGTGGAGACCCAGGGGGTGTTTGAGTAGCAGCTATGGAAGGGGGCATTAATTGAGCTTCAAACCAAAGGGAATAGAGGAGGATGGGCAGGAAGGGAGGAGGATGCATATACAAGTGTGTGTGAGACAGAGAGAGCGAGATGACATGAGAAGGAAAAAGAGGGTTAACAGAAGAAATGCAGGGACAGACGGATGCAGAGAGAGAGAGAGAGAGAGTCATGCTGAAGGGAATAACGGCGGGTGATGCTCATTAAAACTGATTATTAAAGCAGCAACACTGAAGAACTGCATTCAGGCATAGCCACAACATCCCAAACGTGTTTGTGTGTGCACGGGCGTGTGTGTGCATCTGCTGTTACTATAAACAGATAGCCACTGAAGTATTACGCTGGCAGAGAGCAGGCTGGGAAACGTACGGCTGATTTTCATAAATTAGACATTTTTCCCTCTGTTCTGGGGACAGAATGAGACATTGTAACAGTAAAAAGGTTTTAATCAAAGAACCTGGGAAATAAATTCTTTCTTCGTGGGAGTCAAATGAGGCGATTGACACCACTCGTACCTGCGTGTCATATATGAAGCCTGTGCTTTAAGGTGGTCAGCCTGGCTTAGCAGAAAAACTGGAGGTATACAGGCCAGTTCAGGTTCAGGGGAAATGTGGAGCTTAGCCCTGAAATGTCACACATCCATTAATAACTGAAGACCCATCGTTTTTTAACAGCCACTGTATTTAATCTACTGCAAACACAGATTTACTTCAGTGACTTACACCAAAAAGCAAGGGAGCAGAGTTCAGCCTCGTTTAAATTTGGATTCATATGTATTTACCTTGAAGTTTTTTAGGTTGATAGGTAGATTTTTGTGAATAGAAAAATGTAATCAGCCTGTCACATTAAACGTCCTGTGTTTAGTTCATGTGCTCCTACAGTAAAATCTGCTGGCTGTGGTCAACAGTGTCTTTCTCAGACACGAAATCTTGCTCTTGCTGAAGCTTAAAAAATAATAAACGTGTCTCTGAGAAATGATGCTGCATTGAGTGCCCAGAATTCATTACTTTGATCAAATAAGGGCAGCTTTTTGCAGTTTCGATGGCACCGGCCCACACACAGAAGTTCATCACAGCGTCTCAACATTAGAAGTCGCTTTGCTTTAGCCTGGGACGGGGAAATGAAGCCCTGTGGGGAACAGGGACTCTGCTTAGATTGATGAGTCCTCACATTTAAAAAACGAGCGCAGATTTAGAGGCAGAACTAGTAGAGGTGGTTCTGTTGCCTACAGGTCTGTGTGTGTGTGTGTGTGTGTGTGTGTGTGTGTGTGTGACATATATCAGAAGATAGTCAGTCAGTACATGCTGCTGCCGCAGGCGTCGCCAGGAGCTGTGAGCCTGGGTTACAGGCTTTTATTGTGCTGCCATGATGTGAGTGTTGTACATCCAGTAAGTGAGAACATTATGCATAAAACATGTTCTTTGAATTATGATCTGTACCTCTATGTGCTGTAATTATTACATGTGAATTAATGGTGAATAACTGCACTAATGTGTTTGCTAATCAAGAATCAGTGAAATGTGGCGTAAAAGAATTAAATCAGAACGACACTATTTGCTCTTTAAATGCTGTAAACAAGCTTCGGTCGATTATTTACTGCTCGGCCTTTGCACAGAGGAAGTAGAACGGGCCCAACGTGCAAATTCCACAGAGAAAAGCCACAGCAGGCTGGTGGATTTGAACCGGGGACCCTGTAGATCCTTCGGATTAACCTCCTGTGACCACACGTTTGTACAATTTTAGAGCGTGTACTTCTGCAACTTGTTTTCAATCACATAGTTTTAATATTTGAACTATAAAAACTACAGTGCTCACCCAGACTAGCTTATGATTAGTATGTGCCGCCTGCACTCCAGCGTGCTCCGCTCACTTATTAACCACCAGCATCATATCATTATTCATCACTAAATCATATTAATCATCTTTCATCTTGTGTACATAAGCCCATTGCTCTGCTGTCCTTTATTATTCATAATCTAGTCCACACACACACACACACACACACACACACCTCTTAGCTTCTCTCTATTCCAATTGACCCTTTGCTCATGTCTGAATCCACAGTGATGGTTGTTAACTCAGACAAGCCATTACGGTGCACGAGGAGCTGATAGGAAGCTTATGGCATTTGCTGTTGTGTTGGTGCCTCCGACTGATGAATAGTCAGTGGACTGTTTGGGATTAAATCCCCCCGGAAGATTGAGGCGCGTGATCTTCAAATGAAGGGGAAAGGAAACTTGCACTTCCACGACTCACTTCACCGTGGCATTCTGATTTAAATGTTGTTCAACTGACAGCTGACTGAATTGACGTGAATTTAGTGCTTATGATTTCCAGAGGTTGAATCTTAATAGCACCTTGACTTCATCACTATTCATTAGAGGAGAATTTTGTAGTGTGTTTATTTTATTTTCCAAAATAACTGACTGTAATGTCTAAAACCAGCAGCTGTATCAGAAATCCAAAGGAAAGTCTGATTAACCCCACATTTGAACAAGGATAATTCTGATTATAGATTTGGAGATTACAAATGTGGCCTTTTGACAGCTGAGGTTAAACTAAGGAATGCGTGAATATGCGGCTGGGCCAAATGGTGGAACCTCTGTCAGATGTCATCCAGAATTGACAAAGGATTAGAGAAATAAAAATGACGTAAGAAGCTAAAACGTATTTCTCCTTGGTTTTTGGCAAAAAATTTTTTGTGCATGTTTTTCAACGGGATTATGAGCCAGAAGGGGGGCATCCATTTTAACTGGAGAGGTGTTTTCTAAAATGACTAATCAATTATAAATAAACCGCACGCACACACGTGCACACGCGCGGTCCGGGAGAATGCCACATCTGCCAAATAAGAATCAGGTCTGTGTCAGTATGAAAAGATTATTGTGCTTTGTGAACAAAGGTGCCGATGGCAACAAAAGCTCAGTATAATGGTGAAAGGGAGAGAAAACAGGAATGTCATGTGTGCATCTTCCTCCTCTTCTTCCTCCTTTACTGTGTCCCCTCCCTCTGATCTGTCCATCCTGTCTCCTCCTTTTCTTTTTCCCTCTTCCACCCCGATCTTTCTGCCCAAAAGGTTAGTAAATGTCAGATAGGACTTGTCATCATCTTCAGTGGCATCATCTTTCTTTATAGCAACACTGTGTGTGTGTGTGTGTGTGTGTGTGTGTGTGTGTGTGCGTGAAGTTGAAGGGAATACAACTGAATAGGATGAAATAGAACAGGATATTGAAAATGGGAAATTACTGATTGCAACAAAGCTTGGGCGCACACACACACACACACACACACACACACATGCAGAAAGACTCGAAATCGAGCTGGAGATGCACGGTGCAAACTTCATACCTCGTGCCGCTTTCTTTGTCTTCCCCTTCTCTCTCCCCTTTAGTCTATTTCTCTCTGTGCTCATCCTACAAACACCACAAAGCTTCTTGTGACTTTTCCCGTATCCCTCCACACACACCGGAGCACTCACTGTCTCACTGCTGCGTCCTCATCAGAGCCTGTATTTGCCTCTCGATATATTTTATGACTAATAGAAGGAGCAAGCCTTAGTGGCGATGACAAATCCCCGCACTCAGACAGTTTTACAGCCCCTAAAGAGCCCCTTGATAAACGACGGGGCTGTAAACCTAATATTCTAATGCTGTGTGTTATTGTAATGGCGTGTGTGTATGTGTGCATGAGTGATTATTTAGGAGATGTTAAGTATTGCTTATCTCTGCCAATTATAAAAGTGCTTTAGCATCAAAAAGAAACATTAGTGCAGACGCATGCATACAAGCTCAATCAGGGCGGTTTATGCGCCGAAGACGTGTCTGCGTTGAAATGCGTCCACGCTCGGTAACACTGTGTGTGAAATAAACACATTCTTCATGCCTGCGTCTGAAGGACTCGCATGCATTTTTTACAATGTCAGATAATTATCTGTGCCTCACTGATGCTCTTGTCCAGCATGGGAAATGTTGAAAGCATGAGTAAGAGCATTCATGTTACGCCACAATATCTAGAAAATTGAGTTCAGGTGAAATATACCGAGGATTTTCAATTTATGAAATTTGTAGCAAATGCAAATGGAGATGCCTGCAGGTCTTTGACCACAGGTGCAGTTGCAATCACGGTAGGCTCCAAAATAAATGGAGGGGGACAAGAGGTTGGAACACAATGACTTTGTTTTATTTTTATTATTCGAAGGCACATTATTAATTTCAGAAAGCGGAGACTGAACAAGCTCTAGTACCGAAAAATGTGTTGTTTTCAGTTATTGCATTTTGTCTCCTTCATATAGTTTTAAGTATTAACGGGCTCCATTTATTTCTACATTTAAATATGGAAAATATCTATAAAACCACTAAACTACATATATAACTACTATAAATAAAGCTATAGTCTGTTTACAATGACTTTTTTGTTCCAGAAAATATAATAGAATCCACTGTGGAACTGAAGAACAAGCATTCTTACAAATATAGCCTGTGGTGGGAACAATAGTTTTAATTTGTGTACTCTGAATGTAAAAACTATGGATCCATACAGAACTTGAAGATGCTTTTGTGATTTTAGAGACATTTCTTTTTGCACCTTGACATCTTAAAATAGCAGTTTGGGATCTTTAAAACTGGTCTTTATCAAAAGAATTGATTGTTTTTTTTACATATAACAGTTTTGCTTGTTGAAACCTTTTCTGCTTTCCAAAGTGTCGCAAATGTTTTCACCCAGAACACAACTACAGTGTGAAGACCGAGGACCGGGTTTACAGCCTCCATACCACGTGATCAACTGTGCTTCAAACCTCACCTGCAGTTCTTATGATTGTTGAGTGCTGGCGCTGGGCTGCATCGACTATAAATCTATAGCAACTCTAGGAAGATCATACATTTCTAAAGACACACATAAATTTGCAAAATTACATGGATGAAAAATGGCAAAATAAGGGCAATTTAATACAAACACAAATGTACAACCGGCATCCCGATATCTCTCTGTTACATAACTTGAACAATGTAGATGAAGACAAACGTGATCCATGTTGGCAGGAACAAATCCACGTTGTCTGGATGACAACTGGAGAAAAGCTAGACACATGCACAAACACAATTACAAAATCAGGCTGGAGGCAGGTTTTATCAATTTGTTGAACTTTTTTCTCTTTCGCAGATTCATTTTCAACAAAAGAAAACCTCAACAATTAGGCGTAAAATCTTTTCCTCATAGATTTTTTTCTGAAATCCACAATGGGCAGCGTGGTGCCAGCTCACAGCGTCAATCGTAGGTCACCGGTTTGAATCTCCGCCCTGATTCTGTGGGTTTCCTCCCACAGTCCACAGACATGCATGTTAGGTTAACTGGTGACTCTAAGCTGCCCGTAGGTGTGAATGGTTGTCTGTCTGTCTGTCTGTCTGTCTGTGTATGTCTCTCTGCATTGGTCCTGACATAGACTGGAGACCTGTCCATGGCGTACCCCACCCATGACAGCTGCAATAGCCTCCAGGCTCCTATGACCCTGATTACAGATTATGAACGGACACATTATAAAAAAATACAAAAAGACACACAGAGCCGCTCAGATTTTTAATGAAGTGATACTGAAAGTTCCAAAATGTCTTTTAATTCAGCAAGCCTAAAATCTTGTTAGTGATTATAACTGGCTACAGCTTGTGGCTTTTCTGTGCCAAGATAAAAGGAAATGTTTGGCAGCACTCATTCAATTGACCAACACATGGCACAATAGGGAAATCCAAGGAGCTGGGTATGATTCTTAGAAGAATAGTAGATTCATTTCTAACAACTGCAGAATCTAAGATCATTGGTTTAAACTGTTGTACAGAAATATGAACTTACATAATAATAATTTGTTTTGCGGTTTAGCCATTTTCCGTGATCTAGAAGAACTGTCCCACTCGGCTGAGAGGACACTGGTTTGGGTGGTCAGCGGATTGTGGAACAGATAACATGACATTAAGCTTGCGGAGCGGCCCTGCCCAGGTCCTGACCTCCACTTTATTGAAAATTTAACGACGTGCTTAAAAGTTGTGTCCAGGCCAAGAAGCAAATCTAACTGAACTCTAACAACTCTTCCGAGAAAAGTGGTCAAACATCAAACTAGAAGCTTGTTGGTGGCTACCAGAACTCACCCTTGTCCAAATACTACATGTGCTAGTAATGAGCTAAAAGAGTATTTGAAACTTTACTAAAAGTGGGTGGTGACGATGGTTTGGATGAGTCGCTCCTTCCCACCTACTGGCTGGTGTTGGCTTCCTACACTTTAACTTAATTATGGGTGATGCCCATCAGGGTCCATTGAGTAACAGCAGGTGTTCTGGGCTTAACCCCCACTTACCTGCACAATAACCTTGGAGTGCAGTGAAAAATGTGTCCACTCACGCTCTGCTTGTTGATGCTGAAACACAGTCCCGGTCACGTTAAAGACTGATAAATCGTGAGCGGAGTCTGCCTGAGGCCTGAGGGTCCACATGTTTCATCCTCATCCTTACAGTATATATTCCTCACACCTTTTCTTCTTTTACTCATCCATAATCCCCTAATGGCTACACGCTGTTATTTCCCCCGAGGGTCGGCGAGCCGCGCAACGCTGCGGGAATGCATTAAATTCAAGAGCTGTTGACGCACGCTCAACGGAAAGCAATAACCTGTGCAGGGTCGTTTCTTCCTTCCTTTCTTTCTTTCTTTTTTTTTTTTTTTTGCTTTTCCTTTTATTTTCTGAGGTCGAACCGAATTGCCTTTCAGTGCTGGTGTGATTATGTTTCGTTTAGCATGGGAATTATGAGAATTACGCACATAAGTGTAGTGCAGCAACAAGATTAAAAACTGCTTCAGTAGGAAGGTAAAAGACACAAAGGACAGATGGGCAGAAAGGGAGAGAAACACCCAGAGTGAGGAGACAGACATGTAGCTTTACAGTTTTAATAATAATATCTAGCCCTAAACTTTTTGGTGATAGGTTACACACATTATCAATCCTACGTGTGTTCCATTTCCTTACAGTCATGAATGAAGAACAATGACTGCTGGCTGAAAACCTTAAAAAGTCCTAAAGCCCCAACCGACAACGCGTCCAAATTTATTTCCCGATCATTTTGCCTCAGGTCGTTGTTAGGAGCACATATTTTAAACTAACAAGACGATAACCCCTTTCCCCCTGCCACCTGCCGCCACCAGCTAAACAGTCTTGACACATAAAGGCAGAGAAACTTGTCTGTTAGATGCCAAACAAGAGAGAAATGTGGCCATTTGTGGCATCCACTTTGTACTGGATCATCAGGAAACGTAAAATCATGGAATCTGCCTGCAAGTTACTGTAAAAGCCTTTCCCCGAGCCAGGAGGGTCAAAGCCAATGAGGCCGTCTGAGGGAAAAGGAATCCCAAGACACACCACCCTGAAAGGCAGACGCGCGTCCCCTCTGGGCTCCCCTTCAGCCTGCAGCAGTCAAATGAAATGGCTGGTGAAAATGGCTGTAAAAAACCTCTCACCCCTCAATCTGATTTGGACTAACTTAATTATCAGAATCAGAAGAGGAGCGGTTTCAAGCCGCTGGCACAAGACAGTTCATTAAAGAGCCGCCATCGCTTCGTTACCCCAGCAACTCCCGGGGATCGATGCGTAATGTGCTTTTGTTTATGGAAGCAAATGGAAAGGGGGAGGAGAGAGGACCGGCTAATTAAGTCCCGCCAATTATTGCCGCGGTAGCCTCGTGCTCGATGGCACGCTGGCACGGCAGGGAAATTCTACCTGTGCGCAAATTACAGACGCGTTTCCCGGTCAAAACTGTCACATTGCACAATTGTTCCCAGCACGTGCTCTCACGGGGAACTTTGTGGCACGAGCCCTTCCACTTCCTCTCAGCAGAAAAATGAAATCGCTTTTCTTTATCCTCCTTTCATTTTTTCCCTCTGTAGACAGCCAATAGACTCTAATGGCAGGTATAATTGAATTGCACAGTCTTCGTGCTCACACACGCGCTCACAAATCGCCCTCTCGGCTGTGAGTGTCTGAGTCAAAATAAACAGCACTAATATGGTGTCTCACACGCCGTAATTACAACCCAATCTGTGGTGTTTCGCCTGTTTTCCCTTTTAATTGCTCTTCTCTCCTTCGATCGGTCCCTTCCCCCTTTCTCCTTCTTCCTTCTCCCTCTTCCTCTCTGCCCTCCCTCCATCCCAGGCTGTCTCTCCTCGCCGTGCTGCATTTGAAGAATTAGCCGCGCTAACGTAGGCCCTAATTGGCTGTCACCGTGCGCTCGAAAATGTGAAGCCACTTCCTCGATATAATCGTGTTTACACGCAAGCGCCGGGTGCCAGACTGCTGGGCTTGTCTCTATTGAGCTTGTTTATAGAGTAATTTACTGTAAAATTGGCTATGATAGTCAGTCACGGAGAGAGAGAGAGGAAGTAGCTCAGCATAAAATGGGTGTTGCTGAGACACAATGACTTCCTCGGCAAGCCTTTTTTTTTTTTTGGTGTTGATTTAGAGGAGGGGCTGTACTGTCGCATCAGCAGAGGTGAGTCTCATTATCACTGTATTATCTTTATCAGCATAATAAACGTAAAGTCAGTTTTAACCGTGCACCACATAAACTGGATTATAGGAAGCCCGAAACATCTGCGATTCCGCTGCTACATTTGTTTACACGTGTTTCTCCGGCTTTGAAATTACCACACTAATTACACGAGATAAAAACACACCTTTAACTGAAAGTTTAGTAAAATAATAAATTGCAAACAAAAAAAACGGCCTAGTGTCTAAATCATATTCCCACAATTCATCTGTCGCTGTATTTCCTTTTCATATGTCCCAACTTGATGACTTCACATAAACAGTCACACCTTAGCTTTCACTTCAAGGCCCAGTTGTCGAGAAGTGTCGAGAATATCTCCGATTAAACGCATCTTGATTTAGAGGCGCGGTGACCAGTGGGCAACTCTCCCAGGAGCACATTCCTTATTTACCGGCCCTGTTAATTCCCATTCCCAGCACAGCGAGGGTTGGGGGCCGCTTGAGAAGTCTGCACACTGTGAAGTAGACCTGACATTTTTCTCCTCTAATTGTGTTTTCTTCTCCCTTTGCTGGATTTCAGTGTGTGTCTCTGTGTGTTTGTTTGTCTCTGCACGTGTGTGCGGCCGTGCAACACAAAAACTGTTTATAATGTGCGCGTGTGTGTGTGCGTGTGCATACTTATTCATCTCTCTGTGTGTGTACAGCAACAGTGTATATGTTTTTTGCCAATTAGGCACTCAATGACAGGACATGTGGTGAAGCAGCTAGCTGGGCTATTCATGGATCAGCAGTTATGGGAGGAAATTTCAAAATACCAACTGGATACACACACACACACACACACACACACACACACACACACACACACACACACACACACACAGAGGCACAGCAATTTTGAATGCTAAGTATATGAAGCCGATCTTAGTCAATTCATCATGTGTTGACACAGTTGTCCTCCTCTTGTGTCAAGTTCACTTATTCCTTAGGATTTGCACATTTCTAAAAGTTTTGACAAATGATGTCAGAGTTCTCATTTTTCATTCAGCAAGTTAACGCTTCAACTCTGCTCTCAATGCTAAGTGACATTTCCACGTAGCCGAAAATGGAATGCACTTGTTTGGCTTCCTATCGAGAGTCAGACAAGAAATTTGATAATTCATCTTCCTGTTTCCGTCAGAATCCCCCTTCCCTCGACAGATCCCGAACAGCCCACGGTGGTTAATGGCAGTCAAATCGATACATAAACACCTTTTGGAAAGTGAGAAAGGTACTTTTATGTAAATCCCATTTCTCAGAGGAGGCAGCGAGACAAAATCTGAAGAGCACAGCTGTAACATCACCAGCTGACGAGGGGGTAAGTGAGATGAATTATACGGTGTGTGTTCTTTTCTTCTGGTTCATACGTGTATGATTCCCATAAAACCTACACGGTATCCTCTGCTGCATCTCACCAAGGAACGACTATCTGGGGACACAAAAACTGAGAAATTAAACAGACTGTAACCTTGAAAGATGTTTGTCAGCTCAGTGGCATTTAGCAAGTTTCATGCGAGTCTCAGCTAAACTTTGGGAAACATTTTTGCTCGCAGTGATTCCTGCGCGAGTTGTCCCGATTTCCCACAGACTTCCCATCGGGATGAGGTCACAGAGACAAAAATGACATTTCTGGGCTTTCGGAAAGTTTTACCAGTACAAAAACTCTATTAGAAATTCATAACAGAAGGAGTGAAAAGTGACCTTGTCTGTAGGTGGAGGCGTCCGCTCATCCGCTGTCCCTTGTTGCATTTCAGTTTCTTTGGCTGCAGGGGGATTTTTCACTGCGTCATATCCAAATCTCTTTACATCCACGATCAATACAAGCATGTCAGACAGTAAAGCATTGATATCGTCCGCCGTACAGTTACAGACAGTGTGGGAAAGAGGAATTACAATTACAGCCCTCAGCACATACTGCGTCTAATCTGTGTTCACGCCTGCTTTAAGCAGAGGTGCAAGTGTTTGTTTAATCTCACTTGGATTGAAATCCACAAATCTCACACAGTGACATGTGTCCATCTTAATTTAATGCTCTTTTTATTCATAATTTAAACAGGCAAACCCACAAGTTCACACACACTTTTATGCATTGTCCTTGAAATGCACTAATGGTACAATTTGCTCTGACATGTTTATATCTTCTCCCGAGACTTAACATCTAAAAACACACATTCATCTCTACAGTATTCCCATTTGTATATTATGTCCATAATAGAGACTATTTTGCACTGCTCATTAAACTTCTGGTTAGATATTAACGTTCATTGCCTTGTGCTTGCACATGTGTAGAAAGTTGAGACTGATTTAATCTAAACGCTTCCATCCACCAATGTTACAGGAAAATGAACATTAGATATTGGTGTGAGGAAATACATGATTTCCTCATCGATTCATGAAGATTTTTTTCCATTTGCAAATATTTTCACATACTTCGTGGTTGCCTAGTGTCTTGCTCTCACGCTTAGTTTGGAACAACACAACAATCGTCCCACTTTTGCCAAGATGGTTTGAAAGCAGCACAGTAAAAGAGGGAGATGGTAACACAGAATCCACAATAAAATAAGAACAAATTTGTATTTTTATTTCATTTTATCTGCATTAAGATATCCCCTCTCTGCAAGTCCAAAATTGCATCACAAAGTCAAGTTCTTTTCAGTAACATGTAAACTGATCTTACTGGTTAAACGATTAACATCACACTTGAAAAGTCCAATTATGCGAAACAAAATGAGGAAAAAAGAGCTTGAGCTGACAGGGTTGAACAGGAAAAAGGTGCTGAATCGAATAAAGCCCAGCGTCAGTAACTGGAATAAACAAGAGCAGA
Organism: Channa striata; assembly: GCA_033026295.1. Classification (NCBI taxonomy): domain Eukaryota; kingdom Metazoa; phylum Chordata; class Actinopteri; order Anabantiformes; family Channidae; genus Channa; species Channa striata. Next base: position 6,839,961 of record CM065176.1, on the reverse strand, counting down.
GTAGAAGAGCAGAGCATATGTTGGATACTCAATACTTTTCTATTATTTATTTGGGATATGAGGCTGTCCATGCAGTCCTGAGCGGACCCTGTGTGTTGTAATGGTGGCCCACTGGACTGAAGTCGCCGCTTCCTTGATCAATCATCTTAGCCCTCGTCTCCTGAGGTGATGCCATATGGCATCTCCACCCTCTGCTCTCACTCCATTCCTCTATCCGGTTAAATCTCTCACCTCCTCGTCCTCTCTCTCTTTCCCCCCTCTTGTCCTCCTCTCGTCTCCGCCTCTTTTTTCATCTGGTCAGCCTCTGTCTTGCCTCTGCTCATTTCTTTTTTTGCACTCCATTGCTCAAACGCACAGATGCATTTATGGAGACACACACACATGCCCAGCCCAGCTTGCCCTCCTGCCGCTGGGCTTTCGGGCCCGGATCTGTGGGTGAGTGAGAGCTTTGCCAGTGGGCATCACATCTCTGCCTCATTTGTCTCCGTCCCTCTTCCTTCCACTCCCGTGTCTGTCTCCACGCCTTATTTCTCTTTGTCACCTGTCTCTGCCCAGCTCATTCTGTCTTACTGGCTCTTAGATCAATCTAGAACCATAACAACAATGTTTTTTAATAGCTCTGCATCATCCACAGGTTTTGCCAGGAGCACAGACAACTGGTTTTTGGGTTGTCTGTCTGTACGCGAACAACGTCTTGAGAGACCTTAGACTCCTTCGGGTTAGGCGCACATGTCCACCCAAACTTTAGGGTAAACTGATTAGATTAGAAGTCACAGTAACATCACAACTTTAACATTTTTCAGGAACATCTGGAGGGAGTTTAATTACATCTGGCAACAACATCCACTTGCACTGATGATGATGACTTATGTACTAATGAGAATCTGGTCATATTTAGGTCAAAGTTCACAGTGACCTCACAAAACACTGGGTGCTGTAACTCATGAACTCACACATCTCACACAAATATTTAGTGGAATAAAAGTGATAACATTTAATGGAAGTAATATGGGCCTGGGGTCTGCTGTACATGAAGGAAGAGCAGAGCTGCCCCTAAACCACAAGTGTCCTGGTCCGTGGTTCCTCACTCCAGACAGACTCAGCAGATGCTACTCAGACATTTCATCCTCAATAAACTCTTCTTTATGTTAACTTAGCAAAGGGAGGTTGTAATCAGTTTTCACCCCAACCTTTGGGCTCTGTTGGCTACAACTTTCATCTCCATCAGGTTCATTAATATCAAATAAATAATTAAATAAAGCCATAACTACAGATTTCACTATAAACCTAACTGCTATTGTTAAACAGTGGTAATAATTTTCTTTGGTCGTTCTCATCTGCACACACACACACACACACACACACACACACACACACACACACACACACACACACACACACACACACACACACACACACACACACACACACACACACACACACACACACACACACACACACACACACACAACACACACACACACACACACACCACTCCTGGCAGTTGCTTTGTGATGTAGAGGATCACCACACGCGTCCCATCCTTCAGTCCAGCCTGTCATCAGTACCACAGATAATAGTCGTTACTGTGTAGTCGATAACTGCCTGTTATATCATCATATCTACCAGAGCTTCATTTATAATTACTATGATTTATTTATTATAGTTTGAACAATTATCATTCATTTCATTTATTACTTCTTCAGTTCTTATACATGTAAAAACATCTACACAAACCAACTTACACACAGAGGCCGCTAGTTTACGACGACATCACCAGAAATGAAACGAGGAAAAGCAGCTGACGGAAATGAATTATTCTTCTGGGAGAGAAAATAGAGGGACAGAAGAAAAAAGACAGATATTAATAAGTGGGGCGGTGGAGATAACAACAATTAAATATAATAATAAATAACAAATGAGTGTGGCGATGAGACAGTTGAAAACCCGAACTCTCACTCGTATCACATTGTTTCTTTTATTCTAGCTGACGTGTGTTAGCAGAGCAGCCTCACGCGTCACCAGAAGTCAGCTGAGCTAATAATCAGCTAACTCAGACAACGGTTCATCTGTAGTGAACTGATGGAAGCTGTGTCCGACTGTCAGGCTAAGTTAAAAGTTTATGATGTTTTAAATGTTCAATAAAATGAGATGCATGCACTTTTTGGACAACTGATTTCAAAAATTTCCAGCATGAGTTCTTTTTAAGTTGTTGCAACCATATATCTGTAATATATTTTATTTTAATTTTCACATTAAATATGTGGTGGATAAACATGCATCAAACCACAACCAGGTCCCATGTACAACCTGTGGTGATACACGTAGATGAGATTTGGGTGGGTGAGTGCAACCAATGCCTCGTCCAGTTTGAAACAAATATTGCCACCGCCACAGTGTTTCAGAAATGAAGAAATGATATAAGAAATGAAGAGAAGTCCGGGAGGAGTCGAGTCAGGTCAGCGGCTCATGTTCAGCATCATAATTATCATCAAGGCAGTTCAGCTTTTCGTGTCCCACTTGTTTAAGGGCACTGTGTTTTTGTTTGAAAGCCGTCTGCCTTTGAACATGGACACACAACGTATGAATATGCGACGTGGGAACACGTCGGAAAGGGAAACGTATTCACAGAAACCAGCGTCACGAAGTTTCACCTGTTACTCCACCACTGGTTTCGTTTGCCCTACAGGCTCGTGGTAATTTCGCCTTCGCCGCAGCAGATTTCTCTGTCTCTCCCAGAGTCAGCTGACCAGACTGGGCGTCTGTCCAAGCAACACACCTGCTGGATGCCACAAAACACATTAGTCTGGTGTGAGAGCCTCTCGCTGCAGCCCTCTCCTCCTCGCCCCAACGCTCCTCTCTCCTACCGCACTCTCGTTTCCACTCCACCCCTCTCGTCGTCTAACCCCGGTGCATTTCTCTCTTCCCTCCCCTCCTCTTTTTGTCCATAAAACTACTTTGATTAATTCACAGTGTATGAATTTTTCCTGTGATCTTGATCTTGTACGTGAACAATCTTTGGTTTTGATCATAATGAGACGTGTGATTTGGAGTTGACCACATTTACATGTGACTGGAATCAAATGTACATTTTACTGTTTACTGTTATTGACACCTTGGGAAATCTGTCTGCTTATTAATGGTCTATTATTAAACACAGTGTTTTTAGACAAAAAAAGCTGCTTCTCATTCACACACACAAACCAATAACGATGCTCACCTGACCCGCTGGGAGCAGCTGGTGGTTCCGTGTCCTGCCCACGGTCACTTTGACACAGCCAAGAGGAACCACGAGTTCAAGCAGAGGCGTCCTTTCATCTCACTTGAATGTGGACCCTGTAGTTCTCAAACCTCAACCAGACGTCAATAGTTTTAGGAATCTCCTGCTCGTTCCTGCTGATCTTAGCTTAAATGTTTTCATATCATAATCATCAAAAAGTTGCCTTTGACTCAATTTGTGGGATTCTTCGTGCATCATAAAGGTTTCCATCCTTGGGACTAAGTTGTCCTCGTCAGTGTTTATTAGAGTTATTTGATCTTTTGGGGGCTTGGACGTAAAAAGTCAGCAGGCATCAAAGGAGTCTAGACAGTTTATGGGCTTTGTCCCATATGTATCCTGGACATGTCATTGTGTATTAGACTGTAGTTGACATGATCTTCATGTGAGTGTCAGCATTTAAGAGACAAACCTCTTCTTCCTTTGTCTAAGAGAGGAGTGGAAAGAGGAACGTTCACCCTGACTGTCATCACCCTTCTTTGGGTTTTTATTCCAAAAATCTCCTTCATTTTAAATCTTGATCCCAGTTGGACTGAGTGTTAAGTGCATGTGTCTTCACAGCACCTCTTCATATATATTGTCAAGCTTATTTTTGATTTAAAAATGTTTAAGAACACTGAATGATGGATCTTGATTTGGTGTTAGCAACAAATGTGCTTTTCTTCTGTCATAGTGGAAGAGAATAAAGGCAATATGGCTCAGTACCTGCTAGTGTTTGAAGTTCATTTTGTAGAGCTCAGAGCATTCATTTTTCTTATGTATGCAATATCAACAACAAGGCGTTGTGTGTTTTTCATACTTTGTTGGGAAGTCAGTTGGCTTCCTGTTTTTTCACAACTCAAACCTGACGTGTAGGTACTTACAGGAAGTGGAAAGGACTAAAGACAGAGAGTTAGTAAAGTCATTTTTGCCTGAGCTTTGGCAGAAGGAGCAAAGGCTGAATATGTAAAAAAAAAACAAGCTTGTTCCATTTAGTCGGAGCTTCAGGTTACTTGGTAACTCCTCCCACAGTAAACTGCCAAAAGTTGATCATCACATGATAATCACATCAACATCTTTTCACAGCGGCTGATGTTAAAGGCGTTAACTGTTGAGTTAACCGTGGTGTGTTAAACACTCTCTTCTTGCACCAGTCCTTTCTCTGACACATCCGATAAAAGAGCCAAAAATTGCAAATGAGGACTGAGGACAATTCGGGTCGTCAACTATTTAAACTTGCTCATTTTTGCTCACCAGCCCCTCGCCTCAAACTTTTGTCTCTCACAGCTCCGTCTCTGCTCCGCACTCACCGGCTTCACAAAAATACACTGCACACTATTCGTCATAAACGTGTTCTGTCGTAATATTTGAACCCGATTTTGTGCACGCGTTCTTGCAGAGAATGAGCGTCAGCTGCTTCCCTGCCCCACACCAGCGGTTCTTCATCATTGCTGCAGACACCTTTGTCACCGTAGCCTCGTTCCTGTGGGACGCACCTGCTGCAGAGCTGGCGTGTAACGGCAGCAGGAAAGACAGATGCAGAATGTTTTGCTGTTTGCACTGTTCACCTGCTCGGTCACACACACACACACACACACACACACACACACTCTTTGAATGGCTCTCACACACGTGTTACAGCCCTGGCTGTCTCTCTCTCACACACACACACTAACTGAATACCTACTTCCTGCCAACCCCCTGCTTCAATCATTTTTATTTTCGTATTCCTCGCCTCTGCTCAGACTCTTCATGTCAGGTTTCTGACAGGTCTTCAGTTAGAGCGACTGACATTTGGTTATTAATAATGTTGCAGGCAGACTACAAAACCTTACAGAGCCAACACACTGTGCAGGTAGAAAGGCAGTTCAAAACAAAGGGTTCAGCCAGAGACAGGCCTCACGCCGCGGACAAAGAAAAAGCCTCGTGACACAGATGGTAACACGGAAATGTCAGAGCTTTGGGTCCAGATGCTCAAAACTCTGTCTAGACTCACAGCAAAAACTGTGTGTAGGAATGTCCCACAGTGACAGCACCACTGGGCCTCGAGTCCAATTCGTGTACTTGTATGTGTTACAGCTTTACCTGAAACACGCTTTGTTTTACCGGCATGTTCCTCTGCCGACTCTCCATCCACTTTTGCTCATCGTTTTTTCTTTTTGCTCTTTTCAGCAAATGTTGCTCTGCTTTTGAGCTGCCACTTTGTCACTACAGTGTGTTTGTTTTGGCTGAGGAATGTTGAAGGATTTCCAAAATCTTGGAGGATAAGGTGTTTTTTTTCTTTCAGTCATTAGGTTTGTCCTCCTTCCACCCTGTCAGAGACTACAAATCTGCGACAGCTTGTGGAAACAGTGTTTCGATGGGAACATGTGTGGACACACCTGAAGTGTATGGATGAGGAAGTAAATGTCCTGCAGTTTAATGCTCAGTATCTTGCATATTGTAGTCTGGGAAAAGTGGATATTGGGACATCCCTAACTGTGTGTACGCATAAACACGGAAATATGCGTATGCGTTCCCATAAAGACACGTGTTCTGTTGTGGTTCCACCTGACTTCCTGTTTTGACGACAGATTCATTAGCGGAGCTGTTTAACCCACGTTGTTCTTCAGCTCAGTGTCAGATTCTCAACTGCTGCTGCCGCTTTCCAGCGTTTGTTCCCGATCGTCTGAACCAGCCGGATTTCAAACTTGCTGCTCACTGTAAGATGAGCTTTTCTGGATTTTGACAATGTGTCTCTTCACCACTCAGTGAAGAAACTTGTTTGCTTGGAGGACTGACTTGGTGTGTGACCTTGGACCTTGGACCGTAGCCCACCTACTCTACCCTGCCCGTATCATCTCACTGTGGAAAGAGGAGGTTTATTCTCTGATGCACCATTCCTGACAGCCTGCCCACCTCGGGATCTTCATCTTGACGTGTGTGTTTGCTTGTACATCACTGCTACGATCTTCTTCCTCACCTGCCACCTGAAAACCACCATCTTCTCATTTATCCGCCAGCGTTCACCTATCAGCTTCTTTTTGAGCTAGATCTTCAAGGGAGGAGAAACACGCATTGAAAAAATAATCCAAAGCAGCTCATCAACTCCCAGCTTGTTCTCTTTCTTCCTAGATTCCACGCTGCCCCTTCATCTGTGATGCATTCACTGTCACCTCTCCGGGGACCCGAAGCCTTCAGTCTCCTCCCCAACAACTTTGTCCCTTTTTCTGTGCAATAAATATCTTATAACTTACTCGTCTGTCTGTTCCACAATCTGTGTCATTGTGGAAATGAATGCACACACAAGCCTCTTTCCACTCTCACAGTTCACTATAAGTGGAGGCAGAAATCAGCTCCATCATTCAAACCTGTCACGGTGACTAACAATTGGCAAAAAAGAGGCAATAATCTAATGTTACACCACAAACATCACATGTAACTGTGTGTAGATTTCATGACTTATTTGGTTTAATGTCTCAGATGAAACTACAGACAACCGGAAATACTGACTAAACATGTAAATAAACAATGTGATTCCCGATCTAGTTCCTCAAGGTGCAGTAGTCGTCCATCAATTCTACAGTTGTTGGTTCAAACTCCAGCTCATCCAGTCACATGTCAAAGCAAGACACTGAATGCTGAGAACATTGCTCCTTGTGTGATTGGGTAAAAGCAGGCTAAAGCACTTTGAGCACCAACAGGTGTAAAAATATAAGAGCCGAACATTTTGCTGATCTTGTTTTCCAACTAATCTTTAGGCCACAATGGGAAGCTGGAAGATACCGTCTCAGAGCTGGAAGATACCATCTCAGAGCTGGAAGATACCATCTCAGAGCTGGAAGATACCATCTCAGAGCTGGAAGATACCATCTCAGATGAAGGTGCATTTGGGAAAGATGAATTGATTTACTGTCCTCTAGCTTCTGATTGACTGAACACACCTGATCCAGGTAATCAGCGGTTTGTTTGTCTGGGGTTAGTTTAATAATCAGGCCCTGAGGACCCTGCTGCAATATTTATCTCCCCTTATATTATCGTCATTCATGCTGCCTCATTGAAACTCTTTGAACTCATGGTCTGATTCAGTTTAAAAATTCAATGTCTTTCTGCTAAATCAAAAATTTTATGATTTCCAAAACATTGGATTCTCTTATTATTTTCATTCTTATTTTATATGCTTTATATGAGTCAAAAGGTAATTCAATGCGTTACTAATTGCTCACTTTCATTCAATCGTCAGATTTTGTACTGATTTCCCGCATATTTGTAATGATTCAGATTCATTGTTGACTTTGACCTGTTTGATGAAAAGACTATAAAATGTGATCAGTCCTTTGTGAAATGTGTCTAAACACTGTGTCAAATCCCTGATTCGAACGCTCGTCTGTAACACAGTTTTGAATCGAATGAATCAGAGAGGCAGGGTGTACACAAATTTGTCATGATTGCAGTGTTGAGACACACACGCACTTTCACACATTCAGACAGTGCTAAAATCAGTTCACCATGTGGTTCCCAGTAAACAGAAAATCATTTGCACATTTTTGGCTTTTATTGTGTTGCAGAAAATGTTAATAGAAATGTTAACTGTTGATTAGCCCACATGCTGTGTTGGGAATATTCACGTAGGAATCTGATGTGTGTGCCACTAGATTTAGTTTACTCTCACATCACTGTGTGCGTGTGTGTGTGAGTGTGAGTAATTCAGCGTGTGACTTGATCAGAATCAAGGACGAGAGCTCAGTCATTAAAAACAAACATGCAGTCTTTTGAGTTTTTGAAAGTTGTAGCTACATACACTATGTGCCTCTCTCTGAATATCACTGCTGAATATAAGCTGTCAGTGTTCATTATGCTCGTTTTTTTTTTTTTGCTCTGTGTTATGTCCATCTGTAACACTGTGTTCTGGTCTCTCACCCACTGTCCCCCATCACCTCAGCTCATAACACAAAATCAACACAGTCGGGCTCTGCACATAGGACGCACTGAAAAGTCCAACATGTCACATGCTTCTATTCTCTCTGATAAATGATGTGCGGCCAGCCAGTGTATTCAGTCTGAACACTGCAGTCATTCTTTCTGATCCATGAATACAAAATGTCGTGAAATATCCACAGACTTAATCTATTTATAAAAACATCTGTGAGATGGGATGCCGTATGCGCTGTGATTTGTATTTTATAATTCACTCAAGTGTTTGTGAAAATCATCACATAACCACACTGTCTCCCATAAAACCCATGAAAAGCAAAAATGTTGCTGCTAATATTTTAGGAGACATGCAATAAATATCACAACAATAAAGGCATTGATGTATTTTTTTCTTTCTTTCTTTACTTTTTGATAAGTCAGCTGCAGTTTTATGATTAATGTCAAGTTGCCCATCTAATGCACAGCACATAGTAGTGTGCAGTAGAGCTTCCATAGACAGAATTAATCAAAAATGAATCAAATCTAGTATAAAATTCCCTGTTTGTGGACAATGTTTCACTGTGTCTAGTAAGACGAGAAAAAAAAAAACAAGGAACACCGAGCGGAAAAATTGTATTTAAAAGGCTTCACCTTAGGAAAAGACTGATGCCTGACATGGTCTTGAGAATTGTCGATCACACATTCATTTTCCCTTTTTATAAGAAGAGTGCGAAAAGTAAAACATAATAATATAAAAATCTCAAACTAAAACATCTGCATGCCTCGGTGCAAAAACTGCTGTACACACGCACAAGATGCTTGTGCTTGAAATACAGGCCCACGTGCCTCTGCAGCGGCGTTAAAGTTGGACACAGTCCTTTGGTTTGTATAACGGTGTTTGCTTTGTACTTTTGTCCTCTTGCCCTCTTGTGCCTAACTCTCAGCGGGGTGTAGGACTGATAACCAAGCCAACGTGAAGACATTTGTTAGCACTGTTGATGTGGGTTTCCACCACAGGAACTCGAACCTGGGGCTTCCCACAACCTCAAGTCAAGGGTAAAGGTGCTTTGCTTTTGGACTGACTTTTCCATCTTCTCTGACATTTATGTAGTTGCTGTTCGCTGTGTGTGTGCTTTCGCGCCTTGCTTGTGCTAATCCTGGAGAAGAGACAGCTCTTACGGCTCTAACCAATCACAAGTGACAGCCCCACAAGCTCCGTCACCCTCCTCCTCCTCCTGCAAGTTCCTGCAACTCGATTTTAGCACTACCTCCTGAGGCGTGCTGAAAATTAGCTCCCACAACCTGATGACAAAGCAAGAGAAGGCAAAGAGAAACACCGGCAGATGAACCTGGGAGATTAAGTTCGGACCCAACTCACTCAGTTCCTGCAGTGGAAACCCACCATTCATGGCTGCACCAGTCTTCTTTCCCGATGCTGTCAGTGCAGCGTTTCCTTCTGAGCTGTTTATTAAACTTGGTTAAAGTTCCCTCAGGACTGTGGTCATGTTTGAGATTTTCACTTTTTTTTGCACTCTATGAATATGAGTGAACTCAGTTCACTGATGTTGAACCATTAACCTTTTCTCTGGGCCCGTGTCCAAAGAAAAAAAATGCTTTTTTCGCAATGTGTGTGCATCTGTTAAAGTGATTCATAGTTTATTTACCTCAATGTCAGATGCTGTGTGAAAGATGGACATTTGCCTTGCTGATTTTCTACAACTACATGTACAAATAAAGAATGGAATATGCTCCTGAATGCATATGGTACACACTGGTGCAATATTTCTACAGCACACAATAAATAAAATCAAAATCCCTCAACTCCAGCAGGAGAAACTTTGTATTTTGACCCACAGGCCAAACTCTGTCTTTGTGTCTGTACATGAATGACAAGGGGTGAGACGAGGGGGAGGGCTGGTGGGACAGGGTGTCAGATGATCTGAAAATGGTAGGGATCGAGGTGGATCTCTATCATGGATGTCTGCATTTGTCCCAAGGAACGGGTGAGTTGCGGGTAGAGGTCAAAGGTTGTCCGTCACGGGGCAAAAAATGCTGCTGTGTTGCTTTTTTCTGGTTAGATGTCAGTCTGACTCGCCTGTGTTGGTCTTTTTTATTCACTGTCTATGTGCCCCCATGCCCATCTGTCCAGAGTGAGTGTGTATGGCAGCAGGAAGTGTGTGTGTGTGTGTGTGTGTGTGCTCGTCGTAGCCGTTAATAAGTGTGTGTGCACATTTCCATAGAGCTGAAAACATAATGCTGCATCAGACTGAACTGTCAGCTTTCTCCTGACATTGAGGAAAGAGGAACAGAAAGGAGGAGAGGAAAAGAACAAAGAGGAAGAAAGTGGAATATAGAAGAGCCAACACTGGTGGAGAGGACATAGGACAGTGCAAACACCACACACACACACACACACACACACACACTTTGCTTGCTATGCGGTGACCTGCTGCAGACAATTACGTCTCCCTCACTCTGCCACAATCAAATTACTGCTGGAGGACAAGGCCTTTGGACAGACCCTGCTGTGTGGGACATGAACACACACACAAAGACACACATTCGTTCCCTCTCACACGCACACGTTCCATCATACGCCAGCACTGACACACAAAATAACATTATAGTAAATTCTACATACAAATAAAAGATCCACGACAATGTTAGCGAAATATCAACATGTTTGATTATGAAACAGCACCAGCCTCATTCTTTGTGCTGCCCCTGTTTTGAATTAAATAAATGTAATAATTGAGTTATAAATTAAACATGGTAGAGAGCAGTTTACATTTGTGATGTACAGTATGTAATGTACTGACATGCTCGTCTTTTTGTCAGGACACTGGAGGAAGCTTCGCGGTGCAGTGTAGCTTTTCACTGAATGCGAAAACAGAATTAAAGTGTATCGCAATAACTTTCATTGCTAATGACCAGTGCCTGTCAGATCAAGCTGTTACCATGCTGAAATAATGTAGATGCATTTTGGCATAATTGACATAAACAGACCTACAGTGGAAGGTATAACAACCACTACCCAACAGTAAGTGAATATACTTCGATAAGCATTCATTACAATGGACACACAAATCCCAATTAAAGTCATTGAGCTTCACCTGCACATTCTTCATGCTGCCGTGGCTCCAGTTAGAAGATTAGAAATGTTTATAATAATTTTACCAGCACCGTTTTCTCAGAGTTCACTCGTCATTAAATGGTTTCACCACCTGTTCACCATTATCCTCACTTTTTATCATATGCCCACAATAGCAGCTGCGATCTAAAAACAAATAGGTGCAGGAATGTGATGCAATACTTGAAAACAGTCCGGCCCTGATTAGAATCAAAATTTAGTCAAGGATTAAATTGTCTTTCAGCCTGGATTTAGACCAGAGTGTGTCTAGGATTTACAAGTCCATATCACAGTCTTTGTGTAGTAGAGCAGGCTGGGTAAATACACTTGATAATTTTTTTCTAAAATGAATTCATGATTAAATGGACTTTAAATATTATGTTGTTACTCAAAACCCAATGTTGACACCTTTGAGCTGCATTAAACTGATCTTTTAAGCCTCATCAAGTCAGTGTGTTTTTAATCTGAGATGATTTTATTTTACTGACTGAGGCTGAAGCACTAGTCACTTGAGTTTTCTTGGAATAAGAGCATTGACTTTCATACTAGTATCATTTCCCATTTCACCACCATTGATCGGTTAAATTAATAAAGAATGACATGTTCTTAAACCTGAAGCATCATGGAGGTGGTTTATCCCTGTCCTCGCATAGCCTTTATTGAAAGAGCGGCCCCATGCCAGCGGGTGGGCTTTGAAATTGCACCCATTTGTGCCCCATTTGGCACCAGACGCCAAAACGGTGTCTCTTACAGCGACAGTGAAATGAAGACTGGTTTGAGAAGTCCCGTAGAGTTTAAATCAAAATCTAACGCTTTGGCCAAAATCACTGCTTCCTTCATGTTTCTCTTTGTACGTCGTGTGCTCACGGTTCGAATAACAGCAAGAGAAAGTTGATTCGAACTGGTGTCAAGCTCCAGTCTCCTTCAGGAAAGACGTCTGCTTAGCCGACCAAACCATTCATCATAACCTCCTCTACAAAAAGACCACTGGACATCACCAAACTGTTAAATTCTTCTTTAGTGTGCATTAATTCATATGTTTCAGGCCAGTTTGGTCAGTGTGATCTGTCATAAACATGTATCGTTTATTTTGCCAAAAATTTTAAATGTTTGCAACATCTTATTTTATACACTAAACCTTGATTTGCTAAATGTTTGATGTCTAGTGAGACTGTCCTCGCCCGTTTAGTTTATTCACAGAGCAGATTGACACCACTCGGAATTGTGTCTATGAAACAAAAAGCTCAGGCAGCAGCTTATTAGCATGGACAGGCGGAGCGTTCCCCTAACAAGACAAAAAAAAAGGCTAAACCGTAAACTTTGGAGCTCTCACTGCGCGTCATATTCATCTTGGAGATGGCAGAGGAGTGTAAAGACTCTCATCCAAATCTCAGAAAGTCCTTTGTAATTTCACCTGACAAACCTGAGCAAAAAGTGATTTTTGATTACTTTAAGGAAACAAGCAATGTTGTCTTTTCTTCGACCTATAGACCAGAAATAAAGGCATGGTGAGAGAGACTGAAAGTGACTGAAAGACACAGAGTGGAAGTGTGTTAGGTAATTAGGGGTAAAAATATGTTCCTGTACTGATTTGTGCCAATAAAGTCTTTGGAAGGTGTTAAAATGGTGAAATGGAACTAGAAAAAAGTGTGTAACAAAAGATAGATGAACGCTAAAAGCAAAAGGAAATACAGAAAGAAAGGAAATGCCACTGAAATGGGTCTGAGGAGATGGTGGGACAGTAAGTCAGAGAGACGAAACAAAGAGGACATGTAAAAGAGGAAGGAGGGAGGATAACGCGAAGGGAAGGCGAGCCATAAAGTGAAGGAATGCAGTCAGATGAAGGGGGGAAAGAGGAAGAGCAGGAGGAAGGAGGGATTTGGAGGAGGAGAGGAGATGATGTTGATGTTTGCTTGTTATTCCAGCGCTAATTTTCCCCCTGGAGCTCATTAGAGTCTGGAGAGAAACGAACCACAAAACCTTAAAAACCAACAGAGTGGAGAGAGAGAGAGAGGAGGGGAGGGAAGGAGAGAGAAAATGAAAATAAAGAAATGTAAAAAGAGCGATGAGAGAGGCAGTTAAGAGGGACGAGGTGAAAGAGAAAAAGAAAGGAAGGAAGCAGAGAAAGACAGAGCTCAAATCAAATAGACTGGCAGAATAAAAACAGAAAAATGAAGAAGAGAAGAGCAGAGGGATAAAATGAGTTTAGAAGCGACTGAGTAAAGATTGAGAGAGACATGAATAAAGAGACACTAACAAGACAGAGGGACACAGTGAACACCAGCCACCACTGCAGCACACCTGGGGCCGGGCCCGGTCCGGCTGCGTTCAGGACTCATGTTCAGCAAAAACCAAAAAAACAAACTGCAGGACCAGGCTTAAAGTAGGTTTAAGAAAAATAAAAGTCCAATTTAAATTTTATTGATTTCATCAGAGCAAATCAATAAGAAAACAGTAGATAAATCGATTTGATTGATTGATAAAGTAAAGAATATTGTCATCGTCTAAATATTCACACGTATTTTACAGTCAAGATAATAATAATAATAATATTAATAATAATTAAATAAAAAGGCTGTAGGATTTTAATATAAGTAGTAGTCTGAGCTTTTTAGCCACAACTTGGTTTGACCCAAAACAAAAACAAGAAGCAAGTTTTTTTATCAGAAGAGCAAAACAGCAGCCTCAGGTTTCCACACACAATCACTAGTAAGTTTCTCTTAGAATATTTTTTTTTAAATTTATATAACACTGATGTACGGAAATACAGATATTATAGTCATCAACCAGATTCAGTTTTCAGTATTAGTATTATCATTATTATCATCATAATACCAGTAGAATAGAAACATTGGCTTGATATATTTATATATCCATTTGTATATATACTTTATATATACATATCTATAGAGATATAGATATATATATATTAGAGTTTGTGGTTTTAAGTTGGTTTCAGTGTCCAAAGTCCAACGTTGAATTGAAGTAAAGCAAGGAAGGATCCGTGCTGGGAGGCAAACGAGTACAGCAGCAGAGAAAGTACAGACATTAGGAAGGAGAAGGAGATGGATCACTGAGGAAGGAAAAGGGGAGATGGGGGATTGAGTGAGGGGATAACAAATGTATATCAAAAAGGAAGAGAGGAAAATCTGCACTTGTGGGTAAACAGCATAGTCAAAGAGAGAGGAGGATCCTAGAGAGAGTGGGGGGTGCGAATCTGAAAAACAGCAGCAGAGACCAACAACAGAGGGACAGACAGATGGAGGGAAGATGAAGGAGTGGACGGAGGATGGAGGTCGATTCCAGTGTTTGTGTGGCTGCCACAGAGATGACACAATCAGAGAAGGAGCAAAGTATAGCATTACTATCTGTCCAGTCGTGGTGAAGTATTGATTTCAGGACTGGATAAGGTTTCTATTACATCTGCTTTTGAGCCCGTATGTGAAATTCCACTTTCCTTAACGTGGACTTTATGCGTTTACATTTTAACCACCGTGGAAATTCAGCCGACGGTTATATATGTAGTAGTTTTTGAAAGTTTTCTGGCTAGTAACATTTAAAATCTAAATTGTCTGTTTGTGTCGTGGGTCAGAGAGAAAGCCTGTCTCCGCCTGCACTGTGCTGTGTACTACAGATGTGCGATTGCTAAGAAAACCTCATGGGACTGACGGTGAGAACACTCACTTTAACCAAACACTCCCACTTTGGCTAATAAAATAAAACTCATCATGCCTCGTCCTTCAGCTGCTTTTGCAGAAGTGAACCCAGACCATGATCTCTTCCTAACGTTCACCAAATTCTCTTTGGTCCTGAACAAACTAATGAAAGCTGAATCACATTCTGATATTGCATGAATGTGCTCAAATCAATACCTCCTCCTAATGTTGATATAAAATATGTATTTTAGATTATTCACTGGTGCTGTGAGTGTCCAGCTTTGTAACTGCTGATCACAGTACTGTAGGACACTATGGTTTGACCTTTTCAATGTTAACAGCATTATAGCATTCACTAGTTGTTGTAAGATATAAAGACATTAATTTATAGATGGTGATTAGACGTGACTGACAGGGATGCTGGAGTAAAGAGCAGGGCTGTGTGCAAAAATTCAGTAACAGACTCTAGGACAATTGGACAGGAGAAGAGGTGAGAAGGGACGAACTGTCTATGTGTCTGAAGAAGCCAAATCTGAAAACATTTTAAGATAATTATAAAACGCAGCTTTACAGGAAATGTGGATGTGTCCTTAGCCCCTGATTTTGGGACCAGTGTTTAGACTTTCCCCTGTAAAAATTCTAGTTTGGCGTTGGGGTCTGATCCAAAATCAGTCCGATTTATGTCAAGCATAAGAAAAAAAGTCTACAAATATGGCCAGAAGGAAATGGGAGATGTGTTATGCAGTTCTTTAAGAAACATTCTTCAAAGCGCATTAATGGAGATGGATGAATTAATGATTGAATGGTGAATGTGGCGGCAGGGGGGGGGGGTACACTCGGGCTTTAGAACACTCTGGAACATATAAATGATCAATTGCGTCTTTCAGCAGAGAATAAAAAAAGTTTTGGCTGTCCAAAGCTGCAGTCAAGCCACAGAAATAGAGAGGGAGGAAGAGGATGGATGAAAGATGGATGAAAGGAGGAAGGGCAGTAAAGAGGCTGGCCGTATGCTTTCACACACCGGCTCCATAACTCTTCTCTCGTTTTACCCTTGTATAATCGTTCTTTGCCATGTTTTTACATCTCTCTAACATCTTGCTTCTTCTTCTCTCCTCCCTCTGCAGCGTCCCAAACAGAAGTCTGTTGTCACATTTCCTCTTCTCTTTTTTCTTCACCAGCTTATTCATGTCCATCTCTCTTTGCCACAACTCTTCTCCCTCCATCTGCTTTTTCCTCTTCTTTATAATACGTGCCATCTTCCACCAGCTCCTCACTCCTTTGTTTCCACCCCCTGCACCTGTTCCTCTTCCTCTCCCTCTTCCTCTACATGGGGAACACTAAGAAGCCGGAGAAGGTGGAGTATTTCCATCCTCCCATTAGGTTTCCTCGCTCCAATTTGAGGTAGGCCCGGTCTCCCTTCTCCATTAGGATCAGGACACCGTTGCTAGCTGCCTCGCGCGTCACATCCTGGTCGCCGGCAAACGCTGAAATCACCGGCCAGCCATTGTGCATCAGGCTCACCTGGAACAGGTACAAAACGACAAAGCATCAGGACATTAGTCCTCAGAATGAAAAAGAGAAGGAAAAAAGAAAAACTGACAGGGATACACATGCCCAGACATACAGGGAGATGCGGGGACATGGATCGACACAAAAAACATGCTTTCATGTGGATTCAGAGCATCGTATTTTTAGACTGCCAAATTTGAAAAAAAATCTCAGTAAGAAATATCAGTACAGGTGTAATATCATACAACACTATATTTCCATTGTGTTGTGCAGTCAGCATATTCAGCATGAGGTTTAACGCGTGTACTATTTTTTAATCAGCACTTTAAGAAAAGATTTAACAACACTTAAGGAGGCACAAAGACACAACCTATCCACACTGTGTCTGACTCAACAAATGTTTCAGTGGGGAATCACATCTTCATACAAACAGAAGTAGCTGTCAGTAACGTGTCCCTTCCCTCTCTAGGCCACACACACACACACACACACAGTCACACACACCAGAACAGCTTTCATCCTTTCTCTTTTGAACAACAGCAGAAATACAAGCACCACCAGTGTGCTTCACTATACAAAGGTTTTTATGCTACACCAGTGTGGCTCTAAAACAAACTGAAATGAATAAAAAATAAATACACAAATAAAAATGCAGCTGTATAAAATCTGAACCTTCATGAGGAAAAAGAAGTGCAGATCAGAGGTGGTGCACTGTAAAGTGTCTTTATGGGAGGTTTATGCATGTAAATGTCATCGTAATGTGTGAAATATTTTGGAGGCCCAAACATTCGCCCGGTTTGGATCTCCTGAAGGGTCGTCCTCTGCCTGTGATGCTACAGAATGATGATGGAATTAGCATCAGAAACCATTTATGAGACATGTGCATGTCTCATAAATGCATGAGACATGTAATGCAATGGTTTGTCGACCCATGAAACAGTTCAGATGCAGATGTGTGGCTGACCTCTAAATATTTCTGGAAGCAAGGAACTGTACAACTGTCGCTAACTAGTGGAACACGGTCATAAACATCCCATAATTATACACTTACCCACCTTATTTTACGTGATGGTCAGAAGAGGGGGAGTGAGTGAGAGCTACTGTGTGTGTGTGTGTGTGTGTGTGTGTGTGTGTGTGTGTGGGCAGGAGATGGAGAGGCTGTCAGAGTCAAGAGCTCTCCTGGCCTGGCACTCCTCTTAATAGCAAACTGAACACAGTGACACAGGCTGTCTCTCTCTGTGTGTGTGAGTGTGTGTTTGTGTGTGGCTCGGAACAACCAGCCTGTGAATTCGATGCAAACACTCAGACTACACTTTAACTTTTTTTTTTATTTGCAGGATGAAAGCACGGCACAGATTGTGGCAAAATGTTGGTGGGGCCACAAAGAATGTCTTAACATTTATACAGCTTATTTATTTACTCCTATTAATTTGTCTTATTGGTATTCAGATGGCACATTCTCCAGCACCAGCATCCCAACTAGTGCTGATTGTTTTACCCAAACTTACACAAAACACCTGAAAAATCTGGAAACTGTTCTAACCCTAACCCAAAGCCTAATATTGCAATTTTGTGGTATCAACTAATCCTTTCTCATAGCCATAACATATAATTATATAATTATATTATATATATATAATTTCTATTTTAGGCAAAAATGTTTTTACTGTCTGAACTTGTAATAAAAAAGATTTTTCTGAGTCCAGTGAAGAACCTACTTGCTCTGATTTTATGTAAAGATTACAGATTTTTTCTAATTTATATAATTAAGGATTTAATTAAACTTGTTTAGTTTCAGCTTTGTTAAAAAAAACAATTTGCAACAATTTACAGGAAGGTTTAAAAAGTTGGGTTAGGAGTGGTATGATCAGCACATATTAAACTAAGAGAATCTCTGCATCTAATACGTGTGGAAAAATGGGTGGTTTAAAGTTCACAAATTCATATTCTGCAACCTCAGTCTAGTTGCAAATGCAATCATTGCCATAAAGATTTAAGACATGTACAGTGACCATGGGAGACCAAGGAGTGACATGACGGAGCATCGTTCGAGCTGTTTGACCTGAACTTGGCTCCTGTCGAACACATCCTGCCCTATGGGAAAAAAACTGGCCTCCTTGTTCATGTTTATTCAACTTCTGCTTCACAGTTTGACATTTTCACACTCCCTTCTCTGATTCACATTTGACCTCCCTCAGCATTCCTAAAAACTACCAACTATTCAAACGTCTTTAAAACAATAGCAAACTGTAAAATGCTGCCCATGAATAGAAAGGGCTCACAAAAAGTTTCTAACGCTTTAAGATTGAGGATTACTGCTAAACTATAGTATCTTTACTGAACAATTTTTACTTTTTTTGTCTGCACAATTCAACCAGCAGAGACACAACTAACACAAACAATACCACACTGTGACTAGTTTACAACTGTGATAATCAGTGGCGCATGCATAAAATCATTGCTTCATTAGTATGTGTCCTGGATGATCACAGATGCAGATAAGCATAAATTGCATTAAGTTAAAAATTTCATCCTGCCCTTGGCCATCGCCAATAACTGACATCCCTGCAGAGTTAACCCTGTTTAGTGGAAATTAGGTTTATACACAAAAAAGTGCAACAATATGTGGGCGACTTTTGCGGACTGAGTACGTTATATTAATGTAGAAGAAAATGTGCTAAATCATGAATATATTGATAATGAATGTATTGGTGAATGCTCACAGATGCCTTGTGGGTTGTTTTTTCACCAAAAAAAGGTTTTTTATTAATATTAACTGTTTTCATTTAATGCATAACTCTAACCTAACCTAAACCTGATGTTTTCGTGCCTAACTCTAACAAAATCAGCATGTTTTACTCTCACCTTTTGACTGTTTTGAGCAAGAAACAAGCTTGACACTGGCCACCATTTTGCTGTTGTCGGCAACGGCAACCGACATTTTGTTGCCTGCCGCCAAAAGGTGTGTAATTTGAACAGACGCCTGCCTCCCTATGTGGCAGCACTATTTCAACAAGTATTTCAGTTTGGAAAGAGCGAGAGACTAGAAAGTGGGGACAAAGAACCTATATTGATGTCAAGGTTGGAGGACAGCACGACATTGCAGTATCTAACTTAATAATAGTTATGTTTACACCTTCACTAAAACTACAGATAAACTCCACTGTTATCTCAGATGTTTATATAAAATCAACAAATAAACCATCTCTCTATATAACCACAGTGTTTCTCTAACCTAAAACAAAAAGAGCCAGGATGCAGACCTTGGTCTCTGGAGTGAAAGCTGTGCACTTTGCACGCCAGCGATCCACCCTAATCACCTCAATGTGACTCCACTGATGCTAATAAATATAGCACCACTGCACAGCTTATTAGAAAATCAAATGCTTCTAAAAGTTATCCATCCAGCAATTACTTTGGCTCGGCAGCACAAATAAGAAAGCAGTTTAGACGAAATGAAAAGATTGGATTAGTGTGAAGGAAACAAGTAGACAAAAATAAAACAAGTACGCAATTACACTAATAACATAATTAAAACAAATGTGACACTGCTTCTGTGGAGGCTTTTCAGAAGCTATCTGTTGAAGGTGGAGGGGGGGTTTGTGGAACAAATGACAGAACATTTGTAAATTCTTTAATATACCAGTGTTTGATGACATAAAAGTGATATTACAGCAGCTAAGATTCTATTTTATTTGCCTATGTCTTGCTTTAAAGCTACTAATTAAATACTTCTTCTGTAACTTCACAGTCCAAACATGATATGCATCCATTGACGACTCCATTCTGCATGTGACCAAATCAACTGAACATAATTTGTTCTGAATATATTATATACTAATGCAAGGGACAAAAATGAAGCCTTTAACACAGTAAACAACTTTTATCAAAATTACTCCAACATGTTTCTCTTTTGCAAATTTCATGTAAATGTCAAGTTAATCCAAATTTTGTTACAACAGGATCAGCAAAGTTGGGCTAAAAGTACATCAACAGCTTCATGTTAGTCATGTGAAAAAAGCAGGGTCACTGCAAGTGCAGTTTCACAGTTTACGGTCAAAGACACAATGTCAGTGGGAATAAAGAGAAAGACACAAGTGAAAGCAGTACACACTTTACATGGAAACATTTTTAAAATCTTTATGCAGAATCTAGGACATCTGACATATACTGCAACTGCAGAGCAGTTCAGCATGCGCTGAATACACATGAATGTGAAACTATACTGGTTGCGGAGTTAATCACATGCTAGTTTAAAACCTTAACAAACCTTGTGACCTTTATGTAGGATTAAATCTTACAGTGAATATGTTCCTTGTAATTTAATTTCAAATGTAGCCCATGGCCATTTCTCATTACTGGTATTAAATATGTATCAGTGATAATTCTGTTAACAAATACAGGAGTATTTATTGACCACTATTTTTGCATTACAAAAAAGGACCAGAAACAAATAAAAACGTCTACTCTTCAAATTTTTATTATACCACCTGCATTATATATGGAATCACAAACTGTAGATCAGTTTCCTCTGCAGCCCAAAGTATCTCCGGTTCAAAAGTCGATGTATTGGTTGTTATTGAGAAACATCTACCATTCAGCAACATTGTATCTCTGTCATCTAACATCCACGGGTTTATGTACTACATGAAAATGCCGCCTGCTGCCATGAAAATAGATCATTTCTCACGATAATTTATTACGACTCAAGCTGAATGCAGTGAACAATATTTTAAAGAAAATGTGAGAGAACTAGCTGTTCTGAATCTATCAGGACAGACTAGTCCACAAATAAATCGACCAGAACAATGGAGGCTAAGCACGAACACCACAAAGATGGTAACAGGTACTGTCAGAAAACTCCTAAATTTAAACAAAATCTAAATCAAAAAATTAACTGATATTCTGATAATTATCACGAGTTATCAATGTAGAATAAAATGGAAAAGTTGATTAAATTTAGGCCTTATTGCCAAAAACTAATGTTGTACTAATGTTCTATTTAAACATTTGACCTTGATGTTTGCCACAGTCTCCACCAGTCCTGTAATCTTTAGTATTGCCAAGCTCATGCATCAATCAGTTAAAATAATGGTGTTTTGGCTTCACACAAAGGCCTCTGATGCAGGGAGCTGCCATGTTTACTTTGTTCAAACATAATGGAAGTGTTAACAACTGCAGAGCCAAAATGCCTGTGTGATGTTTGGCTTTTGGCATGCGAGAACTAAGTCAAGACTTTGTGTAGAGTGTAAAAGCCAAAAGATGGTTTGCTGCATCATCCCACTCAGCGGCCTTGCTATATTTGGTGCAAAGAACAAGTGGAGCAGTTCTTGAATTTGGGCATCATACCAAACTCCAGTCATATTTCTTTCAAATGTAGACATGGCATAGTCACTCCGCTGCTTGTGATCAAGACGTGTGTATTTTGCACCTCCTGAGTAGATGTTATAATTGTGTGTTTGCTTAGGTGGTGAGCAATGTGACAGCTTTAATTGATTAGCTTTTACGCCCAAGCAATGCACAAAGAGCCAGTGCGACTTTTGTAGAAAAACTGCATTTTTAAACATGACGTCTACAAGTAATACGAACCAATTTACAGAAATATTTACAGATCAAATCTCTCTTTCCCTCCCTTTCACACACACCGAAAGCCACGCTGTGTCACCGGGGTGTGTGCCCTGGTGATGTATGACTCTAATAAAGCCGTGACAGTGGCTTTGGAAGGATGAGACTGTGGTCACCACAGACTCAAGCACACACACACACACACACACACACACACACACAGACACACACACACCTGTATGAATAAAGGCATGTATTGGTTGTGTCTGTGTGTGGATATCAGGCACCCTGTCTCACACACACACACATGCATGCACACACACTCCAATGTGCAGGCGCGTGCACACAGACAGTAATACTCGCTGTCAACTGTACCCATACAATTACCAGCCATAAATATAAAAGCATGATAATAGGACTGCACATGGTGTCAGGCCTCAATCGATCTGCATTCATTAATGCATAAGCACCAATTACTGGCTGAGTAACAGAGAGAGAGATAAAATAACAAAGGGAAAGAGAGAGAGGATGGGGAGGCAGAAAGAAGATACATGAAAAGAAAAAGGGAGAGAGGAAAAAAGGGGTGAAAGGCAGGAGAAAGTTGGAGGGGAGAGAGAAGGAGGAGATAGAAAATCTGCCTCTTGTTATGTAAATAGAAGATGTCTGATGTCTCAGTGCAGCACTTAGCGCCAGAGACATGATGACATCCTGTTATTGCATCAGTTCTGTCCAGTCAACTGTCTTGACATGACAATGACGCTCTTTTGTTTTGTGTTTTTTTTTCTTTTTGTCTGTCTCACTTTCTCTATGTATTTCTCCTCTTTTTCTCCATGTGTAATTTACATTTCAGTTGCTTCACTTTCATCAGCAGATGCTTTAAATTTGTGTTTTCTTTCCATCTATTGGTTACTTGTTATTTATGTCTTCACAGTCATATACACAGAGATGGACACATATGTAATAGCGAACCTGTCTGGGGACTGGCCTAAAACACCATCAGTCGTGAAATTGACCTACAGTGAACATTTGTTTCCTAAACCACTGCACAGAATGAAGGTCCAATGGAAAAAAGGCTCTCCCTAGTTGAAATAAAATCTAGCTGATTCATTGCAGACAGGATACATGGGTTATCGTAATCAAATTCCACATCTTCCAGTTTCTACAGACTTGGAGAATGTTTGCATGTTTAACTCATAGAAGTGGAGACAGGTATAATTTATATTTGGCCAGTACTCTCACCACATTTCTTGTTTTCACGATTAAGGCTACAACCACTGTGCAGTGTGTAAAAACATGAGAAATATTGAGTTTTTACCAACAGGATGAGTCACAAGTGACAGCTTAATCCCTGGCAAATAGCACATATTAAAGCAATATTGCATAGTGCGTAAGCCTGATGATTCTCTTTAAAATCATTTCCAATGTTTTGAAGCAACAGCTCACATAGTAACGTGGTTTGCATTTTGAAAAAAAGCATTTTCTCAGCATTGAATCTGGAAAAGCTGTGCTGGCCAGGAGACTTTATTTAGGTCATGTCTGTGTATTTATCTTGTGCTTTCAACAAGCCTTTTATTTTCAGATTTTTCAGATTGCTGCTCTTTGTTGAGGAACCTTTACAGCCGATATTGTGAAAATCTACAATTGGTACTTTCTAGAAACACAGTTAACAGCTTGCAAATCTCAATGGACTGTGGTGGTAATTTGTAACCAATTATAATAAGAAGTTTTTATCCCATTTGGGATGAAACATGTACACAAATAGACAACAGAATATCCTAAATATATTATTAGGAGATTTGTGTGCAGTCTGTCTGTTGAAAACAAACAGAAAAATAACAATACAATTTCACTGCAGTGAGAATGTGAGTTTCACACCAAGTATACCTGCTATAAAACAGCTCAAACTGTAAGTGGTTTTTACAGTTATTGTCAAGATAACTCCACTGGATCTGCTATTTATTTGTTCTAGAAATCGAAAGTCATGGTTCTGTGGCCAATATCTTTACAGATTAATGTTGTATCTGACTATGGTTATAGAAAAGCTTTTTTTTTTTTGCCCTGCAAGTACTATATCTTGCAACGCCACTGTAAAGAGTGTTACTGCAAACAAACGACGGACAGTGCTTGTCAAGTCTTCTAATGTACTTAGTCTCCATCAGTGCCGCAGTGATCACTGCACCCTCTACACCCCTGCCAGCACAGCATGGTGGATGGTGTTGTTTTTTTCCCCTTTGTCTTTGACTCATTAGTTTATTTATAGCAGAAATTTTAATTAAAAAATCTTCTAGAACTCATTTTGAAATTACTTCATTTTGAAATAGGCTAAAGACAGATCTCACTTTACCCCCTGACCTGGCATCACGCTTTAACTTTTAAAAGGCAGTGTCAGGGTGTTTGATTTACCAATAAAACATTCTGTATTTCATAGCATGAAGCAAAGAAATTGTCATTTACTGTAAATGAAGAAAGGTATATGTTATGTAAGCTCGGTACTGCCGTGTCATCTAGTCTGATGTTTCGACATTCAATGGTGATGATGATGTGTAGTTGTTCGCAGGCCTTCATCGTGGAAAGACTTGACATTTCGCAGTGGAAAGAAAAAGACAAATTTAAATAATAAAATGAATGGTGGCTGAATTCAATTTGCCTGCTTCAGTCACTGTCACACTGTATCGCACGTAATCTAATTGTTTCCTATTCAAAGGGCTAATTAGTTCCTGTGTAAACATAACATTGGATCTTAGACAGTGCAGGTGATGTGCTGTCATACACTGTAGTCATTAGAGAAAGTTTCAATAGAAGCAGCATCATAATTAAAAAACAAAACAAAAGCTACAAAGAAATAAAGGCAACGAGAGGAAAGGTCAGAAATTTGCCAGACTATTTACATTATAAACCAGGGCACAAAAACAGATCTTAAAAATGTCAGCAAATCTTCACCAGTCTTCATCAATACTGCCTCAGGGAAAAACATCATTAACTTTGGAAAACCACTGGGCAAAGCCTTCAGCTGTCATATTTCTTCCTCAATGAGAGGCAAAACATGCTACTCTGAATCATCAGTTACTAAATGTCAAACCACAGCATAGTGGGAAGAGTAATTAATATAAGTCAGTTGAGAACTTCGATAACTCTATGAGATGGCATTAATAGGACAGTGTGCACCCCAAAAAGCTGACGAAAATAAACTGGTCAGCAGTAAATGGCTCAACAGAACAGCACATGATTGTCAAAAAGACAATGTTTTATGATATTCACTTTGAATACCACATGTGGATAAATGAATCAAAAATGTAAGACTTCTTATTCTTTGCTGTCCCTACATGCTGTGGCTTGTGGCTCAACCGCCAGTCATGTATACTTTACTTTGTGGAAATTAACACATTTTAGTTCTAAAACCATTGAAGTTATTTGAAGCAGGTTAGTGGCCTTAAACAACCAGACAATAAACCTGTGCTTATAAAGTTTTTATGTACACTGATTATTTGTGTGCCTCTTTCTTAAGTGGAAGAACGCCGAAAGCTCTGCATTGTTAATATAATATTAATGACTTATCAATCAGGGCAGCACAGTGGTGGAGTTTGTGCTGTCACCTCACAGCTACAGTGCGCGGTTTGACCTTCTGACCGGCTGCGGCCTTTCTGAGTGGAGTTCTCCCTGTACTTGTGTGTGTTTCCTACAGGTAATCCAGTTTCCTCTCATAGTCCAAACACATGTATGTGAGTGTGAATGATGGTCTGTCTGTGCATGTCTCACTGTGTTAGCCCTGAGAGACGAGTGACCTGTCCAGGAGGTTCCTCAAATCTCGCCCATTGACAGCTGGGATACGCTCTAGCCCTGTGCAACCCTGAACAGGATAAGTGGTTACAGATAATGGATGAATGGATTAATTAATCAAGCATTTTATCCATGCATACTCTCCATTTATTTCTCAATAACTGAATAGGGTATTTGTTATAAGAATGTTATGAAAACAATTTTGTAATTCAGGCGTATTTTTGTACATTAATATGTTAGATTAGGTAAATGGTTTGAATTTACCTACCTGTTGGTAGTCAAACTGATTACACTGCTTCTTATTTATCCATTCACACTCACACACAGAGATGGGCTGCCCAACGCTCACCAACAGCAACTAAGTGGGGGTTCAGTGTCTTGCTAAAGGACACTTTGACATGTGACCACAGGAGCCAGGGATCGAACCAACAACTGTGGAAACTGTGCCACCTACTGCGCCACAGTCACCCCACAGTTTTGCTGCTTCTACTGTACACCAGCTAAAATACGTATGCAATTTAGGCCAAGCTTTATTAACCAGGCCGTTCACAACTATGAAAAACAACTCTATGTGATCTGTACAGTATTGTGCATCTGGCAGGTCTTAGATCATTCACAAGCTGAATGACACAGAGATACATGTATGATTCTAGAGCTCAGACAAAACTGTTTCTGATCTGGTTACTCTGCCAGTCACACATGCTGAGAAAGGTGAAAGCCAGTGATTTAAAAACATTATATTCTATAGACTATTTTGCTGTAGAAGTTAACAAAATTTCTTTGGTCCACCTCTGATTGGCAAACTCAGCTATAGAGAGACATGAACTGTTAGTATTAACAGTTCAAACACATTGTTCGGTTTACGTCCATTTTACATCAGACAGACATTGACATTAGATTTCCTTTCACTTTTAGAAATTGTGGTTACTTCCTTATTACTGTATTTCTTATAGAATTTGTTCTTTTTCCATGTTGTCAATTGTCTCTATGTGGAGTTTTTGTAATTGTTGATTTGAGACTGTGGAGAAAATCCTGAGTGGTTCAGTTAAATGCCGCTTCAGGTCTGCTGTTGATCCAAAATGTAAATGTACTCTACTAAACTATGTCCACAGATGATGACTCACTTTTGTTCAGTCTTTGTATTAATCTTGTTCAATGTAAAAACAATTAACATTCAAAGAATGCTACAACTAAACACCTTCTCTCTTTTGCACACAAGCACAAACGTTCTATAATGTTCTGCCAAAATGAGAGAGACTGAGCACAGGTTGAACCCAAGCATCTGGATTACTGTGTGCGTTTGTGTGTTTGTGTGTGTGTGTGTGCAGAAAATGGTTCATCTCTGTTATCAGTAGCCCACGCAAAACAAACCGGTGTACAAACACATACAGTAAATGCTTCGCATTTAGATCTTTATCACATTAATTGATCTGTTCTCTTTGCGCCTTCTCTGCATCCATCTCTTCTTCACATGGTGATTTGATATACTTCACTTCAGATATCATATCCTTCAGCTTCTGACAATAGATGATTTGATGGACAAATTACCGCCACGGCCACTGCTGTATGCCCCATAACTATGTCCATTAAAATGTCACATAGGACAAAAAAAATGATATCTAAGTGGTCAAGTAGATCTCACACACATTTATTTCTCAGATGGCAACTACGTGGTGTTTAATGTAAAACTGAAAAATCAAACACTCTAGTAAAATCCTTGAGGTCTATAAGGGCAATGTGTTTTCATGAAGTCTCAGTACAGCAGAAATGTCTAAACTCACCCTTGAAACAAGCTCACAAACAAGCAGCTAAAATCTATTGTGCATCCTGACATCTCCCAGAATATACTGTGTCTCTGGTCAGCTGCAAACAAACCAACTCCATTATCTTGTCTTTGCTTCCTGCTTTCTGCTTCCACTACTTCAAAGGCAGGAGAACGTAGGAAGAGATAAGATGTTTATTTATGTGGCTTTGACTTGCCTCTCATTTTCCTGTATCTCTGCCACAGAAGATGATCACTGCCTGAGCCAGTAGCACCGTAGAGATACTGTAGTCTATTTCTTTTCTTTCTTTTTTTTTTCTTATAACTCAATTCCTGCTGCTTGTTCTGTTCACACTTCTTCATGGTGCGATACATCAGCGAACTGCTGGCCACTCACTCTCAAACACATCACTGTTGTACGTTGGAAGTGTAGTGACACATCTGAATATTTTTTTCGTTCTCACTCTTTCACTATTTGTGAGGTGCGGGTGGCCTTAAGGAACATGAATAATATTGGAGTTACAATAATAAAATATAAAAACTATAACACACCCACGTTTCTATATGAACAATGAGGAGCCTCTGTTTTTGTTACTAACATGGAGTCAACGCGACCTCTGTTCAGAACTCCTACAGAATAGAAGGGATGTTTGTAGCAAGTTTGTTTCCCTTCTCCTTTCCAGAGGCGATTCAGTAATTCTGTTTAGAAATGAACAGCTAATCCTTTGATGATGGCACAATGCCTTGGGAAAGATCATGGGTTAAAATGAATACTTTATAAATGTCAGAGGATCTGTGTCTTCATAATAAACACATAGTTCGCTAACATAATCTAATAATTCTACCCCTCTCCAACCTCTTTCAAGGCACATTTCGTCATTCTGTAGTGACACTAGACTCCCTCCTTTGCCCATTGTTCTAACTACAGACACCCGAAAGCTTTGTCACTCAAAAACATGTTGTTTGGGGTATTTGGCACAAAGTGTGCCGGCTCA
The DNA here is from genome assembly GCA_033026295.1 of Channa striata. Classification (NCBI taxonomy): domain Eukaryota; kingdom Metazoa; phylum Chordata; class Actinopteri; order Anabantiformes; family Channidae; genus Channa; species Channa striata. The sequence goes on along the minus strand of CM065176.1, from coordinate 6,811,418 downwards.
CACAAATCCTTGACATCACTTAGCTATAAAAGAGAAAAATGGCTGCTCGCACCAACAACTTGGGAGGTTGATGCCAGAATGGGAGAGTCTGAAAAAGATTCAATCTTTCTCTGTTCAACACACTCCTGAACTAGAAGGTAACGTTGTCCAATACTCATGTTTATGTCTAGTGTGAGTAGCCTAATGTATTAATGCTTGTTGGAGCATATTTACATTCTCTCTCACTCACCAATACTCTGCTGGTTTGTTAAAATAAAGTAGTAAATAAGGCAGCTCTGAGCCACCATCTTGGCCATCACGGAAAAACCTGCAATTATAACATTTATAGCCTTCATCATACGTAAACCAAAATGCTGCAGCTAATCCAAAATGTTGCAGCAAGATTACTGACTGGTATTGGTAAGAGAAATCATATTTCGCCTGGTTTCCCATTAAATGTAGAATAGAATTACAATTACAATCAAGCTGCATCATACCAAAAGACCTCCTAGTACCATATCATCCTAATAGACCACTTGGTTCCCAAAATGCAGGCCTACTTGTGGTTCCCAGAATTTCCAAAAGTAGAATGGGAGGCAGAGCCTTTAGCTATCAAGCTCCTCTCCAGTGGAACCAGTTCCCAGTCCAGATTCGGGAAGCAGACACCCTCTCTATTTTTAAGACTAGGCTCAAAACCTTCCTTTTTGATAAAGCTTATAGTTGGTTATAGTCATGCTGCTAAGACTTAGACTGCTGGGGGACTCTGCACTGAGCCACTTCCTCTTCTCTTCACTATCTTCTCTCACCCACATTTATAATTTCACCACTGTATGACATTAACTCTGTGTCTTTTTTGTCCCGTAGTTGTGCTTCTCTCTCTCTGTCTCCCTCTCTCTGTCCCTGTCTTCAAGTGTCCCCGGCTTTGAAGCTGTGTGTCTTCCAGCGGTCTTCCTACTAGTCCTGTCAACTTGATCAGTGTTTGCTGTTGCTTTTGTTGCTCTTTTCGTTTCTCTCTCCACTTTCCACTCACCCCAACCGGTCAAGGCAGATGGCCGCCCACCCTGAGCCTGGTTTTTTTGGAGGTTTCTTCTGTTAAAAGGAGTTTTTCCTTTTCACTGCTGCCTATTGCTTGCTCTGGGGGTAATTGTTGGGTTTCTTTAAATGTCTGTATAGTCTTGACTTTATTATGTAAAGTACCTTTAGATGACTTTGATGTGAATTGGAGCTTTATAAAAAAAGTTGAATTCAATTGAACTGGATCATTTAAAAGACTGCTGAGGCTGTGAGAGGTGAGAGCCTTTACTGACCAGTATCAACATTAAAACAAGTCAGTTGAATCCATTCCATTCTCTGGATTCTAGAATATCAAGAGATGTATCACATTGACATTAACTACATAGCCCACTGTTATAGACAGAGGTAGACAAAGGGACAGACAAAGGTACACACGACTAAGTCTTTAAGCTAAATCAGGTTTTAAATTGTACATACTGGATTCTCACCCAGCACTTTGTGTATGTGTGGTACTTCTATATGATCTTTTTAAACATTTAACAAGTGCCTTTGATGCAAATTGCCTTAAACACAAATAGAATGTGTATAAATATGAAATCTAAGTAGCCTCAGCCTATAAACTCAATATATATAATAATCATACTCAACAAGAATATTGGCAAACATCATCTGTATAACTGGACAACAAATGCAGAGTCAGCCTACAACTTTTTGTACTTGGCTATTTCGAAGTTTAGTCAATGTCAGTGTGTTGGCTGTGGCAGGAATCTTCATGGGGAACAAGTCTAAATTAAATAAACTGTTTGATGATAGTCAAATATGTCTAGAAGGGATGTGGCTTTGGTTAGGTTTTATCTCAGTGGTTCTATACACATATTAATCTTTTAAAAGTGTGTCTTTTTAAAACAGAATTTGCCAGCTTTTTAATGAAGCAGTGCTTATAAGGCACTTTATGACAGCACTATAACCATTTTTTAATCAGCGAGAGGCCTCGTGTAATACAGACACACAACATTGATAATGGATTACATAAAATATATAATTAGCGAGCTTGAAAAAGTTTTTAAACACTGCAAATATGTTTGCCTTGGATATGTGTCAAATTAAACACAGAACTGGTATTTGTGTTTTAGGATGGAAAAAGATGTTGTAATAGAAACAGTGGATATATTGTAAATATGATCACCTGCTATGGTCGCTCACTCACCCTATTCAAAATATCCAACCGCCTACATATTGCTCAGCATTATAAAGTTCTGCTTCATCTTTATGCTAACCTGCTGTGGTGATGTATTTCTTCTTTATTTATAAAAACAGTACAATTACATGGTAGAGCAGTATTTGCTGCACTGATTGAACTGTACCATGTTTGAAAACTGGAATATGTTTGCTGTTTCTCAAGACTGCAAAACAGGGTGACCTCAGCGATCCAAGTTAAAAAATAGAAACATCTAAAAAAACCCTACTACAAGCACAGGTTTTTGCTGAAAGAGCTGCTTTATTACACAAAGATGCAGCTAGTGAGTCGAAATGTAAAGCAACCTCTTAAAACCCAAAGAGCAGTGCGCAGAAAGGTAAAAATCTGTCACTATCAGGGAAGTGTGCTGTTAACGGCTTGAAGCCGTATCTCCAGGTGTTCGTCTCTGAATGGGGAAATGATGGTAGTGGAAAGGTTTAATACACACAAAGCATAATGAAGATATGCTTCTTGTGTAGCTGTTCTAACCTGAGTTTTAACCTTTGTGAATGCCACATCTGAATGCTTTGGTGCTCAAAAACTGGTGTAAAATTTCACTTATTCACACTGCAAAACCAAATAAGATTATTTTTCCCTTTCATTAACCTTTGTATAATTTGTTATATGGTAGACCTTTTTTTAGAACAATCTACTTAACGTTGGAAGGCTTACTACTAATAATAAGACTGCTTGGTTTTGATTTCGTTAAAGCAGCGCTCGAGCTCAGGCTGCATTAATCCTTGTCTAATTCCTCCAATGCGGACACCTGAAACGATAAAAATTAAACTTGTATTTTAACAGCTCTGCCTATAAAAGACCTCACACTGTAGATATTCTATCAGCACCTAATGTGTTTGTCTTTCAGATCTGTGAGCTCTCTGTTCCTAGCTGCAGGTACATGATGTACACTAAAAAAGATGGAAATTATTTGCTTCAGTTTATTTTTAAACATAGAGCAGTGCCACATGTATCAAATGTGAACAGTCACATCTGAAATGAAACCCTGTTACAAAAGAAAGTGTTTGATATGTATATTGTGATTTTGGAGAATAATATAAGTAAGCTACATATCCATTAGTGGATGTTTGGGCATGGCTGATATGTGGCTTTATGGGTGGTGTGATGGAGATCTCTTTAGATCTGAGAATGCACTGTATTTAATTTGCAATGCTTGTATTTAATTGCTAGGCAAAAAAGCAGAGACGGGCAGGTTTGTTGTGACTTTTTGACACCCACGTCACTTCACTTCACCCTTCACAGACAGACTGATGAGAGATGGAACAAACTGTTTATTCCTTTGTACATCTACCCAGCATCCGCTGATCAATAGTTGCTCAAGATGTCTGGCTTTCTTCCTATGTCTCTCTTTGCCTTGCCTGAGCCTTCCTTTTCCTTTCCTTCCTGTCCATCCTTTGTTCCTCTCTGACTTGTCCCTCATTGCGCCTCTTTTTCTCCTCCACACATATACTTTTTTGCCTTATTTCTTTTGTCACTCCCTCACATTTCCAGTTGCCAATTTGTCCCAGACTTATTTCTATTTTCTCTTTACTTTCTTTTTTGTCCTTTGCAATCCTTCTTTTCTTCCCCCCGTCTCTCTTAGTATTTCTCATTCTTTCCCATCCTCTTCACTCTCCTTTTTCTGCTGTCTCTCATCTCTAGCATGCACCACAGTAGCTGCCTCTAAGGCAATCAAACAGTGGGAGTTTTCAACACAGCAGATGCGCTGGATGGATGGGAGGATGAGTGGAGGAGGTTGACGGTGAGCAGCACACAGGCTGGAAGCTTAGAGGAGAAAGGACAACCTATACCTGTCTGTTTCATGTCAGAAACATGACAGAACAAAGATTTTTCAAACAGCAGACAAGGTTAAACTTAAAAGATTAGCTGAGGAGTGTGTTATTATATACAAATGTTTAGGGCTTTAGATGCACGGGCAAACAGGGCTTACCCTTAAGTGCTTTACTCTGTCGCCTAAGGATTCTGGTTCTAAAAATCAGTCCAGTGATTATTGAATTGACACAATTTCTCGAGTTTTGCTTCTTAGAATATCTTAACATATATTATGGTTTCATCCTGAGAACACAGCAAATTGGCACAAATAACAGTTGCAATACTAATGTGACAGGCATTATCACCATTGTGTTCTGCATGATATGACAAACTTAATTACCTCGGTGCCATGAGTCAACCGTTTGCCATCTACGGTCTATTTGCGTTCAGTCACACAAAAATCACTGGAAATGTGCGCTGAGTTTGACATAGAGCCTCCACCCCCACCCCCCCAATGTCGCCCGCCTTCCTCCTTGTTGTCATTGTTGTTACTGCTGCTGCCACGGTAATTAATTCAAGACTCCAATAATAAAGTATAAGTAGCAAAACATAATGCCAAAGCCCCGGGGATCCAACAGCATAATTACACAACAGTTTAATTTGCAAGAAAATCATTGTAATTAACACTGTGTGGCTTGTAAATCGTCATCACGTGCATGAAATGGGCTTGAGACAGCTCAAGTGCTTCCTATCACTTGACACATCACAAGAATATGGAAACTGCATTTAAGACAAAGTGAAAACGAGTTGTTAGGAGGATGAAAGGTAGGTTGTAATTGGGCACACTGCATATAGTGTTTGAGCAACTATGTGAGAAACAAGTAAAGGGAAAATACACGTTATTTACAGTGGAGCCACGTGAATTTTTTGAATGTTGAACGCATGAGAATAAAAATTAAAATGTCTGTCTCTGTTTGTTCTGCTCAAAATTTGCTTAATATTTTAATCTTCTGAATAGTCACTAACCGAGTCAGCCTGCTGCCACTTTTCGTGGAAACGCAGAGAGACGTTGCTGTCCATGGTGCTGAAAGTAAAGCTGCTGCAGCTGCGTGGCCCCCCTCCCGCTCACCACAGCACCCCGTCTTCCTGCCGGCTACCCGCCTAATTTGGCTACGTCCTCTGTGCATCTATTGATTAATTATGATTGGGCCGGCGGGTGGCGGACGGCTAACTTTCATCTGTGAATGCCCGCCTCCGTCGTTGACTCCCGGGAAAGGCGTCTCAAACATCTCCAAAATGACAACTTTTATGGAGGGGGGGGCACACACACACACACACACACACACCCAAAGGGACAAACACACGAACACGCTACCTGTATAGTTTGGCGGTTGTAGACTTTCACTACGTGGAAGTTAAAACTGTAAATCCCTTTACGTGGCGCGATGAAATTACTTCTCTCCTCGTCAAAATTCCTCCCAACGTTTACTAGAACCTAAAAAAACCAAGAATGAAAGAAAGAAAGGAAGAAAGACATGATGAGATCACATGATCGCACATAAATAGCAATAAGCACTTAGTGACGAAATAAAGAAAACACAGCTATTAAAAAAGCTGACTCTCCCAGATGTTTTCGGTTCAGATAAACACACATTAAGCCGCGGAGCCTTTCTGCCAAAATCCATTCTCAGGAGGATCCTCTGTCTGCTTGTCTAGTTCAGACTAAATCTTTTCTATTGTACATTTTCCTTCGGAAGATCTTCTGGAGTCGGTCTCCTGAAATTGATGGGCTTCCTCTGTTTTTTTTTTTTTTTTTTTTTTTTGATGGGGAAGAGCTCTGCTGCTTTTATCCACGCTTTTTAGTCCCTGTCAGAACTTCCAAACTTTATGAGGAACTTAATCAATCTTTCAAATGACATATTCAATTATGCATTTCTGCAGCCAAATGTCTGATTTTATGGACGGTGAGGAGCTGTAGCGTGTAATTGAAGGGCAGTTTGAGGGAGAATTAACCTTTAACGGCGGGCGGGTAGGACCTGGCCCTCGCGACCTGCCGTTAACTCCTAAATTATTTGGCGAGACGTGGACAGCCATAACCCATAACGTCAGCTCAGAAATGCCGTGCCTACCGGGCTCTACTTCCAAAACCACATTGAAAATGTGTTACTTATGAAAAGATTCGTTACCGAGGCAGATTTATTTCCGATCCACATTGGCTTATCTCCAGAGCAGCGACTCCGCTGTCCAGCTGACCAGAACCTCAGGAGCGTTTACCGATTACCGAACCTCACTCGGATTCTTTGTTTCACTGCCTTTCTCGCGATCATACACAACATGTCTCTGAAATAATTAGGGGATTTTATTGCATGTGTCACATGTCTGTGGAGAGTTTTAATATTCCGAACACATTAAAGGAAGATGTGATGGGAATGTGTGGGCGCAGAACAAAATACAGCAGCGTTCTGTTGCGTCTGCTGCTCCTGTGAAGCCGGACGCGTTTCCCTCCATTCAGCCTCCACACAACATGCGTGTTCAACACAAAAACACGCCACCTGAAACTTAATGCGCAAAAATCCATAGAAACCAACCGAGGCTCAGTAAAACACACACGAACTTACTTCGCCATTTATTTTTTTTCACAGCACAACAGAATTCACTCGCTCCTACCCGGTCGAAGTAGATGACCATGGTGCGGTTGCTCATCTCTGAGGGCTCGTGGTTGGTGTTCCGGACTGCGGAGAACGCCACCTTGGCGCTGCCCGAGCGCACCGAGATCCCGAGCGCCGTGCCCGTGGGGTCCGAGGTCGGGTTGGAGTCGCACACCACCAGGCACTTCCCCTCCAGGACGATCGGTTCCGTCTCGTTCTGAGCGCGGCTCGGGTTCGCGGCGAGCCACACGGCACCCAGCAGGCAAAGCGCCAACATACCGGACCGGAAGGAGGAACTTGTGCGGTCGTCTTCACCGCTTTCACCGCGGGCCAGTTTCCCCCCTGAAAAAGTAAAGCTGGAGTTTCCCGGCGCTCCCTCGCTCAACCTACGGATTAGTTGTCCGCTCCTTTTTCTGGACTTCAGCAGCTAACAGCAAACTGTTCTCTCCCTCCCGGAAGCTCTTTGAAAGCAGAGGGTGTATTTTATTTTGTTCGGCTTCTCTCCTCCTTTTCTTCACGAAACCAGTTTGTTACCGCGGTACGTCCAGTTTTCAGCTCTTCTCCCGCCGTTTTTTCTCAGTTCTGGGAGCCTTTTCTGTCACTTAGGAACACAAGAAGCGGGAGTCGCGCGCGGTGCGGAGGGGCCCTGGACGAGTGACGAGCTCCGTCTGCTCTCTCTCTCTCGCTCTCTCGCTCTCTCTCTCGCTCTCTCGCTTGAATTATTGATATGTGAGATATGAGAGTTTGAAACACAAAAGGCTTGGGAGGAGCAGATGCCCCCGCCTTGCTCTTGTTTTTTTTTCCTTCTTCTTCTTCTTCTTCTTCTCTTTTTTTATAGACCCCTCCCTCCCTCCCGGTAACGGAGACCCATCATCAGATTAGCGCGTGCTCGTCTTCGATATTTTCCAATCACCGCCTCTCCCCGCCCCGCGACTCTCTCTTTCTCTCTGTCTATCTCTCTCTCTCACTCGCTTCTTCCTTTCCTTGCCTCGCCTACATTCACCTGTTTATCCGTCCATCTGTCTATCTTGTTCTCTTTCCACCTCTCTCTCCCTCTATCCTCCCAGCATCTTACAGGTGAAGCACAGAAAGCAGCAGTAGTGTCTGTGAGGGAGGGGCCGTGTAAAGTGAGCGCACACATGCACCATCCACACTCATGATGTAATGATCACTACGATTATGCAGGAATAACAGCAGGAAGTCACATCAGCTGTTTGGAGACGAGACCTCTCCGTGTGTTAGGCTGCGGAAAACTCTGTTTGCAGCCGGATTTGACAGCAAACAGGCACAAACAGGCATGGAGCAGGATGCAAAGTCAAGCGGCCAAAGGCTCCAGAGGAAGGAGCAGCAGTGCACAGAGTGGGAGCCACCAATGGGAGCGTGCAGACAGGTGTTTCGCACGGGTACCTGGATAAAGTTGGAGGAGTCGTACAACAACCGACATTTACAGTATGAAACATTCTGCAATAGCCTTTCGTTTTTTGCTCTTTTTGAGGCAGCTTGTTGAAATGCTTACACAAGTTTTGTGTGTCTTTGTTGACGTGCTTCTACCTGAAGACATGTCTTTGTCTTTTCCTGACCACTTCATGACCCTGACCTCTGAAGCCCCAGTCCCTTGTTTCATAATCCATCATTGACATGCGAAAACTTTGTAGAATTTCTCCAAATGCTCTTTCATCAGTTTTCAGTTTTTGTTCTTTCCTTAAATTTTCTGAACAAATGTTTCCTTATTTCTTCCTTTCTCTTTCCATTCCTGTCCTTCAATCTGTCTGAAGTTGTTTTCCTTCTTCCACCTCCCCTTACCTGTCCTGTCTCCTCCCTCCCTGTCTTTGTCTTTGTCCCCCCCTCCTCTCTGTCGTTCCTGCAGGTTTCCTCCCTGTGTCTCTGTTGCGGTTCCTCTGTCCCAGGGGTTCCCTTCAGCCTCTAATACAAGCTGACGCTGAATGACAGGCCAAAAGGACTTCTCTCAGATGCAGGACGCAGAGGAGGAGTCACATCTACTCTCTCTCTCTCTCACACACACACAGACACACACACACACACACACACTTACATCTTCTCTCAGTTAATTACACGCTCACATTCCTACATGCACACAACACATTCTCCATATCTTTCTGTCACACAGTCAAACGTCCATTTTTCTGTTTTTTTCTGCGTCGCTCTTTTGTGTGTGTGTGTGTGTGTGTGTTAGCTGTCCGAGGTTGTCACTGTCACACAGGAGGAAGAGAGCTCATTGTTTGTCAGGGTGACACTGGTCTGACTCTAGTTTAACTGGACTGACAGACAGGAGCAAGCTGCCTCCTCACACTATCACTGTGTGTGTCCAAGAGTGTGAGTTTGTGTTTGATTTTGCTCAGCAGAGATTAAAAACGATTGTGGATATCATATTCTTTGCCTGTGGACCACAAGGCCTGTCTTTTTGCCCGTCTACCTGTTTGTGTGTCTATCTATCTGTCTCTCTACTTATATATTTGTCTGTCTGTCTACCTGTCTGTGTGTGTTTCTGTCTGTCTGTCTGCCTTCCAGGGAATGATGCTCTCTGGCCTCAGACTCTGAGGCTGCGCAGTGCTGTCATGACATTTAGGCAGTGAGATCACTAAAGTTTATCTTTTGGGGAATAAAGAAAAACAGAGGCAAAATAATAAAATCAGAAATGTTGTGAGCAAAAGATACATCTAATCATAACAATGAAGACAGCATTAGAGACCAACCAACCAACTGCCAGTGTAATATAAAGAAAAATATGGCTTTAGTCACTTGGCATATTGTCTGGAAGGAGTCCTATTGTCGTCACTTGATTAAAATGTGCCGTTTGGATTCAAGTTAGGTGTGAATGCTGAAAAGAACAAGTACCACTTTTTTATTTGCGGCGCTATATTTGTCTTCATAGTTACTCGACATAAACTAGGGATATACCACATCGTATGGCATTTTAAATGGCCTTAAAGTGACTGGTACAAGTGCAAGAAGAGTCATCTCCTCAGTGTAAAATCAAATTAGCTTTAATAACACAGTGCAAAGTCTGTGGAAAAGCAAGAAAATTGGCTAATTCTATGTATTTATTCTACATGTCCCTGGGCGTCATTCCCTACAAGCGGTGCACAACCGAGTGGAGGCACAAACACAGCTGCCGTCAGCTGCGCTCTGACTAAAACAAGGATTTGACAGCGGAGGCAGCCTGAAGAAAAGAGGCAGAGCCTGTGGGAAGACCAGAGTTTAACCTTCAACTGGGTCTTTGCATGTTTAAAACAGCCGAAAGTTCTCAACGCCGTTTGTTAGCAAAGCTCCTTTTTGAGCTTGTTTATTAAAGGCTGAAGTGATGAAAACTTTTAGAAAACAAATTCTAATGACATATCCAATTTTAAGCAAATAATCGAATAATTGAATAGTATGTTCGCAGACACACGTGATACAATTACCGTACACTACACCTCCCACTGTGAGCATCAACTCAAACAAGTGTGGCTGCAGCTAGTCACTTCATACCCACCTACTCACCTACAAGACAGGACCGAACCTTCTGTACCCCAGACCCGGAGACATGTGCTCGGGAAACTCTATTGGCTGTTATGAGTCACACAATTGCTCTGATTCGGACACAATACATTTTTTTCTTTTTCCTTTTGGTTGGTGTTGTTGTGAACATCCTTTCTACTGTACTGCAAAACGGTGCTGTGAATTCTACGTGCGTGCACATGTTTCATCTTGGTTTCATGTATCACATTGTATAAATACGTTTTCTCAATGAATTGATCATCAGCCCTTCTTAAGCTAAAGAAGTACAAGTGTTGTGCATACCACAGACAATTAATAAGTAGGACAATATGTGGAGGAGCTTTGAGATGTCCCAAGAACCTCTTGTGGAATTGAATAACTTTAAGTTCACAGGGTTTACTGAGCTTTATCTGCAGTATTTAGCAGCACTTTTGTTTGATAATGAAAATGCCTAAAGGCTTAAAATGTGAATTCAATCTGCTGTAATAACATTAGCTCAGCACACAGTAAACGGTTTCGTAATGGCTTCAGCGTTGAATGCCGTGATGGAACAGCTCTGTGTGTTGTAAACCTTTTTTGGGTTGTGCCTGCCTTAGCGACTCGTCTCGCTACTGTCATGGAATAGTTCTGGAAGTTTGCCGCATCTGGACAATGCGTCAACACCCTAAATTTACCCCAGCCTGCTGACTGATGGTAAAACTTTTTTTGGAGAACAGTATATACTTCAGCAAATGTTTCAACAGCAACAGTGGAGTTATACAAAATTGGATGGGACAGCAGAAATAATGCGATAGCTTACTCTCCATCTCCCAAAGGTTAGTGCAGTTGGTCAGTTATAAACTCTTTTTAACCAAACACAAGTCTGTTAATGTAAAATGCTGTGAAAAAATATTCAGCCACTGTTGAATTCTTCTAAATGTGTGTGTGTCTCACAATAAACAGTTTAAGATCTTCAAATTAAATCTAACACAAAACAAAGGCTTCCTGAGCAAATGCAAAACACACGTTTAATGACTGTGTTAAGTAAAAGTGCACACATAAAAGAATTGCACGACAAACACAAATTGCCGTGTGTGTTTTTGTATGGATATGTTTGCAGTTTATTCTTGTCCTTTGATTTTGGATTTGTGCACGTTTCCCTAATATTTCTGCATTGAATGTTTTTGATTGACATCAATATTGCAGTAAATAAAGTCTGTCCTTACTGCCTAGTTAAGCTTTCTGCTTCAGTGCTTCTACATATTTTCACACTAAGTGTAAAAAATCACAAACAATATTCAGTCTGTTAAGATTGGAAATTGACTAAAATTTGCCACTTAAAGGTGGAAAGATAATTATAAACTAGGTGTGGAAAGAAAGTGTGAATAAAACTTTATGCAACATACATACACATAATACATGCATAAACATACAGTTGCACACATGTATAATAACGCGCACACACAGATTTTTCATCAGCTAAAAAGAACATCTCGGAGGAGAAATCTCAGGTCCCACAGTTTCCTGCAAAACAACACGCCCCCACATGCTTGCACACACATACACACACACAAAGCTCAGACAGGGACTGAGGTATTCTTCCAGAACAAAACACATGTGTGTGCGCACGCACACTGACACACAAACGCATAGTTGCACACACCAAGCCAGGTAAGCACAGAGAGATCAGGGTTAACCAGGCATCAGTAAAATGTGCTGTCTGGTGATCTGTGGCCTCCCTCCAGAGATCTTGTACAAGAGTGTGTGTGTGTGTGTGTGTATCATGCCTTCTCATTGCCTGAGGTACTGTACTCCTTTCCCATGTATTATCTCAAAGAGATGGAAACAGGAGGAAAAAAGCTATTGCCTGCTTTCCGCCTGCCCCCTTTCTGTATCATTGGGCAGCTTGATCTCTGCTTTCTGCTCGCGCGTACATGACATACATCTCTTAGAAATGGGTGCGACTAAACACAAAGAGAAAAGCACAGAGGCGGAGGATTCTGTTGACCACTGGGACATTACAGAGTGGGCTTCTCAGGAGCCATCGACAGAGCAGGAATGGAGGCAGCCGGTAAAACGGTGCCTGGTCCCAATTATTGCACAAGCTGATGCCCACTCTTCTGTTTGTCTCAATCTCAGCGTGCTCTGACTAATCAAAGGGGAGGCTGAGGTAGCTGTGTGAGGCAGTGAAAGCACAAACACAATTGGTACAGACTTAAATCTTTACATTTTTAAAGGAGAACGCAGCAGCGAGATTATTCATGCCTGGAACTCAGGTAAGCTTAGCTTCTATCTGGATCAGGTCTGGGAGGGAACACACACGGAACCACTGAATAAAGCCGGGGTGTATTTGGAGTAAAAGGTTTTAACACTTTGAAACCCTGCTTGAAATCTGACGAAAAATGATCAGACAACTGACGCAATAATAGAAATTATATTAGACGTTTTTTATTTGAATTTGAAAGAGAAAGATGTGGATGTATGTTCTATTTGCACATCATAATAGAAATAAAATGCAAACACCCTGATGTACAAAGGGTGTACACAGTTACTGTATGAACACTGGCATATTATCTTACTTTAAAATGATTTAGCCAATAGCAAATAGTTGCAGATGTTGTGGATCAACATTCACTTGAAACTGTGTTTTAATCCACCTGACCAAGTCCAACATTCACACTCTTAGTCCTGGTCTCCTGAGAGAAATATCTGGCTCAATAGCTGCTAAATGCTCCGCTGTGTTCACCATCGACTCGCTAACTGTGTCTGTCTGCTGTTTGGAGATGAGCAGGTAGTGGATATAGAGGAGTTTTCTGGGATTTTTAAGCTATTTGCTGATAACAGCTATCTGCTTCAGCTGAAATTACACCACGGCAGCAGTGAGAGTAGTGGAACCAGCAGCTAAACAAGGAGCACAAACTGCTCGAAAAGCTCGTAAAGCTGAAGGGAAATGCCGATTCAGATGATAAATCTCTGCAGGTTCATTGCTGCCTTTCGTGTTTTCACATCATTTGATCCATTTTTATTAAAAACACAACATTTGCAATAGCGATTTTGCAGTTTTGTTTGACTAAACAAAACCGACAGTAGTCTGACATAAATATATTTTTTTTATATACATCTGTCCTGCTATGAGAAGGATTAACATATGCTGTGGCTATTTATAGGCAGATTTTGTAAGTGGCGTTGCCATTAAACGAATTATTGTCTGTCACTGCATCCAGCACGTCGGCTGAAATAATCAAATCACCTATGTAAAGTGCAGAATATAATCCTATTTTCTAAACCTGATTACATTTTGTTGACAGGGCATTGGTGCGTCGGGGCTTGACAGTCTAGTGCACAGCAAGGTTGTCACGTCCCGTGTTATGAATAATTTTTATGAGCATTGGAGCTGCAACAACATGAAACAGTTGGTTACTGGTATGACCAAACAGCAAGTGCTGAACGGTGCCACTGATGACAGCTGGAAGGGATAAGCACCTGGACAAGGTCGATACACAGTCAGAATTTTAAAGGTTTAGTCCACTGAATGATGTCCTGCCAATAGGGCGTTGACTGATTTCACTACATGCAATCTCAGGCACACGTCTCATGGAGGGTTTTCAGAGTTTTCATTTTTGTAAAGACCAACAACAGTAATAGACCTTCAAGCCTGCTTTACTATTAGCAGTTAAGTACTTTAAATATGAGGAGCATGGAGAGATTGAATAACCCGTAGATTTGGCAAGAACGCCAGTATTAACGGCTTGTAGACGTGATGGATGCAACAAAAGTCGCCAACCATTTGAAATCAGCTTTTGTTTCCTCATTAAAACTTGTCACATGAAATAAAGGGTCAGTGGCTGGGTGTGTGTGTTTTGTGCATTTGGTGAGCCAAGGTGAAGTTACACGATGATAGATTTGGGAAAATGTTGTTGTGCTCCTTTTTACCACGGGACAGAGCACTCAGCAGAAACAAGCAATAGACTCTGGGAAATCTGCTATCAATATTTCATGATATCCATCTACTATCAGCAACAAAGTAAACCCACTCACTGGAGCCATACTTAATATCTGAAACTCTACCTTGAGTGCTTATGTTTTCTGCCTGTGTTTAAATATTAAATGAAAAGTCTGACATGACTTACAAAGTCTGATTTGGATCTAGGAGGAAATCTGATAATAGAAACGTGCAGATATTAAAAATGTCCAAATTCCCACACCCTCAGTCCATCTTAGGAGGGTGCGTCTGTCCTGGGCTGTGCTAAGCAAAGATCACATATGATGGGGTTGATTAGCTGTCTGTTTGGGCAACCTGCGTCTAACTGAGAATGGTTCAGAGGATTTGGAAACATGTTTCAGCACATTTTGTGACTCATGTGGAGGTGCTCAACATGAGTCAGCCAGGTCTAGAGGGATGGATCAGCCTCGAGCAGTTTACAGTAAGAGTGGTTCATTTAAAATAATCCTTTCATTGTGAAGGCCTTCAACATTTTCCACAAAAGCAGACACTTTGTCTTTTTGTATTTCACAGCAAACACTCTATAGAAATTATACAGGTATATTGTGCACACAGAAAAAATGCAATTAAAATAACGGAGAAAACTGACAAATGTGCATTTGTGCATCAGCTCCTGCAGAATGCTGCGTGAAGCTCTGCAACTGAGGGCAAGTCTGTCATCATGGCAACACGCTTTGTCAATACCTGTCCTTGAGTGGGCACCAGAGGTTGCTCCGCTCCACCTGTTCTCGTCTCCCCTGTCAAAGCGCAATGTCCTTTTTTAATACATGAATACAAGGCACATAAAATCATGCCACACAGACTCACATACTTTCTGGTGAAAGAGTTTCTTGTTTCCAATAATCACGTTGCGCATATGTTTGTTTGTTTTCTTTTTTGCCTATTTACATTCATATAATAAACTGAATTTGGCATCAGAGCTCGAGGACGGTGTTGGCAGCGTTTCTCTACTGTCTGGCAATCAGATTTGCCACATTACAGTTTGTGCCTCCTACTTCAGATGAGTGTCTATGGCCTCATCCTCCACAATTCAGAAGTTGCCTTCATCACATGTCTTGGAGGACCTCTTTCAGGTCTCCCAGTGTCTGGCCACTCAGTCTGTCGCCTCGTGGGCCTCCTGCCTCAGGTGAGCGCAGATGTCCTCATTAGCCATTAGACGGCAGAAGGTGTAGTCACTTATTGTCAGTGTGAGTATTCTGGTCTTTCTTGATGACTGGTGTCCCTGATGCCGTTCTCATCAGTGTTTCCCAGACTCTCCTGCTCTGTCTGTGTTTGCTGAGCCCTTTCACAGCCGTCCTCCCTAGTGTCAGCATGGAGAGCTCATCTTGCATTAGAATTCATCTTCCTGGCGTCTTGCAGGTTTGTCACTTCTCCTATAGTCTTTAGTCTGTCCCATCAGAGCCAGCTGGAGCAGGAGAAGTAGTCAGGTACTCGCCAGGTTGGTCATTATTATCATGCAGATTGTCCTACTGCTTAAGGTTTGCGTTCCATGAATGACACAGTGCTGATGTTAACAACAGCGTTAATCATCGATTCATACCAAAAATGGGACAGTAGAAGAAATGTACTGAATGAAAACCTGAGTGATTATGTGACTGATTGGCTGACTTGGTGAACAAACACAAAACTTAGACAAAGAGAGCAACAAAACTCCAACTGAACCCTCAACACACTCATCACAGGCTCTCTTACCGTCAGAAAAAGCTCTCAGTCACTCTCATCAACCTTTCCATACGACCGTGCAGATGATATAATTTTTTATGTCCTGCAAGATGTGTGAAAAACTACAGAGGCCGGTGTCCTGACAGCACACAGTTCATCTGAGACCTGTGTCTAATTGGTAAAGACGTCAATTTCAGACATTTCATTGTGCTGCAACAGATGATGAAACGAAAAACCGAAAACTACAACGATTTGTTGTGAATATCTACATACATATATATTCTAATTCTACTGTAAAAAGAAAATTTGAAATGTGGTTTTCACGTCTTCTTCTCACACATGTGAATAATGTGATTTGTAGATAACAACGTGACATCAATGGGCTTGATTTGCACTGAGAAATAAATGTCAGAGGAGGAAGTCGGATTTTTGACCTTTTCGGTTTTCTCTCATTCACACTCATATCCCCAGTGTATACAAAAACTGAATTTTCCACAGTTCCCAGGGTACGACCCTCTCTGTGTCCCATTAATAGACTGAAATAACCTAATAGTAGTTGTGCTTTGGTAAGAAAAATGTTCACCTTGACTTTCCTTTCTCGCACCTTCCTGATTAGCTGCCATCACCCTCTTTCTGTCTTTATCACCTTTTCAGCATCTGTCTCTTTTGGTTGCTCGGATTCTCTCTTTATTTCCTAAGAAGAACTCCCCTTCTACTCTAAACTCTATTGATCACTCAACCGTTTACATTTGGCCGGGACTTAACTTTGTGTTAATCTATCTACAGATGTCCCCATGTCTTGAATTGTCTTAGAATAAACACTGTCTTACCGGAGCTAAATAAGCTATAAAGAGCAAGAGAATGAATAAAAAGCCGGTTGGGAGGGAGGTGCTGTAGGAAGAAGGTAAAATAATAATTCCTCTGTTCTCTACTTACCAAGGATCTTCACTGAGGCTTTTATTTTTATGGCCTGACGCACTTGGCTCTCCAGTCTTGTACTTGCATGTGTGTGTGTGTGCATGCACACTGTACAGTATATGTCTCCAGTGCACATACTGAGCCTTGCGAAGTGTAATAAACCGCTGTAAACTAACAACCAAAGAATTAAACCTGATGTGATCCCCCATGGCCTTTACTATTAATACACATAACCACACACACACACACACACACATACATGCCTGGTTTAAAAAAATACTTCTTATTACACCCAGTGTCAGCGTGTCTGTGTATGTGTGTGTTCTTGTAACTATGTGACTCTGATATTTCTTCTTTCATTTTGAGAGTAGATACATAAGGTGTGGTGTACATTTTGTGCAGCTTTTATGTTTTGCTTTGTGTGTGTGTGTGTGTGTGTGTGTCTGTGTGTGTGTGTTCAGTCTGTGTAGGGTGTATGTAATAAAGGTTTTCATTTGGTTATGGGGCTTCAGAAGGGCCGTCCAGAGAAGCTGTAGATTGGATCTGCTCTGTGTCAGAGGAGAATGGGAAATAACATCAGCCGTCAGGAGAGGAAAGGTGAAAAATAACCTGTCATCACTTCTCTGTCTTTCTCTCTCTCTCTCTCTCTCATCCTCTTCTTCCTGACTGTCCTCCCTCTCACCTTTGTAGCTTACCCTCTCCTGCACTTGCATATCTCAAACTCGCCGGCTCACGGCTGTTCGAGTTCCCTTTTACGCTGTCTTGTTCTTGCATTGCTTGTTACACACTGATCTGTTTTTCTGTGTCTCTTGTGTATGGAAGCTTGATGATGTCAACACGAAAGGAGAAGCACAACCTATGTACTAAAATACATTTTGAAATTGGACAATACCTAAAGACTATATGCGCTGTGGTCTAGTGGCTACATACTGTGTCATCTCGTGGGTGGTGCAGGGACACGTGGACATCGAAAGCAGCACAGTGTGACTAAGATAGTGGCACAGTGCGGGTAGTGTTATACCATTCATGCTGAGATGCCATTAGTGGTTGAGAAAAACATTCACTACTAATATTTTAATGGCAAGAATTAGCAGAACCCACATACATAAAGAGTGGGAAACCCAGAGTCATGGCCATGGGCGAGGAGTGACGGGGGCTAGGTGCTCCTGTTGTACGGTTTGCCCATAACTGCCTTCCTACTCCCGACAAAACAGTATGTCATTATATTATAAGCTCTACATTTCACTTTTGCTGACGTTCCACGCGTTATTTCCTCCCAGGCCCCCTGCTGGGCTGGCGTTCCCGAACTCTTTCGTCGGCCAGGCCATCACAGAGAGAATTACAGCAGATACTCTTTTATCCATAGAATTCTGACACAACCAGGAAGAACGTTTGGAGTGATTGATGAAAAATGAACCATTCTTTGCCCAGAGGGAATGGCTGGTCTTCTCAGTACGAAGCGGTGTCCATGCTGATATGCGGTGCATATGATGCAGATCACACACTTTTTAATCGTCAAAGCATCCTCGGATCAGGTCTCCAGCTCCATGCTTCACTGATGGTGTTTGGCAGACATCATCTTTTCATGAGCTCTGGATACGATGTCATTCTCTGCTCGGATCCTAACGCCTTAAGCTTTGACTCGTCAGTCCACAAGACTTTGTTCCAGTCATCTAAAGTCCATTGTGTGTGTCTTGCCCCACTGCACACTTTTCTTACAATGAGGACAGCTGACCTGAGTCTCTGGTACCCAGTGTCTGTGCACACTGGTTTCTCTCATGTTTTATTTAAAGATACAGACGAACAACCTTTATTCGTCACTTAAATCACAGATACATTTGCACATACATGTTACAGCCCGCTACAGCCAATTCAGAAGCAGTGAGACATGTGGTTTCAAAGGAGGACATTGATAAGTACTAGTCTTCTTGGAAATGATGTGTACTTGAGCCTTTCACTGCGTCTTCTGTCCAGATAGGACCTAGTTGTACTGTATCTCTGGAGAAGAGATTGTGCACCTTTTAAAAAACTCTTTAACACCTGGTAGCAACATACATGATCAATTCAAATACATCCCCTCTGGGATTTCTGATCACCACGTGAATTAAATACAGTAGTTCTTCTTTTGTGTGTTTTTGTGTCCATGTTTTTGATTAATAAAACCAACAAAACTAAGCTATACTATTTAACAAGTCTAAGAGTTACAGTGATGGTGGTTTAGATAAAATTTGTAGAACAGAAAAACTGATGAGACACAGTAAGAGGCAGCGCAAAGCCGGGTGTTATACCAAAAGACACTTCAACTACAGCGTACAGTGGAATATTCTCTTTCTTGAAGAGTATGGTGGTTTCAAAGTTATAAAGGTTTTAATCTGATTTCAACAGGGCAACACAGGCGCAGAACAAACTCGTTAACATTTATAAAAGATCACATTGGGTTTATTTATTTTTGTTTATTACTGTTGTAATAGTTTTTTTTTTTACCTGTTTACAAAATAAATTATGATTTTAAAGAAATATGCAAAAATATCTGAATCTAAACTCTAAATCTTATTGGTGGAGTGAATTTTCTTGAGTAGTTTTGTCATCGATGAACTGCCATAGATATTGATGGCACAAAATGCATTTCTGCATTCTCCTCTGCATCGCATTTCTCTGTTAAAGCCAGTTTTTCTGGAGCAGTGTGTAGCTGAAAACTGTAAATGTGTGCAATGATTAGTACGGACACATTAAAAACATGAAGCATGAAAGTTAATGATTAAAGGTGCAAGGGTTAAAGCATTGAAGACCGCGCTTTTGTAACATGACAGCTGGAAGGCAGAGGAAGGGAGGGACTTGTTGGACGAGTGTGAGAGCAGGAGCGAGAGTGGTAAATTGAAAGAAAAAACACGGGAGAGGTGAGAAACATCAAGTATATATAGCTGTAGGGCAGGTGCGTCTTTCGTAAAAGTGATCAAGTTGAAGGGGTTCATTCCTCATTCCAGATGTGTGAAGAATGACAACTGGAGTCGTACCAAAAATAAAACAGTAGAAGAAATGTATTGAATGGAAACCCGTACGATTATGTGAGCGATTGACTGACTTGGTGAGCAAACACATAAGTTACGCAAAGCTACAAAACTCCAACTGAACCCTCAACACACTCCTCACAGGCTCTCTTACCGGCAGAAAAAGCTCTCAGTCACTCTCATCAACCTTTCCATACGACCATGCACATGATGTAATTTTTTCCTAGTCCTAGAAGATGTGTGAAGTGGGCAGGCACGGAGAAATCAGCTAAAACAAAAATAGCCTGACTCCTTCTCCATAAGCTGCTGAAAAGGCTGATTTAAATAGATTTAAATGGGAGGTGTAAAGTGGGCAGGCAGTGAAAACACTGTTGTGTTCACCAGAGGAAGCCAGACATGTTGGAGAACATTTGGTGTGCAGCACACCCTGAAGAAAAGCATACCACTGTGGCCAGCACCAAGTAGTGGCTGCTCATTTTTCTCCGGTGATTGTGAACGTGCCCCAGATATGGCAAGTAATGTCTTCGATTCTCACAAAGTGGGCAGGACACACATTTTCCATAGCTGTTTATGTGAATGAAAACTTTGTCAGGTCAGAGTGTCATTTTTATACGTTTGTGTTACAAAAGGATAATGGCGGGTTTTCTTACTTTTTTTTTGTAGTTTTTTGTATTGTAAGTTTGTTTGCACCTGTGTGCAAATATCAGAAAAACGTGAGGCATCATGTTGACTCCGGAGATCGATGGTTGATCTCCCAGGAAGAGGAAAAGGCCAATTTTCTACTGTAATAACACTGGCACACTACACATTGATTTCTGGCTACATATTTTCTTGTATTCTGTGTTGGAATCTGTTAAGTTTCGTCCTTCGCCTAGTGTGTCCCTCCTACATTATGCAACCACCAAGGACAAAAAAGAATCACATTCTAAAAGCAAATGAATGCAAGGTTTGAAAGCCTCATTTCTCGACTTATGTGGACGAAAATTCATTAATAAGTTATTTAGTGTTCAATAGATGTTATGGACCCAGAGGTCATAAAATTTTCTCATCACACAAACTAGACATAAAAATCCGAGATGCAACAATACTGAACGCAGTAAAAAAAAATCTACCCAACTGTAGCTTTCCAGTGGCCTTCAGTGCCTTCATAAATATATGTTTAATTTGTGTGGTATAGAGCCAGAAGTCCAAGTGTTATATTGACTCAAGTCCTGACCTTGAATAGACTAAAGATTAAGATGGAATCTGCTTTATACCAGTTACCTGTTATAGTGCTGAAACTAACTAAATGGTGCATTCCAAGTGGGACTATATACATTCTTCATCACACTACACCTATCATCCATCCATCCATTCTCTGTAACCGCTTACGCTGTTCAGGGACGCAGGACTGCCGGAGTCCATCCCGGTCGTCGCTGGGTGAGAAGCAGGGTCCACTCTGGACAGGTCACCGGTCTGTCTCAGGACAAACACAGAGACAAAAACAACCATTCACACTCATATTCACACCTACAGACAATTTAACCAGGGACCTTCTCGCTGTGAGGTGGTAGCACGATACACTCCACGATCATGTAACCCTGTACTGTATGTCAACCAGAAGATTTGAATTTGCATTGATGCATTTATTTAACAGTGATGAAAAATGATGGTATATTTGAATGCTTTTTTCTTCAGACAAGGACAGAAAAAATACTGATTATTACTAATTAAACTAATCAAACAAGATCTTGGCCTATTTGTAATGTAAGATATAAAAAGAGGGAAGGTAATTTAGGACCGTAGTTGTTAAGTCTGGGTTAAAAGTTAAAAGTAGTTTGGGACAGTCGGGGGACAATGAAAAGAAAAGTAATTTCAAGCCCTGATAATGTCCTTGTGGCCTTGAAAATGGCAAAATACCAAGTTGACTCAGCTGTTTTTCTTTAGTTTTAGTTTAAAGGGTCAATTCTACATGTTAAATCAAACCACAAAAAAACATTCACTGAAGTTGTGTTTTGTTTACTTAAAAAAATTCAGTGAGTATATTCACTCGCCTCATCATTTCAAGTTTTGAAACCTATAGGTCAGAAGAACAGCCAAGAACATTATGGTTTCACCTGTGCAGCTGTCAAACCAACCCCAACAAATCATAGTAATATGACGGTAAACTTTTTTTCTAAAAAACACCAGCTGAGAGCAAATTAAAATAACGTCTTCATCTCTTTTAATGACATAAAAGTATAAAAAATATTCAGTCTATACCTAAAACCAACCAAAAAAAAAAAAAAAAACATGTTAATCTCTATACTGAAGCTACCTTCACCTGGAAGTGAAGCAGTGCACCGAGTGGTTCGGCACACTAATTAACAATCCCAGAGTGTGTGTGTGTGTGTGTGTGTGTGTGTGTGTGTGTGCAGTCTAGTTGGTATGTTAAATGCACCTGATTGGATTGTGAAGATGAAAACTTGAGTTTGCTTCTCACGCCCCCAATTAATTTAAATATATGCAGAGGAGTGCCTGACCGGCCCCATTCACTTCATCCACAAATTAAGAGAGAGATGGAAGAAGAGGTAGATGGGGACAGCGAGCTGCTGGGGAGGGTACGAGTGGGAGAAACAGATGCAGGTGAGGGAGGAAGAAGAAAGTAAGCGTGGAGAAAAACTGCGAAAAGTGAGAGACAGAATGTGAGTGGGTTAAAGAGAGGGGAAGAAATAGCAAAGTGATATAACTGATATCATTTTATGGGACTAAGTCTAACACACTGCATGATGTACGCAGGGTTGAAAACATATTCAAGCAAACCTGCTAGTTCCATACATGATGTTTGGACACGTTTTTTTGTTAAGCAGCAGATCCTCCAATCTTCACGACCATATACATGATTCTAACAGGTCGGATGCTTCTTTAGTGCGTTTCATATCGTACAGTATGTTTGACGGTTCATCCATAATTGTACTTCTTGTTGTGCTCTTTGTTATCCCGCACTGACTCAGAAATCCATGTGTTTCACAGCAGACACTTTGTCTTATACACAAGTGGAACCAGTCCCATTAACAATGGCTCTGATCCAACAACTATTAGTGTGCAGCTATTATTGAGGTGATTAGTTACACCTGAGTTTGGAAAGTCACAGGCTCCAGATGGGGAGGCCCTGCTTTAGATCAGCGTTCACATTTTACATATTAGAGGCTGCAAATGGAAAACAAATCAGGTTTTTATCTCACAAGATGCACCAGCAGAACCAAGTCAGCGTTTGCCGTGTTTATCAAAAGTAAGCACGAGCAAAAGCACTTTGTACCGTTGTTATTTTTGCTTGCAGCTAATTTGGGGCCTGCCCCACCACCGCTGGGAAGGAAATAAGTAAGAAAGTGCCTAAAAATGGAAGATAGAGAGAGAGTGAGAAACATTGTGCGTACACGTTTTGCAGGGACGCTGGATCTATCCCAGCATAAAGTGGGTGGATGGCGGGAAGGGAATGAGCCAGACAGGTCACCCGATCATCACAGTGAAGACACACAATAAATACAGACAAGCACATTGACATCTGCAGGCAATTCCAGTCCAACTCAATCATATGTCCGCATAATTTGGAAGTAGGATGATGCAAACATGAAAATTCCACACACATAAAAATCTGAATGACCAGTGGAAACTACATGGCTGCAGTGATAAATACATGTTGGAAAAACAGAAAGGGGGAAGGGGAGATGGGAGGAGCGGTCGGCTGGAGGAGGAGGAGGGTAGCTAAGAGCTCCGAAGGCCAGAGGCCAGTGAAAAGCAGAGTTATTTAAAACCCAGAGGACCAACTCAACTAGCACTTACCTACAGGTCGCCCGCTGTTAATGGAAAAGACGGAGCGATGATAGAAGGAAGGAAAGAGGAGGAGTGGAGGAGAGAACGGGTCAAAGGTCAAGAGAATGTAAGGATGGCTCCCCAAAAACTTCAGAAGAGAAGGAAATACCTGAAGAGCAAGGTGGAATACGGAGTGTACACACACACACACACACACACACTCTCAGCGGTGATAATTTGATTCTCTCTAAATTGAGGCAAAAATTCAATAATGTCATGAAAATGTCCTTTAAACACTGAAACCAAGTTATCTCGCTCACATTATGGCCATAATCAAACTCCATCAATTTTTCACATCAGGATCACTCTAATAGTCTCAGGATAAACTACACAGCCTATGAAAACAGTGGCATAACTTCATCTGTGCCTCTGGAGGAGCTTTCTAAATCTAAGAAATTTAGCCTTTTATATCATCAGGGTCATTTGTCCAACTGGGAAGACACTGTGGGTCACCACACAACATATCTCAGCAGCTACTGGACAGATTTACATTTGATTCTACACAAATATTTTTGATTCTGATTGTACTGACTCTAGTTAGTCATTGACTTTTCATTTAGTGCCATCATAAAGCTTGTGTTCATGATATCAGGTGAACAAATATTGAAATATTGTCATAAAAGCCAAATTGTTCCCCATAATTGTAACAATAAATTGAACGAGAACTTAATAACGATGAATTGTAAGTTAACACAATTCATCTCATTCAATTATTACAATTCATGAATTGTAAGTGATTACAACTTCATCCTCACCTCTTAGGAGTTTCTGGGTTTTGCGGAAGTAAATAGAGAAGAGAAATTTTGTATAAATTATGTTTTTTACTTTGGCAAAAAATAAAGACAGATTGTTTGGACTGGCCGTAGTCTTTCTGTCGCTACGTATGTGTCGCATTGCCGTAAACACAAAATGAGTGCGACACACACTGGCATCTCATTTTCTTGTCACAGTGTGTCAGAAAAGTTTTTGAGGGAAACTCTTCGAAATTGGTGCAAACTTCTACTCGAACTCAAGAATGATACAGTTGGATTTTGGTAGTCAAAGGTCAAAGGTCAGGGTCACTGTGACCTTAGAGATGTCACATTTTTGTCAACATAATACAGTATCTATCAATAACAGGAGGGACACAAACATCCATTTGGACTCATAGATAGATGTAAAGTGTAACTTGACTGGTGGGTGGACGCAAATGACTCTGAGGTGGTAATTATACACACATCAGCCCTAAAAGGTCATTCCCTTTGGTCCTTTCCTTTGCTGTGATTCCAAACTGGGTTACCCTAATGTCTGTTTATGCTGATTTGCTAAGTTCTTTGTGTGTATGGACACACTAACACCAGAGAGGCAGGACTGGCAGCCAGATCCACATTTGATTTCAGGGGAAAGTGCTGTGACTCACTTGGCTTCAGCATGTGTCATTTTGAACGGTGACGTGATCCAAATGGGTTAGTTTGCGCAGAGATCCAAAGAACACGACACGAACACGAGCAGAGCTAATAAAATGCCACTTTATGCAAGTAAAACACACTCGGCGGTCCAGCAGACACTGGGAGCAAAGTGTGCCCTAGATTTTTAATTGCACTCTCACACATTAACACGTATTTTTGTACTATTATCTGTTTCTGCAGAAATGAACATTAAATCAGCCTCTAGAGCTGGTAATGTACTGTTTTTTTATATTTATTTATTATAGTTTATCAAACCTTGTTACTTTTTACTAACATAACTTCTGCTAAAGGAGTGAACAAGTCCTCCAAACCTCACCACGACTAAGTCACTTGTCCCTAACTGATTGTACAACCCACAGAGCATCTCCTGAATAGCAGCAGGCGTACTGACCTTCGTTGTCATGGTTACAATAACAAAAACACGAATATCTGTCAGCGGAGTACTGGACCTTTGTCATCGGGGTTATCATAACAAACACACAGTTAAGGTTATGTTTGAATGTAATTTTAAAACAGGAAGCATGAACGGTGGTCTCCTGCGTCTCCCACCCATCAAACACAACCTCAGTCTGAGGAGAGAAGCTGACATTTGAGGTCTTCATGCTTATTTCTGATGTTTTTGTTGAGATCATCTGGCTCACATTCATCTCGGTGATTGACATGCATCCAGGTCCAGTGAGAACATCACTGCAGTCCTCAAACAAACTAAATATTCAGCCGAAACGTGAGTTGAATGTGCACAGTAACAACGTCATGTGGCAGAGAAAATGTGCACATTTCTCTTTTGCTTGACCAAAAGCTTCTCGATGAATAATCGAAAACCTGAAATCTCCTTCGCTGCTGTTAATCTCCTCTTTGTTTTACTTTTTCCAGACTACGAGGCAGAAGTAAAGGTAATATTCAGACTTAACCCTGCAGTTGCATCACCAGAGTTACATATGAAGGTGTTTCAGTTTCTCCACACCTCCATGAAAAAATCATATCACTTAGGGCAAAAAGATCGGATTTGGGCCATTTCAGCATGCAACTTGGCCGTAGTCGCTCTACATACTAAGTCACTTGAGATTCTCGGCTCCCACATCATGATGAATACAACGTGTTAGAGGTCAGCTCACATCCCGACCGTAGGTCACAAGGAGCTGCCACCACAACCTCCGGTGCTGTTTGTAGGGGAGGACAGAGCTTTTTTTTAGACTGACAAAACTGTAAAAAAAATCAGACAGGGGAAAATAGAGCAAGGAAAAAGGGGACATGAATTTTCTCTTCTGACCACAATGCATTGCAGTAATAAGACAAGTTCTGACAAGTGCAATTTTTGCTGTGTCTCCACAGGAACACCTTTCACACCGCTTTCACAATTAACAGAGCTCCCTCTCCACCTACATACAACACATGGCTGAATGCAACAAGTTCACAGCCGTTCTGTGGCTTTTTCTGGGAAATGCAGGAAATTACTGACAGAGATGAAGAAAGGCTGTGTGAAGAAATGTTGGAAAACGAAGTATCTCGCAAAGAATTTATTCTTACAATAAAGGAAAAGAAATTGTAATCAGCTGTGCTTTGTCGGACAAAACGTTCACAAGACCTTGTCTCTTAAGAGGTTGTGCTAATAACAGCTGATCCCAGTAGACAGAAATCACTATTCGCAGGGCCACAGTAGGTCACATAAAGTGGGTATACTATGGGTAATTTGGGACATTTGAAATATGGCTAATGTATTTGTTTCCCTTGGAAAAGACTGTCTCCTACCTACTTTTTTCTAGAGGAAAATCAATAGAAGATGATGGATTATAACAGCTTTCACTCATTAAAAACTCGTTAGAAACTCCTCAGCCACAATGCGAATAATTTTAGTTACTCAACCATGGCACTCCCAGTGGTGGCATCGAAAAAAGACTGGAACACACAACCAGTCCTCGTGGATCCAACTCCAATCACAACAAAGATCAACTTTTCATTTTCCTAATCATAACTAATGCATATTTTTTTCTTCCATAAAAATACAAACACGCTGTCTTTAGTGAAGTTGGCCATAGTATTTGTTATAGCCTTTAATTGTGCCGACAAACACCCATAAACCTTTGGATTTAGCACAAACAACAAACTCTTGGCTAACAAGCGAACTCGTGTATTTGATGAAGACAAAAGCAGTAAAACTGAAGACGTGTTCTCACTGCTATCGCTAGATCCTACGGTGGCCCTGAGAGCTCAGCGCACTGCAAATCCAAAAACGACCACTGCACTCATTTGACAACACAAGCGCAGCATTAAGAAACGCGCTACAACATCCACAACACAACCGAAAGACGAAATAAACCCCTGCAGACGACGGTCACAGCGATGTTTCCGGGGGTCACTAACAAGTGACGGACATTTAGATTTGTAAATGTGTTTTGAATTGCTCCTGGAGACATTGGGTTGTAGTTTTTTTTTGCGTTGTGTTAATGCTGCACCTGTGTTGTCACACTGACTTCGTTTTTGCATGTGTTTTGTCTATTTCCATGTGTTGCATGTGTTCTCATTTTGCAGCCTTGTGGCCTCTTGGGGCCCCTGTAAGTGCCACTATTCAGGCTCCTCTGAGAACTATAAATGTCTCAGATTTACTCAGCATTGTGCCCAGTAATTTCTGTATGCAGCTGGAAAATTCAGAAAACTGAAAAAGAACCTCGTCCCCTGTAGCATTTCGCCCTCACACACTAATAACAACCAGTTAGCAGAAGCCCAGAGAAAACACTGATGTCACAGGATTTAATCAAAATGTTGCATCTGGATTGCCATTAGGATTGTTGTGTTTTAGCGAAAAGGTTGAGGAGCGCTCCATTAGCGCGGTGACTCACTGCGGAGTCACAGCCCCATTTCCCTCTTCACCGTGAAAAATCACCGGGGTGATGTGGCGGGAAGGCTGACAGCTGTGCAAAGCGGCACACGCTCACACCTGTCCGCTCACATTACAGCTCTGATTATTCCCGGGAAATAAACAGCGGCGCTCACTGTAAAAGTCCTGCACTCGGCATCCACCACGGGTCGTTAGTATGACCACGTCTGCACTGCGTTTCCAGTTTGCTCTATTTTTAACAGCTCCAGTTTTGGCCACTACTTTCCTCTGTTTGACGCTGTTAGAAAACAATGGAGCAGCGTTTTTCGCACGAGGTCGCCATCATTCCTCACACTCCCAGTTTAACGTCGGGCCGCCTTCAGGAAGCCACACGCTCTGGAAATGACACACTTCAGCTGTGGAGAAAGTCTGAATTGCAAATCTGTGAGTTCAACTGAAATTTTATATGACAATTACGCAAAAGGTCATTTATTGGTGTTTTGACCTTAAACAGACAAAAATCAATATCTATTGTCTGTCCGGCTTCAACGCTTCACTTTTTGTGTTGCAGCTTTTTTTCACGTTTTTTCTTTCCTCCTCTATCTCGCTTCTTTTCCTTCATCTCTAACTATTTCTCTTAGTTTCCCCTCATACGTTCTTTTCCTCCTTCTTCTTTGATACTGTCAGGAGAGCATCATTGTGTGTGTGTGTGTGTGTGTGTGTGTGTGTGTGTGTGTGTGTGTGTGTGTGTGTGTGTGTGTGTGTGTGTGTGTGTGTGTGTGTGCACTGTGCTGGTGAAAGGTAAAGGTCAAAGCTGACAGCCTTTTAGCAACGCTGCCAACAGTGCACAGAGGAAAACACACGGACAGACGGGCAGATAGAGGAAGAAATGTGTGCAGAAACAGACGTAAAGAATGAAGGAGATGGATGGCTGATGGGTGGAGGGAAGGAGATGAGCTTGGCTAAATAGCTGGCCAGATGGATGATGAATGGATCGTAGACGGAAATAAAGAGCTGACAGGCAAAGGGGAGGATGGATGGATGGATGGACTGACATTTTAATCTTTATCTATCCAGGTTGGTCTCACTGAGACATCGTCAAACTCTCTTACTTCTGCTGCTCTTATAGAAATATTAGACATGGCAAACATCACAAACAGTTATGTTGGATGTAACTACATTTTTTGATAGTTACTTGCTCCATATTACATTACATTACACAGTCATTTCGTTTTAATAATGTCATACACGACTGTCATTGCCAGAAACAGGCAGTGTAATAGTTATATTATTTCTCACAAAATCAACTTGTTTGATTCATCTGCAGATTAAACTCGACCTTAATGCTTTTTATAACGTATTACAAAAATCTAAGGAAAGCAGAAAGGATCAAATTATGTCTAATCTGTCCCCCACCATTAACACCTCACAACTTGTTATTATCAGCAAGAAAAGAAGCTGTGATGACAGAGCTGATGTGACAGGAGAATGAGTGGCAGTGGCAGTTGGACAGACAAAGTCCATGTGAGGTGGAGAGACACACCAGCTTCCTTTCTGTGATAAACCATCGCTCCGCACAGGCTACACAGTGTTGTGTTCATACTTTAAAACAAAAACCACAATCTGTCCCTAACTGAACCATATGTGTATGTATTTAGGGTCTAAAGTGATTGGTCGTCTTCACTGACCCTCAGCAGATTACTGGACAACTCATACACACAGAGTTTGCAGGGATGGTAAAGACAGTTCACAGTTAACAATATTTCACCCAACATACCTGCTGAATGAGACTCATTCAGCAGGTATGTTGGGTGAAATATTTCCAATTATTCAATTCATAAATCTGCCACAAATAAATTATAAATAAAGTTTATTCTTTTCAGGTATTCTAGGAATGACTATAACCTTTGCAGCACTGGTTCAGTCTTGTCACTTTATATTTGGTTGTGCCTCTTCATAATCTGCTTTGTGTCCCTGCAGTTTTTCCATTACAGCCCCATCTCCTAAAAATTACAAGCCTGTACAACTGAACTGCAAACATGATCACTTTTTTAGCAAATGTATTATTATTATTATGTTCAAAGGCAACATATTTTTGAATTAAACAATTATTTCTTTGAGGGAGAGGGAGCTGTCAGGGGATGATTGTGGAGCATGGTGGGTGTACAAAGCATAGAAGCCTCAAACCGAGGGCCCTAAGTTCAGTTCCTGAGTCCTGAGTCTGGTTAAGCTCAGGCAAAGAAACCACTGACATCAGGGTAAGTAAAAAGATTCTGGATGTGTTGATTGTAAAATGATTTTCCGTTATTACACTTAACCCAAAACCAGCTCCCGCCTAATCACAACTATAAAATGCTTTCGTATTTAGCTACGTATTTTGGCGGACAAAAATATGTAGTCTGGTAATGTTTCATGTCAGCATATTTTCATTATGCTCACCGAATATGTAAAGGGGTTGAAATCATACAAATAAAACTTTAGTTGTAAAGGAAAGTTTATAATTAATAAACTTTATAATATAATAATTACTTATAAATATATTATAAATTAAAGTATAATTAATTTATAGGTGACCGGGTTGCCCATTATGAACAAAAGTGTATTTATGGTGTTAAATACGACAAAAGCTGTGAATCTAAAGGAAAGTGAAAAGTTTGGTGCCAGGCAACAAAATGGCAGATATGTTTGCTTACAAACACTTTGTGAAATGAGTGAGTGGACAAACAAAAGGTTTAATATAACAATATTACCTGAGCTTTGTGTACATTTCCATATTCATCTAATACAGTCACCTTGAAATGCATTTTCCTATTGGTGTAAAAGCTGCAAGCATCCACATAGTCAGTGTCTGTGAGTATCACAAGGACGCGAGGAAGCGTTAAATAAAAGACAGCCTGCAAACATCCGTGCTCGTTCCAACATCATCCCCCTTTCACAGAAGTCATAATTCAGCTGTGACCTCTTCTTCAGCATAGGTCACAGCAGGACACAGCTTCAAAGAGTAAAAGGCAAAAAAAAACCCGAGCTGAAAAAGACATGTATTGTTTCCCGACTGTAGGTCCAGAGACCAGACTTTCCCAAGTTGTGCATGTTTTGACTTAAGCCCTTCAGGGAGCGTACGTGACCCAGATGCATGTAAAAAAGAGGGGCCAAAAAACGGCATAACTTCAGAGGAAAACCTCATCCAGGTTTATAAAGCACAGGCAGCCCCACAGACGGGCTACTGACTTCACCTGATCCAGTTTGCAGGCTGCTCCACTCACAGCCCATCCCGTCCTCTCCCTGCTTCCATTTAAGTTCATTTGTTTTGCTATCAGGGTTGTTGTAGCAGGGACAAAAAAGGCAAACCGCATCCCACAGATGGCTCCCCGGGGAAACGCAGGAGCAGGAGAGCAGAGTACAAGGCGACACAAGAAATATGCTGTGGACGAGGAGGCTAAATCGGGATGTATGGACAGAAAGGGCGAGCTCGGCGGAAATATGACGGGAGGAAAACATTTGGAAGCAGGAGGGCAGGGCATGAGAGAGAGAAAGGAAAGGAAGAATAAGGAGAGAAAGCAGGAGAGAATAAAGATTTTTTTAATGGCATTTCTCACCAGGTGTGTGTGTGTGTGTGTGTGTGTGTGTGTGTGTGTGTGTGTGTGTGTGTGTGTGTGTGTGTGTGTGTGTGTGTGTGTGTGTCTTAGCATGTGTGCTAAGGATGAATGAACTTGCAAGAGGGGATAGACAGATGAGAGGCCCTGACTGAAGTGACACTGCATCCCTCCTCTCATCATCCGTGAGACTCAAGAGGCAGCACACACACACACACACACACACACACACACACACACACACCATAGAAAGAGAATAAGAAAGTAAAGAGAGCGATGACAGGAAGAACAGAAGAGGGGGAGCAATGTGTCTGTCCACGGGGAATAATGAAGACAGAATCAAATGACGTGAACATCATCAGACTGAGACACCCAGTTCCACCCTGTCAAACAACTGCTTTGTACCAAAGTGGGAAACTCATTCAGCCTCACTCTTATATCCTCGTAATATCACTGAAAGTGGTCGAGGAGGATCAGCAGAGAGGGTTGGACATGGACTCTGTGGTTCACGTTGTGGAGTGTGTGAATGCAGAGAAACACGCGACACCCGCTTATTTCAGCAACAGCACCGCGATACTTTATCTGTGCTGCAGGTCCCACGGCTGCAGCTTCAGGACAGAGCGAAGAACCAGAGCCGATGATGATAACTCAGCATGTGTTAGGACCGTTCTGCAGTCCACAGATAAGATTAGCTTGTGAACACTTATTTTTTTTATGCTCAGAGAGATGAAATCATGTTAGAGCATTAACATTAAAAGTGATTTCTCCACCTGGGGCCCGACTCCCACTGTTGCAACTGTTACAAGAGCGGCTCTGAGATTAGATCAGGCCTGTGTTTATCGGAAATCTTAGGGAGTGAGAGGAAAGTTACACTGGGACCACAACTCCTCTATCGTCAGTATTACATGGAGCGTCCCTCACTAAGGAATGAGAATTATTCAAACGTGCCTTTAAAAGTGAATGAAATCTCTTTTTTTCTCACACTTTGAACCACAAAAGAAAAACTGTCAAAAGAGACCAAATTTGATGCAAATAAACAATTCATAACTACTAACAATTCAGTTTATTATGTGGTAATAAATATTTTTCACCGTAATCAAATAATTTTTTATGCTCCAGTCCTTCAAGGAATAACAACAGCATGAGTTGTTTCAACAAGAGAACCACAGCGATCAGCTGCTTCCGGAGTTTCATGCCACGGAATGATCAGCTCACAATTATTGTCTATATCAGCATCATTATTATCAGCAAGCAAAGTGCTGAATTGGCAAAATGTAGCAGCCCCTGCAAATATGACAGGACGTCTCAGTCTCTGGTGGTTTTCTGCTGTAATATGCGATAACTGCCCAGTTGGTTACTACACTGTTATGAAAGCATTTATTGGTTGTGTTTCGGTTACAGCAGCCGGTTCGGTCCGGATGAACCCGCTTCTTTACCCTCTAGCTATGTTAAAGAGTCAATGTGACTAAACTGAACCATAAATCTGTATTTTTATCTAAATCGAACAGCAGAGCAGGTACCTGCTGGTCCATATTTGTGCTGATAACATCATATATGTGGTGACAGCAAGTGAAACAACATGTCTAAATGTTATATTCATTGAAAATCAAAATAATACGCAGAGATAGTTAACACACACAGGAGTTTCAGATATGCTGTGACTCACGTCTCATTCAACCGGTAGGTAGGTTGAGTGAAATATTTGGTTTCCCATTCAGCCATTCAAAATCATTTCCATTTACTTTGCTATTTCACTTTTCACTTCAGAAATGAAGGAATAAAATACAAATGAATGGTGGGTTGATCCATGTTTTATTTAATTAAAGTTTGTTCCTCTCAAATTCTATGAATGATAATAACCTTTGCAGCACTGGTTTAGTTTTGTCACTTTTTATTTGCTCGTGTCTCTTCCTAATTCCAAGCAGCTTTTTCTACAAAAACTTTGAACCTAAAAATATGAGTGTTTAAGTGTTTATGGGTTTTTTTAATAATGTACTAATTACCTAAAACACTATATAAAAACAGAAAAAACACATTTGTCATATCACATCAATGTTTCCAACAAGCAGCATTTCAGATTATGGACGGTGTAGAGCACAGTGGCTCCCGATTTTCATCAGTAAATGAAAGTAAACCCGCAGCAGCAGTCGTGCATATGACTTTGATAAAACGATGACTTATTTCAAACCTGATTACATATCAAAACATGATAAAGTCCAACAGTGGTCTTAGGAGGGCAGGTGAAACAGCTCTGAGCCCTGCTCAAACCCGTTAATGCTGGTAAGTCTGTACATCTGTTCAATCTACCGACGCTGGTTTGGCCTGATTTTGGTTCTGTCCAAATATTTTATTGTGTGTTCTAATATGTATTTTTTTCCTAAATTGTTAAATCACTGAGTTTGGTAAAACGTTGTTGCATTTTGCACCTCTGGGCCCCTGTAGTGAGGGGACAGTCATTGCTCAGAGACGACGGCAGCTGCAAACACTTCTGTGGCGCATTAGTTCAGCTGTTTAGCAGGTTACTGTGTTTCACTAACTCACAGAACAAAGATGAATCACGCGGGTGTTTTTGTGGCGATAAGAACGATTTGAGTGTCCATAAAAACATCTTACATCCTTACTGCAGCCTGGTCTGCAGAAAAGTGATTAATGAAAAACACCACTTCACAAATACTTATTCTACAACATTTTAAAGTTGATTCAACTTCGAAAGTCATGCTTGAAAGCCTTAAATATCTGGTTACTCTTTGAGTATATTGTAAGTCTGAAGAAATGGAAATGGGATATTATAGAAGGGCAAATATATTCTCGGGGAATCCATGACTGCGAGTTAAGAGTTATGACGAGCGCACTTGCATGTTTAGTGTTACTGTAGTTCATAACAGCATTTTTTTTGTGTGTGTGAAATGCTTGAGTGTATTTTTTGACAAACACTAAAATGTTACTGAAGATATAAAGAATAGAAAGACTGAGAAACTGACTGCCTTTAATA
This sequence comes from Channa striata, assembly GCA_033026295.1. NCBI lineage: Eukaryota > Metazoa > Chordata > Actinopteri > Anabantiformes > Channidae > Channa > Channa striata. Next base: position 6,777,023 of record CM065176.1, on the reverse strand, counting down.
TCTCAATAAAAGCTGCAGGTCAACCTGTTTGACAGCAGCTGTTGCATCATCTCCACTATTTTTTAGGGCTTATTTATGATCTGCCTGCTTGTTCTCAGTTCTCTCCCGTCACCACCATCTGATGTGATTATGTTTGAGAAAACACTGTATCGGGATTTAGTTCACAAGTGCCACCGAGTGACATCATCCATCCCCATTACGCGTGCAAACCTAAAGTGCAGACAGGCTTCTTGCGCCGAAGCAGCCACTTCATTCTGTTTTTGAATTCAGCACAGAAGTGTGAGGATTTGATGGGGGAAATAAGATTTTCTCCTTTTCTTTCCAAGCTGTTTCCATGAAGTCCAACCAGTGTTATGATAAGGGAGACAAAATGATTCATGGATGAGTTACCTGCAGTGTTTTCCTACTTCCTCTGACAAACTTGTTCAAAGATTTGACAAATGAAACACAAACATGCTGCTTCGCGTTCGTTGTTATTGCCTGGCAGGCTACAAAATTCCACCACTAGGGCCCAATTATGCCAGTTTTGCTTTCACACATTTCTGTGTAAAGCCACAATCCACAAATTAAGTTTGAGCTTTCAACCTACAGTTTTATTTCCTGGGCTTTTATTGTGTAAGGGTGAAGATCAAGGCTTCGTGCCATGTTCGGCAACGTGAAACGCCAGTTGCGGTCCTCGCTCGGACCTGAAAGCCTCAGGTCGGGTTCATACTTCAGGCCATGTGGTACTCTGAGGAGCTACACAGAGTGATGAGCTATTTCGGGCACCTGCGTTTCCAGAAATAATAATTTTACCATAGACGACATTAGATGACTCACAGTTTGAGCACTTATGCAGCTTGGATCAGCGTGAAACTCTCCCAGTTAAATAATGAGTCATAAAGATTAACAACTGTGTTGGAGAACATCTGGTTCTTTGAAATAATATTATCGGCACAGGCCCGGGTACATAAAAAGTAGACGGAGGAAATTATGTAACTACGACTCCCAAGGTGCGTTTAAGCGGGAAAACACCCAGTCACCAAAGTCGGTGATACCGAGGTGGCGGGATACAAACACGGAGCAGCTGGCTGCGTTCAGGATAAAGACAGCTACGATACGCAGCTGTGGTTTAGTTTGTTTGTGAATTTAATGACAAAACTTTCTGAATTTGCTAACGTCTGGGTTCGTAATTTTAACTGGCTTCTATGGCAAAAGCTCATGAGGCAGCAGCTTCTCCCACTTCACAATCGCACCGATTTTATTTAATTCAGCTGTTTCAGTCAAAATGTGTGTTTCTCATCTGGAGGGAAGAAATATTTCGATTTCTTTACGTTATTAATGTAAGTTGAACGACATGTTGGTATTTTCAGATGCAGGTTTCTTGTAGCACCAGAAGCTTTGTGAGCTGTGGGTGAGGATCCAGGTCAGGACCCTGACTAAGTCTCTGTAGAGCAGAAATTACAGCAGCTGAATTCGTTTTTGATTTCTGTGGCACAGAGTTGTAAGAGTAGAGGAGAAGCATATTTATAAACCATGACCCTTTTCAAATATGTTCTTGTTGTACGTATAAAATAAGGAGCTTAAATGCATCTGAATAAGGTCACACACTTACACCACACCTGCACACATCTGGAAACAAAGACTATGATCATAAAGGCTCCAAGTAGTTCAGATCGTTTCTACATTTGCCTCCATCCACATGCAAACAGCAATAGACAGAAGTGATCACCTCCCACTGAGCCTATGTGGAGGACTGAAGGCCAAGCCAACCTCCGAGGCTTTTCCACAGAGCAGAACACAGAATAGTATCAGGGAAAAAGCAAATTAAACCTCTTTGTCCGTCCAGACAAATGTTGGAGTGAGCAAAATGCAGCACTGCGCCCTGCACCTGTTTGGACCCCGGCCACAGTTTACCAAGGCTCCCAACAAGCACGTTGAGCCCGGACGGTCGGCCGAGACGGAAAGATTCAGTCGCAGATTTACCCAGTTTACTGCTGACGGGACGTACGACACTGAAGTCGTGCTAAGAGCTTATTGAGGCCGTATTTAGGCACAGTGGTGTTTCTGTTTGCTATAATTATTATCTCAGGGAGAATATGAGCTGGATAACGTTTCCGCTCGTGGCCAAGAGGAAAAAACTTGGAACACAAAAGTCAGTAGTATTTATGCTATGCATGTCTGTACTAATATTTCATGTATAAACAGCAGCTTGGTGTGTATGTGTGTGTGTGTGTTTGTGTGTGTGTGTGTGTGTGTGTGTGTGTGTGTGTGTGTGTGTGTGTGTGACCCTGTGTGTGTGTCCCAGCAGTGGGGACAAAGTGGAAGAAATGAGTACACAGCCAAACACACACAGAAGCCTCCACCGAAAGATCGGATTGGTGATGAGCAG